>VXAU01005939.1:23197-33605 GCA_013399695.1 Formicarius rufipectus
GGTGAGTGCCTTCTCCCCTCTGCCTCCTCCTGCCGACACAGATAGCAGCTCTCTTTAAGCCAAGGCCTAAACACCGAGAGCTGTCGGTTCCGTGCTGACTTGACAAGGGAGAGAAGAGGAAAGAGAGAGAGGAACATCCCTCTTGTCTTTATACACCTGCTTACATAAGGGAATGACATGGAATACTTCCTTAGTTTTGCCCCCAGCTTCTAGGGAAGACAAACTACCACAACGTATTTGGTTCAGCCTTATGAATCTGCAAATCTCATTCCTTTTTTATGCAGCTGGAAAAGCTGACATTAAGTGATTTCACGCAGAGTTTAAAACATGTTATGAAAGAAGAAAATCACCATTCATTGGAGTCTGTATTCTTTAAAATCATTTTTAAGTGCTGTCATTCCAAACTTGATCTAGTAAAACAAGTGGAAATTATATGAAACAAATATTGCAACCTTGATAATTTTGTTAAATCTTGGTACATTTCAAAGAATTGCTTTCACAAAACAAGCAACGGATTCAGAAGTTCTCCAGAAATATGAAATGTATCGATAAATGCTGTGAGAAGTGCAATTGGGTTGATCTCTTAAAGATTTTTCTATCTAAATCTTTGTCTTAGATGAAGAAGAAACTTTCTTATTCATGCATTCTTCTGATAGTGATCTTTCTCTAAAGATGAAATTTCAACATGGTCTAGATTTTGGGATTTGAGATGCTTTTTGTGAGTTAGGCCACATTAGCAGAGTGATGTCATTTTATACCTCATGAACAGAGTTGGGCAGAGTTCGATTGCATCTTACCAGTACAGCTCCAGTTACATTTCCTTCTTCATGAAGACGCCAAATATCCAATTTATATAAAAATTCCTATAGAAAAACAAATGTTTTTAATCATGCTGTGACACCTAAGCAAGTTCTCTCAAAGACCAAATCTGAGTTAAAAGACCAAGACAGTACAGAAATAGTATATCTGTCTTCGAAAGGCTCAAAGACATTGCTCTTTTGATTCTGATGATTTTTAATGCATTTCATTGTCTAGAAGCAGAGAAAATTTTCAATTTTATATATAAACTGGTTAATCTAAATATACTGAATTTTTATGAGAAAGTACAGATTTTCTCAAAGTAAAAATAAGACCTTGGGTGAACTCTTTAATGGGGTGTTTTGTCCTTCTTATGTCCAACTAAGCTTGTTTTCAGATTTCTATAGTCATCTTCTGAGGTCTTTTACCTTGTCTATTCATGACCTGGGGCTTGGCCAGTGGTGGGTTCCTCTTGGAGCTCCCTGACGTTGGCACTGTCAGACATAGGGAAGCTTTCAGCAACTTCTCACCAAAGCCACTCCTGTAGACCCACTGTTACCAAAACTTTGCCCCACAAACCCAATACAACTTGCTACCCACAGTAAATTTCACAATTGCTCTTTAAAGCTACTGCTGATGAAATAATGAATGGTAAACCACTCTTGATGCTTCCGTAGGTATACAATATTGCTGTATCATGCAAATGTTTACATGACAATAATAACATGGCTTCACCTATCACTGAACTACAGATAAAATCAAGGTGAAATGTGGTCATCTTATGCAGCTTGTAACTTTGTCACAAAACATTGTCAAATATGTTTACATACTTCATTGGTTTCAAATAGGAAATAGTTGTAAATGGATTAATGATTGTTTTCATCAAAAGATTGTAATTTTTTAAAAAAAGGAAAGAACACGTAGGAGTTTCATACAGAAAAAGCCCCCTTTTTCTTCCTTGAGTTCTTCAGCTAACAATTTTCCTCTCCAGAAGAAAAAGAAAAAGTTAAGGAAAGAACTTTTAAGAATACTTTTTCCTTATTTTGGGACAAGTTTCATGATACATGAGGGTATTTTTATTTGATTCTTGTTCACCTGAATCTATCTGAAAAATTAGGCACCTGACCTAGGGTGTACATGTCAGAGCAGGGGAAGGGTGTGAGAAGTCCTCCCCCCTGAGAAGGAAGGGGCCTCTGAGGCAACGTGTGATGAACTGACCACAGCCCCATTAACTGTTCCCTGAGCTGCTCTGGGGGGAGGAGAGAGAGAAATCAAGTGAAATTGAGCCCAGCAAGAAGGGAAGGGTGGGGCAAAGTGTTTCTAAGATTTGGTCTGATTTCTCATTATCCCACTCTGATTTGATTGGTCCAAAACTAAACTAACTTCCCTAAGACAAGTCTGTTTTGCACATGATGATCACTGAGGAGTGGTGTCTCCCTTCCCTTATCTTGACCCTCAAAATTTTCACTTTATTCTCTTCCTGTCTGGTTTATGGAGTGGGAGTTATAGAAAGGCTCTGATAAGTACCTGGCACCCAGCCAGGGTCAACCCACCATACAAATTTGGACAATATTGTCTGTCATTATAGATTGACATAGATAAACATAGTAAATTAATGTAAAAATTAAGAAATACAATTTCTCTATTTTTTGACAACACATTTGACGTCATCTAATAACACACACACTAAGAAGAGATGATTTAATCAAATTTTGCATTCTTCTGTTCTCCCCAAAATTATGTAGAACAACAGTTTTGATTAAAAGTGCTTTGATTTATAAAACATAACAAATAATTACCAATAAAAATAGGTTTACTATTGCCAATTATATCACTAATAGATTCACCTTTATCCTTATTAATCTTACTATATATGTCTCTACCACATGTAATTATACATTTCTCTTGCATTTTTTAAAGGAACTTCAGAAAATGTTACACTTTTATAATTGCTTGGGATTTTAATTGTGTGTTACAGAAAAATCTGGATAAATTGCAAAGCACTGACACTCCAGTACTTTAAACCAGGAAAGTGCTGAAACATTTTATAACAGCAGATTGAAGTTAAATCAGCTATTGAAGTGGAGATAAAATGCTGTCAAAAGGAAGCAAATATTTTTTTGCTGACATCCACTGCACTTATTTGAGAACTGATTATTTTCTAGCATCTCAAAATTTGAAATTAAGTATCTGACTTTTCCAATAAATCATTTTCTTAGTTCATACATTAATATGACACTTAGATGAAGCATTTGAAACATAATTTTTGAAGAAGAAATGAATTTCATGTCGGGAGGTAAGCATTCATGTTTCTTTCACCTTTGCCTATTGCTCTTGAGAGAGTGAAAGTCTCAGTACAGAGTTGGAACTACTTGGAAGAATTTTGTGAACATTTCTTTTGTCCCATATTGGCTCTTTTGCCCAAAGATGGACAATTCATGTTTCAAGTCCATATCTTGTACTGAAGTTGTGCCTGCTGGCTCGTATGTAGCTTTGTTATTCTAGCCTGAGGGCTGCAAGAAAAAATAAATCCCATGATAGGAGCCAATCTGTAGCAGTAGAAGCTGTTGAGATCAACTGATGGATTGTTTTGGGAACTGACTGAATAATTCTCCCAGGGCTACTGTGCAGCAGACTGAGCTATTTTGCTTTGCTAACGATGAACTGCTCCCAGGGCAGGGTGAGGAAGGAAAGATACCTCTATCTTAGCACAAATCCAACCCAGCACAAGGTTGCTAATCATTTCACTGAAGTTTAGGGGAGTGCTTTCTTCTCCTCCCAAGACAGACACTTTCATTTGTTTGGCTGGATTAATCTCTATTGCTTATAATGGGAGTGTAGGCACATATACTTTAAATGTCTAAGGTAAGATAAAATCAATCACACTCTAGATACCTCTGATGTAGACATCTACAGCAGGGCTAGTTTCTTGGTATTCCTTTATAGTCAATGGAGAGAATAGGCACTTTTATGTGCAATTCATTTGATCTATTTTAGACATGTACTTTAGGATGAGATGAATTGCACACTAGAAACTCTCATTTCTCTCTACTGAATTTAAAGTCTAGGGTGACTAGTTCAGGTGCAGACATCTGCATTTGCGTTTAATTAATTGAATCCCTCTGCAGTATGTCTGATATTTCCAAGAAATGTTGGGTGGACTTAAACACATGCTTGTAGGATTTTTATAGCAAGACTATTAGATTTACCAAGTATTGTATGTAGTCAATCTGTTTATCCATCAACCCAGATCTTCTTGCAACTGTTATTTTTACTCTATTTGTTTAATAGAGAATTCACACTAATTTCTGTGCCTGTAAACCAAAAAGAAGAAATACGGTAGTTCAAAGCTGAAAGTTAATTGCATATTTTATTCTCTATGTATCTTAAGTTATTCTCTGATTCTAAGTGATAATAAATTGCCAAGTTGCATCAGCAACATGAACTTCTTTCCAGGGCTACCTGTAATGAATTTTTCTGGTTAGCTGTGGGTGGAAGAGAAAGGAAAGTTACGAGAAACTATAATTTCGCTTGTTCCTCCACTTTTTCCAGCTCTTCTTTGGGTGAAATAACTTTTCCATCTAGCTGCTATGAATTAAATAATGCACTTTGAATATAATTTAAATAGTGTATTATGTTGCAACCAAAAAAATCTGATTTGAAAATTATCCAACACACCTCAGTAGTCATTAACTTCCTTCTTTGGACTGCTGAAAGCAGTTAGTATGTAGTAGTAGCCTGGATTTCACTCATGTTCATGTTTGCCAACACATCCAATTACCTGCTCTACACCCTACAGAGAAGCTCCATCAGTGTAAGTGAATAATGGCCTACATGCGTTTATCATGCAACTAAGTTCAGTGTATTCAGATACTTAGATGGAAGTTATTTTATTACATTTTTCAAGTTTCTTTCTTTCCTTTTCTTTTTTCCTTTTCCTTTCTCTCCCTCTTTCTCTTTCTTTCTGTCTTTCTTTGCTTTTTCGTTTGCTTCATTTGCGTGGCTACTATAGACCTAGACTCAAAATGCAGACTGGTAAAACTGAATAATGCATTTTCTTATAACTAATAAATATTTTCCAACAGAGATTTATTTTTTTCAACAACTTCTACACCTCTGATTAGGAAAAAAAATCTGTTCTTAACTAGTTACATACTTTTAATTAACATTTGGCAAGAGTACCTTATATACAGATTTTTCTTTAAAAGCTATATTAATACAAAAACATTTTGCAACATAATTTAGATAATTTTCATTCACCTTCCTTTCTCCATGCTTCTTTTCACAGTCAGTCCACACTTTTAAATTTTCTTTATATTTCACATCCTTTTTATATATTTTATCTAATTTCCCTTAAACTCTATCTATTTGTTCTTGCATCTTTTTCATCTGAAATACTGTATTACTTGAACCTTTAGAAAAGGACTTGCTTGCAATAATTTCTCAGCAAAGAGCTTCTCAGCATTTTTATTCATATTAAAACTGGTAAAACAAAACAAAACAACAACCAACCAACAAAAAAACCCCAAGCAAACAAACAAACACAAAACAAAAACTCAGACACTTTTTTGTTAAAAAAAGAACACACACCAAAAAAATCCACCAGAAACAACAAAGAAAATAGGACCAAACCACTGAAAATGACCACTAATTTCCCTTTCTGAATCCTTCCTGTTCTGGCTTGTTTCACTATCGTCTTTGCATGTCTTGCCAATTTCAGTTCCCAATGAACCCAAGGGGGAAATTAGAGCACCTCTTTAATCATCACTTTCTGAACCTGGGGGAAATGATTCAGAGAGCTTTTTGTACTGCAATTTAAAAAAGAAAGGAATTATAGAAAATATCTCCCCCTAATCATCACTTATGGTAAAATATATGTTAATAATAATTAAAAAAAAATATTTCCATTTTATCCATAATTCATAAAGCAGATGGATTGGAACTCACACATGATATACTGTGTGGAAGCAGACATGTGGCTATAGCCTTCTTTTTGATTACACCAACATAGCTTTATTGACAGTGGTGGGGTTGCTGCTGATATACACCAGTCCAGGCAGGATGTAAATCAAGTCAGTAACACTTTAAGGAAAATCTAAAGTGGTACATGGATTGTTTTAAAGGAGGCATCCTACTTTTACAGCTTTAATATTGTGCAGCTTGAATCTCCTCTTTTTTAACAAGGTTTTTATTCTGCTGCTGTTGCTACCTGAAGAGAGCCAATAGTCACAACAAGGTGAAAGTGCCATAGGAGACTGGAAAATCATTGAAGTAAGATGATCTGTCCATAATGAAGAAGTTGGGGATATTTGTAGCTGGAAAGATTGACTTTTTTTACCCAAGATCTGTCTCCAATAGTTCTCTTAAAATTTGATCTTGAAAAGCCCCAGAGCAATGTGTATTGGTTCAGATGGACCACAGAGCAGGAAGAAATTATACTGAGAAAAGAAAAGGCAACTTTGGTGCCTCTTCCCTCATTCTATCACTTCTCTGTCACCAGTTCCAACAGAAGCAACATAGGCACAAGCAGCAAAAAGAGATCAGCTTGTAGTAGTAGCAGCATGTAAGGGAGCATGAAGTAAATATCTTGGGAGGAAATGGTCTCATAAAGAATATAGTGTTATTTCCAAAAACAAATGGAAGAGAAATTTTGTTTATGAATAGCAGTGTCTTCTTGGGGATGGATTTTCATCTTAATCATTCCAGTATTGGAGAGATGGCGTTGCCTCACAGTCAGCAATAACTCACCTCCCACGCTGTCTGAAGATTTCATAGTCTTTTATTTATCCTGAAGCCTTAGTATTTTTACTGGTAGGGAAGCAGACAGCTGTATGCAGGCCACCTACTGCAGGGGAAATGAGTGATTCAGATGGTACTTTATGAGCTGACAGTCTCTGGCTCCATACATGGTTAATGAGGAGTCATGATTTCTATGTCAGACTGAGTGTTTGCTATAGTCGCTTCACCCAAACATTGTGATTAGTTCTCTTCAGTTTCAAACAAATCCAGAGAGTACATCTTCAGTCATCAATGCCCCTTCAAATTTCTATGCCACAGGAGGTGTATAAGTGCATCTTTGGCTCTCTGTTAAGCAATTGGACTACGGGCCAGTGAGACCAACAGCATCCTGAGGTCTAGAATGATTTCTGTGGCTGTTGGAACCCACTCCATAAAATAATACATTGATGGTTCCTTCATGCTCCTTGGTATTTGTGAGCCAAATGTACCAAAAGGTAGCCTCAATGTGAGGTTGAAATTAGGACTTTATACTGAAAAAGAGAAGCTCCTAGCTGTACAAAGTCTCTGCTTTTAAAATACCATTGAAGATTCTTCTAGAATAAGCTTCATGTAACTGATAAAAATAGATCATTTTGTATAGATTATGCTGGGATTCAAACTGTGGATTTGGGACAATATAGCTGGGGAAGCATTGTGGTAGTTGGGAAACCATCCTTGTTATGGGAATGTTGCCTCTTTGAAATAATTCAGAAATAATCACTGCTTTGTACCAGATCTCATTAACTATATTTAAATGCTTTAACATTTTTCAAATCTTTGTCTTTAAATTGTTACAAGTTGCAGGAGAACTGAAAGCATTATTAGATAGGCATAGAAGTTAAAAATGAAATTGTGAAAAAGGAAATGGCAGGACAAGGTGTCATTACAATGAGCTGTAGGAATATATGACTCTTAATCTCATTCTTCTGGACTGACAAATGCACCGTCTGTCTATATGGCGTTAATGAATGACAGCTTCTCACCATTTGGTGGATGCATGTGTCATCATTTGTCTAGATGACATCTTGATTTATAGACATCATTGAAAAACATTAGGAAATCTTTCTACAAGTTTGATGGGAATTCTGAATATGTGCAAGTAAGGACTATTATTTTTTTTTCTGAACAGTTTATTGAGGGGTATTGTTTCAGGCAGTCAGAGGGGCCACATGGTCCATTGGTCAGGCTTTCACTTGGGAGATGGGTGCCTACAGCACAGTTTATTGCTGTACCTGAAGCTACTTTCTGACCTTGGACAAATCATCTGTTTTCTCAGCCTCACTTCTCTCAGCTATAAACAAAGAAAAAAGTGATATTTACTACTCTCACAAGGGTAAATAAAACCTTGTTGATCAAGCTGAGATGTTTAGAGGCTACACTAATTGGAATCATATACTCATTTGAATTTATGCATTAAACTAGATTTGAAAAGCAAATTTCCCTTAAAACTATATAAGAAAATGTAAAAGGATGTTTAAGAAATAACTAGCAAAAGGTACTTTAAATCTTTTCATTATGTACATCAAAAATGTGGAAAAGAAAGAAAAAATACTACTCCAGGAAAATAATTCTAGCATAAGAAAAAATCGGTGGTTGGAATGGTCAGAATTGTATGGAGTGTCATCACTAAAGATTGATACATGTGTGTGTATGTGTACAATAACATACACAGCTTCTGTCAGGCTGCCTGTACCCAAGAAATTTGCACAGTTCGGATTAACAATGTATTACATTTTCCAAAGACTGAGCATTCATTTGGAGCTTAAGCGTAAGAAAAATCAAGCAGATATTTATTATAATTCTGCTTTAATAGAGAATGATTATTTTCCCATGGAGCTTTTTATTAATCATTCTTGCTCTACTTGTCATTCTAACATTTTTTGTAACAGTTACCCAATACACACCAGCCCTCTGCCTGTTCTGTGTATGTTGCAGCAGTCTGCAGCAGAGGATTCCCTCAGCATCTTTGGGTGTGCAGGACTGGATGTCAGCCAGTTTCCACACAGCCACACAGAAACACAGAGGAGCATTTTCTGGCATCATGTGAGGCACCTGAAAGGTGTAATACTGCTAAAATATAAGCTTTGAAGCACAACAAGGCAGAAGATATTTCAGAATGGATAATTCCTAGCTCCTGTAGGGTCTGCTGTCCTGTTAAACAGGGAAATAGGGCAGAGACCAAACATTTCAGTTGAGCCAGAGTAGTTCTAGAAGACACTTTCTCCTCATGCTCTCTCTGGGGAAAAAAAAAAAATAAATCTCCAGAACATTTTTTCATCCCAAATGTTAATTGTTATTTTTTCGAACTCTCACCATCCAGTAACATTCTTGGCAACTTACTTTTCTCCTGAACTAGAGCTGAAAACAGAGGTTTCCTTCCCAGCTTCAGTTCCAGCATAAACTTCTCTGACCAGGCAGGATGAATGCTCTTCACATCACTCAACTCTTGTCATGTGACCTTCCCTTGAAATAAAACCAAATTTGGTTAAACCGCTGGAGGAAAGAGTGGTATGTTTCTGTACCTTACCAAGAAGTTTAGGATGAATATGTGCATCTTTGCCCAGAGTGGCTCTGGAGGAAGGATATTCTTCCAAATAAACATCTCATTGAGAATTGTCTTTTTTGGCAATTGACTTTTTGGGTTGTCTGCACTGTGCTTTGGAGGAGGTATACAAAGCCTTGGCTTGCTGTAGGAAGAATTTCTACCTTTCCAGGACTGGCCAGGCTTGACCCCATTTAGTTAGAGAGATCTGTTTGGGTCAGGGAGAGAGATCATCTTCAATACACTGCTCTTGGAGAGTTTAAAAATGGCTACATGCAGGTAGTTAGCATTACACTTGTCTCAGATCATCTCCCACCTCTTTCTGCCAGGGTAAGACAAGTCATATGTAAGAGTGCTTTGAAGTGATGGATGATATTGTTTAACTTTCAGTGGACAGTTCATTAACTGGGACGAAAAAGATAACAATAAGATATAATAAAGCAAAGGGGCAAGGTTACACATGCTAACTTTCAGCAATGGTGCCTGGATCAAATACTTGTTGTCTCCATGTTTGTGAGGTGAATCTGACCTAGAGCAGCAGAAAGAACTCATGAATATGAATACAAATTACATGTCATAGCTGATTAGTGATTGATGATTAAGTACTGTAGCACTCTTTTTCTGGAATTAAAGGCTAACACTGAGAAAAGTACAGGCTGCAAAACTTCATCCCAACATCTAGAAAGGATCATCATAACATCATAGAATGGTTTGCATTGAAAGGAGCCATAGAGACCATCTAGTTCCAATCCCTCTGCAGTGGGCAGGCACACCTCTTATTAGACCAGATTTCTGAAAGCCCCATCCAATCCAGCCTTGAACACTTCCAGGGATGGGGCATCCACAACTTCCCTGGGCAACCAGCTCTGTGTCTCACGACTCTCAATCAATAATTCCTTTCTTGTACCTAATCTAAGCCTACTCTCTTTCAGGTTAAAGATGTCCTATAACTACATGCCCTTATAAAAAGTCCCTCTCCAACTCTCTTGTAGCCACTCCAGGTACTGGAAGGTGCTGTAAGGTTTATATGAATCCTTCTCTTTTCCAGGCTCTCAGTCTGCCTTCATGGAAGAAGTCATTTTATATTTCTTTACATCTTTACTTTTACATAGAATACATTTCTTTATTCACACACACTCATATTTGTTCTTATAATTTTGAAGTTTTCATGTGTTTTTGGTTTTCTGGGACAGGGGGGTTTGTTTGTGGTTTTTTTTAGATTCTCTTTTTGCACATGCTTTTTTTTTATTCCTTCTTCTCAGGAAAATCCATCAACGGAATAGCTTTTTT
>VXAU01005939.1:33650-132792 GCA_013399695.1 Formicarius rufipectus
CCCCAATCAGTATCTATAGATTAAAACAATTGAGAAAAAAAAACCCTCTTGGAGCACTATTATAAGGATTTCAAAATAGATTATTGAGGGAGATAAATTATAGGGTGTAGGAATGATGGAAGAGGAGGACAGAAGAAAGGAATCCTTCAGTCTTCACCTGTACAATTTCTAACACACGTAGGAGTTACAGATATAGACACAAATAAAGTACCAGTAATAGTCATAGCAAATATTAAATTAAATGACTCAGAGAGTCAGAAAAACAGAAAGAGTAAAGATCCATAATTGGAGTAGGTTTAAATTGGCATCTGTTTGTTTATTTCAAAGGTATATGCATTTGAAGATCATGTATCTGACTAAAAGTGTCTGAAATATACCAATTTCTCCACATTAGATATTGCAAAAGGTGACTTTGAATCTTCATGAATGGGAGCTGGGAATTCCTTATTTCTAATCAAGAAGATATTTGGATGAACAAGTGGATATTTGCAGGTAAATACAGCATGCTAACTTCAAAGCTGCAAGCAGTGCCTTTGGCTTCAAACATTTGTGCCTAAGTGTCAAACTGAACTATAGTCATAATAGGATTTTGAAATGAAAAGCATACAGTGTCTCATTAGGTTATATTTTCTTTTTTCTATAGTCTTCTTACAAATAAAATATAGAGATTTACAGAAATCTAAAATCAAGGCTAGGAATACTGATCTAATAGCCAGCTGGTTAACACAGAGCTATGATTAGTGTTGGCTGTTCTGCCAAAAGTGTAGCTTATTTAATAAGTACAATTTTCCCTCTTATTCATTTCAGGGAAAATTTTAAAAAAAAAAGGATAATTAAATAGGAAGGAAAAAGAAAAAGGAGAAAAGAAAATGAAAGGAGTTCTGTCAGATGAGATTTAGCTTTTATGAGATAGATGATTCAGCAATATTTTCTGACCATTTCCCTACAGTCTGCACTCTTTCTTTCCACCTTCCAACCCTCCATCTCCATATTTAAAAAGAAATAATAAAAGGATATTTTAAACTACATATTTCCTGAATATTATTCTTCTATGAAAACCACTTGCAGAATAGTGCAATGCATGATGCTCTCATTCTCTGAAGAGATTAAATGATGGTTATACATGTGCTTTCTGAATAAATTGTACACATGGATAATTCTGTAGGATGCAGGGTACATTTTTTTGTATTTTGTGTTAGTAACCAGTAAAACTTTGGGAGTCTTATGTACAAGCAATTTATGCTGCTTACCCACAGTCCTGCATTATAGTTCTGATAGGGGGAAGCTCAGCAGCTGTGCTGTCATACATTCTACTTCAAAGAAATGGGCTAGATAGTAACCTATATTTCTTAACAACATACCCTAAAAACTGTACATGAAGAGACCTTGGGACAAACCTGGACTTGGCACAAATTGCCATTGTCTGTCAAAATCAATGGATCACTTACAATTTACATCATAAATTGTTTGGCCCTTCTCAGATCACGAGCTGGAACAAAGCTGGAAGTAGCAAAGATAGTATGTTAAGACTGTTTATGTTTTGGGTAGATACTATGGAAAGAAAAAGTATATGTGTAACAATTTAAAGATGCATATAATAACAATATCTCATGCATTTTTATACACATTTGAATATTTTGAAAAGAAAAACCTTTAAAAGCTAAATGCTCACCAATTTACCAAGGATTTTTAATTTTTCAATCCTCTTGGTCATAGAATGATTTTAATCATGTAATGACATAACTACCCATTCAAATTTCACTGTTTCTTGTTGCCTGATAAACTTAGCAAAGACAAAATAGCAAAGATTATTTTCTTTTCTGTCTTTTGTATATGATTTTGTCCCAAACTTATTTTAAGAGAACAAAATAACTCCTATAGCTAAAACAGAACATGACATTGTAGTCAGATTGATCTAAACACTTGTGGTATCATCCAAAGAAATGGTAGAATCTATAAAAAAACAATAACCATATAAATTACCTGTTGATGTATGTCTATTTAGTTTCCTAAAATCATGACAGGATTTCATATATAGGTTTTTGTAAAACTTCTTGTATATGAAGATTTTATTATTAAAAATAATTGATTATTCTTTAAGCAGTATAAATATGTGCATGGTATCCATTTTATATTTGAATTAAAGATCCATTCCCCTTTGTAATTAAATTGGAAAAAACTAACAGCATCAAATAAATTAGTCATGCTGCAATTAAATTAATATTTTCTCCATCCTTCTCTGCTCTAGCCCACAACTGATTTCTTGAGTGCATTAGACTTCCACTTATTTTTATAAATATTATTTTTTCTGTGAGGGTCTCATCCTCCCTTACAGATATCTACATTATCACATAATCTTTATAGATACAAATATAATTCTCATGTGTTGCTGTCTGCAGTTTGTGGATCTATTTTCCAATCAATTCAAGGCCAACTCTCATTAATGCAATGGGAGCTTTCATGAATAAATCCCTCATTTTTCAATGATGGAATAGATTCTTCATTATTGAATTGCATGCACTCAATGAGATCTACGTGCATCCAAAGAAAGAAATTCATGATTACTGAAATTGTAATGAATACTCCCGTACATTTCTTACCATTTTGTTTCTTCAGAACTATATTTCATTTTCTGAATATCTTTGATTAACATTGGAATTTTCTTTTTTTTTTTTTGTTCCTTCTTGGTTAATGAAAACTCAGGAATTGTTTCTCAAGCCTGTTAATTAGGGATGTTTGTGCATTTTTCAAGCTGCTCTGAAGACCGAATGATATCCACTGATAAAAACAAGACTGAGAACCCAAGAAAGAATGGATATATGGATAATCATTAACTAAGTGACAAAAAAAAATAAAATAAAAGAAGAGTATGACTGTTGTTTGCATGGATCAATGCAATCAGTGGCAGATGCAGTACAAATGTATGTGGATTATACTGAAACTTCATTTTCTTACTTTAAAGTCATCTGAGAGGTGTGCATAATTTACAAAAGCAGTGCTATAAAAAGTAAAAATATAAAATTAATATGGTGAGTACACCATATCGAGTTTCATGTACTGAAATGTTATCTGAAATACTGAATATCAAAAAATATTTCTACTCTGTTTTAGGAGGTAGAATATACTTTTGTTGATGATATTTTGATCTTTTTTAAAAGTGTCTAGTGTCTTGATTACATACTAAAAAATTGAGGAGAGTTTTAAATTCTCTTCATTATTATTGTTTATCGTTAATGTGACTGAGAAGGTAAAAATGCAGGTTTGTGTCCCATTAGGACAGATGAAGCTCTTCTTATGAATGAGATTCAGTAGTCTGGAGGTCACTGAGACCTTCTAGGTCTTTTTTTCTGTTTCAATCTTCAGTTCCTCCAAGGCTGCCCTTCACAGGGTGATAATGCCACATGAAGTATTGAGCCACTTTCACAGCAATAGGAAGAAGACTGTGAAATATAATTTCTGTATAAAGAGGTTGAGTAAACACCTGTCAGGCATTTAATGTTTTGGATCCAGCCTTAAAACAAGACAGTGAGCAGAATGGCTTGCTGAAATGTCTTCCAGCATCCATTTCCAGGATTTTCACTGATACTTGAGAAGTAGTCTCACTAATAAGATATTCTCATCTGGATAGATCTCCTATTTCATTGTATGTAGAGCAAAAATATTTTTTGCATATAGCTATACCTGGCTCCCTTAAGAGGCAAGAAAGGATGGCCTTAATCACCTCCTGATGACCAAACATGTGAGTTGCCTTTCAAAAGGACCTCTGTCTCCTCTACAGGATTCAGAAAAAAACCTAGTGAGTATGATATTAACAGGAGTATCACACTTGAATCCACAGATTTTAAGGGTAGAATTCAGTTTTTTGTGCTTAGCAAAGTTCTCATTGCAAGTAAGGATGTGTCTTTAGAGACTTAAAAGAGTTCTCCAGTTTTATTTCATCTTAAACTTCTGGAAAAAAGGGGATTGCAGAGCCCAGCTGCAACCCAGAGTCCAATTACCGTTTCTTTTCAGGTATCATTTATGTTAAAACAAAAATGGCATCCCTGCAGAAATAAACTATATTTGAAGCCAGTGCAGTTTCTGCTGCTTTAGCAGTGATCATACTTTAGTTACCAAGTCCTTATTATATTCTTTAATAATATTTCAAGTCTACGTGAGATTATGTGTGCCCAAAAAGAAGAGAAAAATAATCAATAAATTGTCTTTTCAGTCAAAAATATGAAATTGTCCAAGAGAACTAACTCACATGGTCTGTTGACCATTCAGAAGCGCACCACTAATGCATTGTGATCACCAGTGACTCACTGTCACAGGCTACCTTATCACTGGTCCACCCTCACAGCTTAGAGGGAATTTGGTCCCAAAGGAGACAGAGCAGATCAGTGCAAGAATCCTTTCTACATGATTTAGGGCATAATCACTACTTATGAATTACTGGATTAATATACTTTGATGCACAGAAAATACCTTAGTACTTTCAGCTGCAATGCTACACTACTTGTTAAGTCTCTAAACCCTGCAACTTTATCAGCTATAGTTTTCCAGGATAATTCCCTTTCATATATATATAAAAATATAAGGACAAATTGTGCAAAAAGGTGACTTGAAACAACTCAAGCTGACAAAAGGATTCAAATATGCTGCAGTGACACTGGAGGATGGTGAGGGCCTGATTCTGCAGCCAATAATAGAATATGCAGATAAACTGCAGTGCTGAGTACTATTAATTTAAATTACTTTATATACCTATAATAATTTGCACCTTTTTCTATTGAAGATCATTTCTCTATACCATGGCTTGTGTTATAAAACTTGTAACCCTTGCCTAGAGTGTTCTGATTTTGATAGTTGCTCCAGTGGCTTACACTGCTTAATATTTTGTAGTCCCTTGTGACATTCCCTTTTCTTGAGTGTAGTAGTCTTCTCATCAAGGTCAATTCTAGTAGTCTGTTTAGCTGTACTCTTTTAAAATTGGATTTATTAATGAATCACTGCTGTGGGTTAACCCCAATAAAGAATCAAACCTCTCTTAGGCACTCTGTCACTCCTCCACTAGTGGGATAGGGGAGAGAATTAGAAGGGTAGAAGCAGGAAAACTTAAGGGTTGAGATAAACACAATTCAATAAGAAAAACAAAAATTCACCATTTCCCATGGACAGGCAGGTGTTCAGTCACCTCCAGGACAGCAAATACCCATCACCTGTAATGGCTACTTGGAAAGACAAACACCATCACTCCAAGAATCCCCTCTTACTCCTTCTTTCCCCTACTTTATATGCTAAGTGTGATATCATATGTAATGGAATATCCCTTTGGTCAGTTTGTGTCACCAGTCTCCACTGTGTCTTATCCCAGCTTCCCATGTACCCTTAGTCTCCTCACCATCATATGAAGATGACTCTTCATTGGTTTTGTCTTTTTTTTTTTTTCCTTAATTTAGCTTTCTGTAAGGATTTCTCTATCTGCATCACCTATATGCCTTAGAAACTACATATTAGCAGAGTAAGGAAGTTTTGTGGCAAGATATTGCAGATTTAGGGATTTTTTTTTTTCTTGGTTTAGAAGAGCAAAGTCAAGGACAACTCCATGTGTTCTGCAAAGTTCAGCAGTAATATTATTATTCACACAAGTTGTCTCAGCTCTGAAGTCAGTACATTTGTTCTGGATGTCTCTTTATTATTAATGGCCCTTTCACCTGACTTTCTACATTTGTTTGAGACAACATAGCTCTTACCTGCTGGCCAGTTCACTTAGATTGTTTTCATCCTTTGGTTGCCTTAAAGGTGAAACTTTGTTCCAAATGTCTTCTGAAAGGTTAGTCTTAACTATTGTATGGATATGGGGTTGAAACAGAAAATACTCAGGAAACAGCTATGGCAAATTGAAATAGTGACGTGTCTCTTCCTACCTTCAAGGCATCACTCATTCTATCCAAAATGCTTGACGTCACAGGGAAAAATTCATTGTGGACCCAGGGTAAATACAGCACAAAGATCCACTTGAGTTTGACACCACACTGCATCTGCCTTAAGCAGAAATAGATGCTTAAATAGGAATAGTGTGTTGCCTTTTTGATAGCTCTTTGCAAGCAGGTGATTTTCACTCAGTGAGACTAAGCATAAAATTGTATCAATTTTTTTAAAATTTCTGACTGGAAAAAAATCATTAAAATAATATACAGGAAAATATGCCTATCATCTAGAAAAAGATATATTTAAGAATTTTTTTTCCCCAATATAGAAATAGGAATTTCTCATTTTTGAAAATGCCCTCCATTTCTGGTGCATTTAGATGAAGAGGTCTGGTCTTCTGTGGGGCCTTTGCACGGTTTCATAATCTGAAACTATTTGTAATTTTATTTTCGTTTGAATCTTAAAATACTCAACAATATTGTTGATGGACAACTACTTATATTATCAAAGATGTTTATATAAAGCACAAGTAACAGTGCCAAAGAATTAATTAGCACAAGCAGTGGAGGTCACTGGAATGTGAAGTGCAGGGCTCTTACTGCAGAATCAAGAGCTGAGAAAAATGAGATATTGGTTTAGCTTCAGTAGATTATATTAGAAAAAATCCCTATATCAAATGACTACAATTTCATCTGCTTGTCTTTGCTCATTTATGGAGTACCTTTAGGAGGTTATTCCAATCTTTCAAAAGGATTTGTAGGGTGACTCAGTACTCAACAAAACATACATCACAACCAAGGTAAAATAATAAGTTACAGAAAGACATTTTAAACTCAATACATAGTAACATTCAGATAATTTTGGTGTATGGGGATGTATTTGCATACTAGAGTAATGTGAAATACAGAGCACCAAGGTGATAATATGCCACATTAGGACAATTCATTTTAAACATCTTAAAATAGAAATGTCTAAGGAATGAGAGATGGAGGTCAGAAAAAATTCATGAATTCTTCTACCTTATTTTCATAAATCAATGCCTTAGGCCCCACTGAGGCAGCTAAAAATACATTTCTCTTTCAGATGAAGGAGATTAGGAGGTGGGAGGGAGGGCACGTTGTCTTGCAAACATAGAGGATGTCAGAAATGTCATGAAATTTATGAACATAGTGTGTAGGTGTTACTGCATGAGGGATGCACTTTCCCTTTTAGTGACATAGGTAATAATAGTCCTTTATAATCGACTGCATAGAATTTAAATTTTCACCTTTTCAAACTGTTATGTTTGTGGCTCAGCCCCTAAACAGCTAATAGAAGGGGTGAGGTTGAATGGACTGAATGAGTTCTCTCTTCATTCTGTGTAAAATTTGTGGATTTCAGGCAAGAAACTGATGATGAACGAGTACACAGTGAATGCATCATATTCTGTTTCTAGGAAATATTGGCCTTCCTGGGTGTTCTGCTTAGAGAAAACAGAACAACCAAGGTGAGTGCATTTCAGTCTGGATGTCAAAGTATAAGTCAATGACTCCACATACTTTGGAACTATCTGTTTCCCAGTGAGTGAAGCAACTCCTAGAGACTGTAGCCATTTCAAAGGTACAAAATGTGAGCAGAAGTCAAGTAAATCCAGTTCAAAACCCTGCTTCTTAAACACATGGCTATTAATCAGTTGCTTAAGTTAACTAAAATGTGAATATTGACTGTGGTGGTGAAATGAGAGCACCTCCTTACATATTGATCATGGAGAAGGAAAGTCTGAACTCTAATGACTGGACCTTCATGGCACAAAAATTAAGAAGACAAATAATGGTATGGGTACCTGTTAATTGGAACAACTCAGTGGGTAGCCAGCTAAATGGCTGTCTTGATGAGGAGAAAAAACCCCACAAAAATAGCTTTGAAAATAATCAAATTGATATAAAACTGCACACAAACTAAAAATTGTAAAGATAAACATTTTATATGCTCCTTCTTTGTGGAATCTGCCTCCTATAACATATACTTTGCAAGAACGAGGAGTCAGTATCTGTTGCATACCAAAGACACTGTAACTCTGATACAGAATATACTGCAAGTATGGGGGCAGAAAAGGTAAAGATGGCTGCACTCATTAAGTAGTTCTAAATTTTTCTTCAACAGATATAAACCTTGGAGTTTCTAAAAGCAAATGTTACTTTTTCTCATTTGTTTGTTGCATATAACTTTTCATTTTCCACCTGATGCCTCCTGCATCAATTTCTGTGATGGATAGAAATGTTTTCTGTGAAGAGATTATGCAAATATTTGTACACCCATGAAACTTGACCCACCCATGTTCTAGTAAATAGCACTACCAACCTTTACCATGACATATTCTCATGTTCATATAACTGCTAAGTTTCATGTTTATGCCTTCCACACAGCAGCTCAAGTAGGGCAGTATCAATTAAGAAATGAATATTTCCCCCATCCTTAAACAGACACACATACTTTCTCACTGAGATGAGTTGTACAGCTTTGTTCAGATGCTCTCCACACTCTGTAACCAAGTGAATTTTGTAGAATTTGATGGTGTTTTATCCTGATTCTTTCCTAAAGCTGCTGTGATGTATTCTCTTGACTGTGATGGAGCTGCAACTCAGCTATTTGTCCCAAGAAAGGGTTATATTTTGTTTTCTTACAGTGTTTCATCATTGTTTTCTACAATTTCTCTCCTGCTTTTTCACTCACCTGCGATATATCTCCTGTCAGCACAAGGTTTTCAGTATAGCTGGATGCTTTGCCCTGAACATTTTTGGTTGGAGCTTCTACAGCTCACCTTGCAGTCATGCACATGAACACAGAAGGAGATAAGTCTCTGGTGGATTGTTTTTGTCTTTTGTATTGTGATTACGTGGTAGGGGGGTTTTTGGGAGACAGAGTGATGCAGGGGTGGCTTTTGTGAGAAGACAACAGAAGATTCCCCCATGCCAGAGAGCTCCTGTTCCAGTCATCTCCTCACTACAGTGAGGCAGACTATCCCCTTGCACCTGAACCCTGTCCTATACTCCTTGGAGGAAACACAGGGAGATTTTGGCATCTTATTATGGTATGCAGAATGAAAATACCAAGTAGCTGTAAATGTATTCAAGTGCCTTGGGTTGAGCAGGAGGAATACTGCCCACTCCTTCTAATTTTCCTGTAGGACTCACAGTTTATAGCTCAGAACTGCCTGTTGAAAGGCTATAAATACATCTTTGAAAAAACTGAACAATATGTTTTCAGTTTTGCTTCCCCCACCCCACCCCACCCATGACTTTTGAGAAGATCCATCTCACTGAACTAGAGACACCAAGATTGTAAATAACAGAGGTACTTATCTCTGCACTCTTTATAGGCAATGAAAAGAAGTAGATGAACTGCTCAAAAAAAGGTGTGGTTTTTTGGGATGAGATAAAAGACATGGTAAACTGCATTTATCTTACCTGAAAAAGAGGGATGGGCTTTAATCTGTCTAATTTTGGATGCCTACAGTGTAGGGACTGCATGTACACCCACTACATCTTGTTAGTACAAGCAACAGAGGGCTGTGCCTCAACAACATTAAGAGTGGGATCACTTGTGGAAATGTGGGTGTCATTTTTTATGCCACTGCAAACCCTGTGCTGTATTTACCTACCTCAGGTACCTTAGATCATCTCAAATTGTTCCAGATATCAGTGCTTATACAATTTTGTCCTGTACCTTCATTATAGTGAATTTAGTTCTTCAGGTTTCATTGACTGAGGGTTCTGTTCAATTGCCTGTTCAGAAGCCCCCAGAGCAGTTTGAGATGACCCAGGATATTCCAGACATGCATGGGGTTTGCAGATGTGACACAGGACAAATGAAACATTCCTACTCCTTCGGAGAGGTAAACTAAGATAAGGCAAGATAGTTCTGGACATTTGAGATGGCACTAGAACTATATTTTGGTATTTGAATTAAACCTTAGATTTCCATTAACCATACAGGGGCTGGCATGGCAACTTTGTGGGGGCTAAATGTAAAATCTGCCATGGTAAAAAGATGGAAATTTACTGGGGGATAAATCTAGAATTAAATTTTACTGTGCAATTCTGGGAGAAATCCCATCATTTTCAGTTAGCTCAGTAATCTTTCTTTCCAGGTAATATCCTAGCAAATGACCTACATATCCTTATGTTGCTTTTTAGACAAAATGGATATAACATGTTCCCATTACAGGAAGATTTTCCTACATACCATGGCAGAAATGTACAAATAAGCATTTCTCTTTTTTAATGAAGAATTTATTTTGTCACAAATAAGATGGTGAATAATATACATCCTTCCTACCTCCCTGATAGTGTAAGGCCAAAGGAAATTCATCACACAAAAAGACTCAATTCTGGTTTGTGTTACTGGACAATTGTGATGCCAGGTAGATGTAAAGGTATTTTACTGGGAAGTATGAAATTTTTCCAAAATGTACTTTATTCTGGTGCATATGATCTAACTGCTTATGCATCCTGTGTATCTGTAAACCCATCCTTGAAATAGGCACAGGAATGTGAAACAGTTCTCGAGGATTGCCTGTGTAAGCTGTGGCAGTAGAAGCAGCTTGCACCTTGACCAACTGCCTTGCTTGGAATTTGGGTATCCTGTGCTTCTGGATAGTACAGCTTCTGTGCTCTCTGAGATGCCACATAGTCATAATCCCCTAGATCATCAGCAGCAATGAACCTCTAGAGCTCATCTTGGTTTTCTGGTCATGCACTGAGATGGTGAGAACACATGCAACTGAAGCAGAGATGGTGTCCACATTTGGGAACCCACACTACAGTGGACATCTATAGAATCCACTGAGCACTGCGGGTGCCCATTTTGTTTTTGCAAACATTGCCTGTTGTCCCTACTGCTCCTGATAATGCAGCTTTGCTGAGGGACTTATAAAGGTGAGATCATGTGCACAAAGGGCACCCTATACAATGATAAAATCATAAAGTGGCCTGATTTAGAAGGGACCTTAAAAATCATCTCATTCCAATCGCCTCTGCCATGGGCAAGGACACCTTACACTAGACCAGGTTGNACTACCTGCCCTTTCAGGGTCCCACTCCATCATTCTTGCAGTCTCCCTTCAAGTACTAGAAGGCCACAATCAGGTCTTCTAACAGCCTTCTCTTCTCCAGGCTGAACAATCCCATCCTTTCAGCATTTGCTGGCAGGAGAGCTGCTCCATCCCCCTAATCATCTTACTGTCCCTCTAAGGACTCACTCAAACAGGTTGGTGTCCCTCCTGTGCTGAGGACCTCAGAGCTGAATGCACTCCGCTGTAGGGCTTTATGGTGGCATTACCTCAGGTCAGAAGAAATTATGCTTGTGTTGTTACTGTGCTGTAATGGGTTTATATCACTTCGGATTCTTGAAGCAAAGTCAAATTGGTGTCTCTGTACTGTGCTGCATGGATGTGAATGTTCCCGTAGCTGACAGACAAATATGCAAATATTTGAGCATTTGATAAAAACAACAACGTACAAATGTGGCATGGGAACCTATTCAGATTTACAACACCTAAACCAAATAACTTTAAGCTCTAACAGAACTGATGTCTGGAAGTTCTGACCCACACATGTGAGACAGTGAATTATCTTAGTTCACCTTGGTCTTTATGGCCTCATTAAAGACTTAACTTGCAAATTGCTGTATAGTTGTATCTTTATAATGTAGTGTCTGGAAATTCAAGTATTCTGATTGGTTGATGTCATTATTAAGTAGAAAAAGTTCTATGAATCATTTAATATGTACTTAGATTTTTGTCATCAGTGACTGACTTCACAAAGTTAATATCTCATTCTCAGTCTCTTTTCTGACTTGCTGCTGGTGTCAGCATTCTTCATCTCTATGTGATTACCAGTCCTGGGAAACTGTTTATCTTCTGACCCTGCTTCTCATCCCAAATCCAAAGATTTTATCTGCCTCAGGCAGAAATGAACACATCTTAACAGCCGTGAACCCCCATGGGAAGAGCAGATCAAAGGATGACAAATACTATAAAATTTAATTTAGTTGATTATTGGTAGACAGTGAAGAGGAGTAAATGCGTTCTTGTTTTTGACAAAGAGAATTTAAGAGCAGTTATGCCTGGTGAGAATTTTTGCTTAGCTATCTTACTTTTTCTCCTTTTTGCTCATTACCTCCCCTTTATCAAAGACTGTTTATTCCCTATAACCCTCTGTTAAGCTTTAAGGTCTCTACTATCTTTCAATCAATCTGAAATTAGCAAAAACTCTCACTTGAGCTGTTCTGCTAGCTTGTCTCATTTTTATGGAGACTTGCTGAGAAGTTACCTCACAGGCAGCAATTGCCACAGCTCAAACAGAAAGCAATAAGGAACAGAAACATTTGTAACCCACTTCTCAAGTTCTACACACGAAAATGAAGGGCACAGGAGCACAAGCCCTGTGAAACCTGTAAGTATGATATTGGAAAGCAGATATATGAGAACGGAAAACTTCATTTTAAACGTATGTGTTGAGAGAGCAGGAGCTAATCAGATCAGAATATTAACATGGAACTGCTGTGAGTGTTTGGGTATGTTCAGTAATACTCACCAGTAATGCCAGATGTCTCATCTCAGCATTGTAAAGTTCAGAGCAGCTCTAATAAAGATCTCTGCCATCCATTTATGCTACTTTTTCTTTCTTTTTCTTTTTTTTTTTTTTTCTTTTTTCCCCAAGAGTCTTGAAGAAGTTCTGTAGGGATGAAAAACAGTGTTAGTTCAGTACTAAAAGGGCAAATAGGCTGACCTACGGTAGCTATACGTTGGTTTGTTTGGTACTAGGTAAAAAGACAGAAAAGTTGATACAAGAAACAATCAGATTATAATTAAACAATAGAAACATTCTTAGCAGCAATAGGTATACTTTCCTGCAAGAAAAAAATCAATGTGCAACAAAGTTACAATCACTCTGGAAAAAAGCTGTCATTTTATGGCATTGCCTATGGCCAGCTGTAATATAAACATAATGTAAAACTGGTAGTGAATTTGGTAGCAGCAGAGTGCTGGAAACCGGAGCTGTCCATCTATTTCAGGTGATCATAGTGTCGTGGTAAAATATAGGACTACTGAATATTATTTTGCTGAGATTTCCTGCTGGAGAAAATACTTACTTTGGTGTGAATGATACTAGTTCCTGAACTATTATTGTTTTTCAGCACAAGAACTTGCAGCTACCTTTGGTTTAAAGTCAGGTTTAAAGTCAGGTGCTGAAGGAAGTTCATACTCAGTAACAAATAGAGTTATCAGGCTCCTAATGATCTATTCTCCCATTGATACTCCTGGGACGTTGCATAAAGCTCTCATTAATGCAAATAGAAATGTAGAAGGTACATGCCGAAATCAACAACTCCCCCTATTGTTATAACGGGTGAATGGTCCCCTTAGGCAAAAAGGAACATTACTGACTTTAATTTTTCCTTGTCTGCCTCCTCCTCCTTATGAAACAAATCATGTTAAAAAGTGTGGTCTTTTGGATTTGTTTGTTTTTTAAGTGGATGTCACAGAAGAAAGTCAGTGAGGAGGATTTATCAAAAACAACATTCTTGTTACAACCCAATTCTGACCCAGCGTAACCAAATCATCAATCACGGTGACAATGGGCCATATTTATCCCTGGTGCAGCTGCACTGTAATTGACAGAATTACATTTAGAAGAGGTCTGCCCTATAGCTGTTTAGTGAGAAGTCTGGGGTGATGATTAGTTGAAGGTTTGCCTTTCTCTGCAGCTTGGATTAAAGCATACATTATGTGAAGGTATAAGTGTATTCAGCTTGCTACAGATGTTGTAGCCAAGAATTCATGGATGTTTGCACTTTTTCATTCCCAGTTGCATCATCATAGAATGTAAAGATAACAGGTCTACACTGCTGTTAAACAGTTGAAAGGCTGACAGAATAATTTGATAGTATTCTGCTTTTGTACCATAAAATTCAGATATACATTGTGGCTTGTGATAAATGCTAGGCATGGGACTGTTAAAATGGGCAGCACTAATGATGTCCTACAGCAAAAAAATATTATTCCAAGACTTTTTATTACCAAAACCATCACATAGACAAAGTGAAAACTTATTTACATGGTTCTAGTGAAAAAAGAAAAATATTTGTCAGAGTTCAAGATGTCTGCTCACTTTTTGTATTCTTTTAAGTATAGATGCCATTTAGTCAATTGGAGTGGTCAAAACCAAACATGTTTCATTCCATGAAGGAAGTCTTTCAAACTCTTTGATATAGCATTAACAGACTGGATCTGTTAAGGTTACATGGAACTACCTAATGTTAATTAAGTAGTTTGTTTCAATTTTTTATTTCTCAAATAAGTAATTGCCTATACATAGTAGTCTCAATCAGCTGCTTACTGAGTGAAATTGTTCTTAATCTGAGTAAAGGGAAGTCCTAACAATGACTTCATCAGGGCTATGATTTCATCTTTATTAGATTAATTAAATGCAGTGTGACTCAGTAACAGAGCTCAAAATATTGATCAGTAAACAGAAAAGCAAAGATTGATGCTTAATGCAGGTGTCATCTGAAACACAGAAAGCAGGGATAGAATAAGCCTTGGTTTATTACAGTGCCCTGTGACACATGTCACAGTAGTGCTATGTCTGTATATAAATGTGGCTGGTATCACTTTCTAGAACTGAAAGTAGTTATGAATTTGCCATTTAGTAAATGGGCAGTATATGTGAGGAAATAATTTACTCACAGTAATACTATAGTCCAGCTAAATAGCTAGTTGTCTTACTCACTAATAGGTAGTTGTGTACCTCATATACCTCTATGATTCTACCACAAATTGATCCAAATTAATTGGATTCACAATTTATAAAAACACACAGCTTAGGCACAATAAATAAAGTTTATGGACCTCTTTTGAAGGAGATATATTGAACAAGACTGGACCGGAAATTTTTTTCACAATTTCACTGGAAATTTTTCTGAGATACACAGTTAGTGTGATGTGCAGTAATATCAGGGCTTTGTTCTGAAATTCCATGTGGGGTTGTGTTATCAATCAATGCATCCTAGGGTTTTACACAGAAATCTGCTAATGGAATACAGTTAACATAAAACTACGCCATCAGTAAGTGTCACTTGCACTACTGGGAGACATTAGCTATCACAGCAGTGGCTGGGAAAAATACAGAGAACCGTACATGTAGCTCATAAACTGTTGTGAATTACATGGCAGCTCTTTTTTTCTTTTGTCTACATCTTAAGACTTTTAATAGCACTCTTCACTGTTACCCTAGCACAAAAGACAGATCAATTAGGAGAAGAAATCAATGTAAACCTTCTTCTCAGTAAAATTAATGTTGGAGGTCTTGAAAACTTCTGCCTGCATCTAGAGCTTAGGCTCTGTGTCATTGTTTCTCATGCAATGAGTTACAATCCCAATGCATCAAAAAATATCACCAGAGGGCTAAAAGAGTGAAAATTTTTGACAAGTCAAAGCAAAGGATATTTTAGTCTCCTGCTCCCTTCACAAATCCTTATGTTTAAGGCTCACTAACTTTTTAAAATTTCTTGAAACACACATCATGTCAACTTCTTTTCTCACTGTTAGATTTGTAGAATAACTTTTTCTAATATCTATTAAGTATCTAATAAATAACCCCTCTGTAAATGCTCATAAGTCATACTTCCATTAAAATGTTCTGATGTTTGTTACACATGATACTAGCTAGCATTTGATTACTAAGGCAAATTACAATTCTTGGGGGGACTACGTGAATTTTAACACATCAGCTGACAAGATCTACTGCAACTAGCATTGACCAGATAGTTTATGGTAAAACTACAGCAGGACTTTAGAACATTAACTAGTATGTGTTAGCCAAAGAAGATGAAATTAACCTTTTTATCTAATGAGAACTCAAAGATTAATTTTTGTGGGATGCAAAAGTTAACAAAACTCACCAAAAGCTTACAATATTTTCTTTCAGAGCTAATTAAATTAAAAGCACTGAGACATTATGCCCATATTTAGAATTTACTCCTGTGTTATCTCAGCAGTTAACACAGATGTAGCAGCTTTGTATGTTAACAGCATTTGTATTTTCTATTTTTGGAAAGATTGTGCTGATAGGAAATTTAATGATCTGAAGTGATCCTAGGTAAGAAAATGAGCCATGAGATGTTGCCCACAGTTGTCCCTTTGAAGGGTTGCTCCTACTTCACTCTCCTCCAGCTACTCTTTACCTGCTGTCTCACCTGCTGCTACATACACTCATTTACCAATCAAAGAGCTGCCTAACTTTAACAAGTTTAATAGCAAATATTTATTCACCTGAGTTCTGGGCTTATGAGTAATCTTCTTTGTGATGGCCAATCAGAAAATCTGTGCTTTAAAGATAATGGCAAAGAATAAAAACAAATTTGGCTGAAAGTAACGTCATTCCTTCCATCATACGTAGGCATACACACGTATTTAGGGTATGACCCAGACCTGGAAGTATTCAAGGCCAGGTCGTATAGGGCTTTGAACAACCTGCTTTACTGGAAGGTGTGCCCACCCCTGACAGGGGAATTGGAACTACATGATCTTTAAGGTCCCTTGTAAATGAAATCATCTAAAAGGACAAGAGGAAATGGCCTCAAATTTAACATGGAGAGGTTAAGATAGGGCATCTGGAAGAATTTCTTCACTGAAAGAGTGGTCAGGCATTGAAACTGGCTGCACATGGAGGTGGTGGAGTCACCACCCCTGGAAGTGGTGCTTAGTGTTGTGGTTTAGTTGACAAGGTCAAAGGTTGGTCTTGATGATCTTGGAGGTTTTTTCCAACCTTAATGACTCAATGATTCTATGATTCTACTATTCTACAATTCGATTTCTTTTGCATGCGCACCTGTATGTGTAAGTTATGCTCCAACTCGAGAAGAAAAATTAGATAACCATAGAATGAAGAACCACACAGCACTTACCGTACCTAGGAAGTAATCTTGCTGCAGAAGAGACCACAGGCAAGCAAGGAAACTTGCAGAAATGTGAAACTGTAATTTGATGGTTACCTGGGTCAAAAATTATTCAGAATAAAACTAGAACAGTTTATACTTTGCTTTGTATCACTGAATTTTTCTCTGCAGGTAGAGCAGCTTGTAATGTAATCTAGTTTGGACAAGTGATCTAGTTGAAAAATAGCCACCAGAGTTTAAAATGGAGATTGGAGTTCTTTTTGATTTGATCAATTCTAGTTCAGGACTGAGAAATACATGTCACCTGTTCAGTGAAAACCATGGCACCATGCAGAAGGAACTAGCAAGGTTGCCTTCAGGGCAGCTCAGGTTTCAGCTTGAGACTTGATATGGGAGAGGTAGCTGATGTAGTAAGATGCCTTACAACTCTAGGAATTGGCTGGTAGGTGAGGAGATGGAGAAGATCCATATGAATGTTGAAGAATCAAGTGTGGATTTTCTGTGTTCTTTTCCCAGATAACAGGACAGTAAAGCAGTGACACACTCTCCTAAAAAATATTGAAGAGTGAAGTGAGAAAAGAAAGAAGGGCAAGGTGCATAGTTTTCCTGGGCATTGAGAAGACTTTCTAATGCTTCTGATGGAGTATATTTTCCCTCTTTGCTGGTAACCAGTCTGTGTTCTACCATTACCCATCTCTTTCTATTTTCATGAATGTACATGATAAGATAATAGAGGGTCCTGCTAAAGTACTGGACAAAGTCTGAAAACAGCTAATAAGAGGAGCATAGCCTCTAGATTCCTCATGGGGAGAGGGAAATAGCCAGAATCTTTGCTGTCCTGTGGGACACAATTACGTTGTCCAGAACCAAACAGTGACCTGTGTCACCTGTCCTGTTTATTGAATGCAAACCTGATGTCTGGTTTAGTTGCAAACTCCCTGCCTAAGATGGATATCCTCAGGCCAAATTCAATAGGCAGTCAAGTTCTATACCTGCTCAGAGTCAGTATTTTCAAAAGAAGGCATGTCAGTGGATTATCATGTCTGTTTCAGTTAGAAATAACATTTCTAGTTCACTTAAAATCAAATACACCTCAGTCCAAGAGATATATGCCTTAATTCCCACATATTTTATAACTCCATGATATCTAATATGTGATTTTGATACCCAGAAGAATTTGGGTTACACTTTCAGATGCTTCTGTGATGTTGGATATTTACCTTCTCTGAATCCTGAAAGAAGAAACTTCAGGATTAATACCTGGCTATGTCTTCTCAGGGAATAAAAGTAGCAACAATAAGCTGCCAACTGAAATATCTGAAATAGAATCAGTACTGCAAGTATCAGAGCTATGGTTCTTTCAAGAACATACTCAGAAAAGAATTTGGAGAAGCTTTAAAATCTTCGTGTGCCTTTCTCCACATGTGATGTGATTCCAGCAAAGGAATCTGCTTATCTTTTTCAACATTGTCATGACAAATTTTCTGCCAACCTCTAGAACATGGCAGCTATAGTGAGGATTGTCAGAGATCAACATTAGTGACCCAGCAAGTTTCATGGTTAATTCTTTGAATATAGGAAACAAATTCTCTATGTTTTGTAATCAAGGCATTTAAACTTAGTAAATACTTTTGATAATCTTCTCTATATACCAATAAATGCTAAACATTTCATTAGTACTATATAATATGATTTTTTAAAAAAGTATAGAAGCATTAGTTACCCAACTCTGGTTTTTATACCTCAGCTGACAAATATATGCCATCAGCAAGTATCACACATATTTAATCAATTTTTAGAATACAAATATAATTTCTTTCCCTCAATGATCAGAGGTGTTTCATACATGGTTATGTTCCTTTACTATTTATTTCCTGATTCCAGCTTCTCATTTGTGAACAGTGGTTCGTGTTGTTTCTACTTGCAGTGTGCTGATGTGATGAGGAAATTTTGGGTTTATGCTCTTATTTGGGCTCTAGATTGATAATTAAGTGTTTCTTTTATGTCATGGCAGATTTATTTATTTATTTTAAGGACACCCTACGTCTTTCTCTTAAGATTTTTATAATATTTTTTTTAATATATTTTACTATGGCTGTATAGTTTCTCACATTTAAGGTAGCAGTTGACCATTACTAAAACCTCTTTCTCACAGTTTGTGCCACATTCTTGAAATTCTATTTAACGGTCTTTTCAAGGAAAAAGATTTTAGCAAGGACATCTTGTTTGAGACACATGCACCTGGAGGATATACTGTAGTCAAAGCAAGATAGAAGGCTCAAAACCCTTTCAGAAGCTCCAAAGGGGCTGACAATTTTCAGGTTGGATGTATCCATTAGATATGGTAATTAAGTAGTGTTATACATTTGTAAAAACCTCATACTATATCCAACACCTATGTATTTGTCTGCACCTGGAAGCACTTTCATGAAAGGACCTGTTCTCTATTTTATCTATATTAATATTACCTGGAACATTCTTTCTTCCATTACAGGAATACCTCCAATCACAGTTGCTAGAAGAAAAATCTGTCTGTTTTTTTATTCACCAATGTCCTTACTACTGCTATTACTCTTAAGTTTCTAAACCAGTGCCAATGTCCAGGAAGTGGGATTAATCAGGTGCCAAGATTTCAAAGTAGCACCAAAACATGAAAATTATTTTCAGAGTAGCAATAGAGACTTTGACTTCTTCAGTGGAAATCTCAGTTGTTCTGATATGTCTGCAGAGTCTTGAATAGAATGTGAAATATTGTTATGTTATTGCAATATATTGCATATGGTATCAATAATGGGAATATTTTTCCTTCCTCTGTTCCTGCCAGATGTTCTGTGAACAATCAGTGCCTGGTACACTTGGCTTCTGCAGTTTGTAGAATCAACAGAAGTTCTATTTTTCTGACTTGCCTTAGTGTTTTAGAGCAAAAGTATAGTCCCAAAGAATCTTCATTTTATCATTTTCAAATAATGCATCTTGGCTTTATCTGTTCGTTAATCCCTATAGTCGTGCACTACAGATATTTAGTGGAGGCTATTCAGTGCATAGTTTAAGCCAGTTGTGAGCAGTTTGTGTCAAAATTCAGTGTCAGGACACATGATGCATTTTTTTGGTTTTGTCTTTTGTGCTTCCAATTCACAGCAACAGTCTGATTTTGTAGAGCTATACCGAGGCTTTTGGCTGACTGCTTAAATGAGCTGCTCAGCTATTTAAATGAATCGTCATGAGTTCTCTTAAGGATTTTCAGATATTTTCTAGGAGGAAAATGCCTCCTAGACATTCAAATGCTCTTGATGTTCTATTGGTTTTCCTTCATGCCTCTCCTCAAAATTTTTCCTTTATCCTTTAACTTACTGTTGATGTCATTCTTTTCTTTGGACATTCAGAAGTGCCAGAATGCCACATAAACATAATATCTTCAATATCCTTCAATCCTTTTCCTCTTTTTCAAATATTCCCCCTCCTTGTTTTTGATGTTATTCCCTTCAGAAATTGCTTTCAATTGCTTTCAATTGACTTAGCTTTTCTCTTTTCTCTAAAAATCTTGCCTCAAGCCTTCTACTCCTATCATTCAGTGCAGACATATAAATGGAAAGAAACAGGCAATGGCATGATACAGACTTCAATCACTTATAAATAAAGGACGAAATATTAATAGCTATAACTCTGTGATTTCATAAGTTTGTGTATGTACTACGGCTTAATTAACTTCTCCTACCATCCCTTCCAGTTTAACAAAATGCAACATATATCACAGAGTTGCACAGAATCAGAGAACCGTTGAGTCTGGAAGATGCCTCTGGAGATCTAGTCCAAACCTCCAGTTCAAAGTGGGGTCAGCCACAGCTCAGGGCATTATCCAGACTGATTTTCTAAAATCTCTAAGGATGGGCACTCCACAGTGTCACTGGGCAGGTTCATGCAATGTTTGACCCTCCTTACAGTAGAAATGTTTTCCTCATTTTAAATAGAATTTCCTTTATTTTGATTTTTGCCTATTGTATCCTATCTTGTTCACTAGAAGTCACTGAAATGAGTCATCTCCTTACCTCCTGCTATCAGGTATTTACACACATTGTTTGCTCTGAGTCTGCTTTTCTACTCTCTCAGCCTCTCTTTATATGAAAGATGCTCCAATATTTTAATTGCTTTCTGGCTGTTCAGGGGCCTCAGAAAAATCCTGGATCGTGTATGCCATACTGCACTGTCCCTACAGAGGAGGATAAAGTCTGGAGAAAAAGGTTCTGTTAATGTGAGGCTTCTTCCCATGGCTGAAGAAGGTGTCTTTATTTTTCCCTCTTGATTGTGTGATCTGGAACAGACTTCCACAATGATGGTGGCCGTGTTGGTTTGCTGTCTAATCCTAATGCAGGAAGTTTCAGCTCCCTCATAATTCATCCCAAGGCACAGCTCCAGGCATTCCCACTGCTCTCTGACAAAAGGGGCAGTTACTTCTCTTCACCTTCCTGGGTGGTATACATCCACAACAGTGCTATTCCACTATACCTCTGGGATCCTAAAAAGATTGCATTCCAGCAACAGCACACACACTTCTCCATGTATAATTTTTTTGGGGTTAATATGCAGTATTCTTTTTCAGGACTGTTATAATTCAATGTAGATTCAAGTTGGTAAGGAATTTCTCTTTTTCCTATAAGCCCAAGATTTCCTTCATGTTTGTCTCTCCCTCCTCTGAAATAGATGCAGCCTTTCCCATCTTCCACCTGCCAACTCATATATAATGTCTGTGCTTATTCACTCAATTTATCAGGATCCTATAGACTACTCATTAGAGTCTGTCCAGAAGAACTAACACAATAACAAAGCAGATTGATTATGGGATTATTTTGTCTTTCACCGCTTCACTAAGTTTCTTAGTGACTTGATAGAAAATGAACCATATTTTATAATACCAATGATAAAGTATGCCAGTTTTCCATAATATGCAATAATACTACTTCATTGTTATTACTGTTTTTCATGTCATTATGACCATTTTTGCAATGCCATCAGCCTGAATTGCTTTATCTGATCTTAGGTAGCTAAACAAAATACCTAAATTACTATTTTAACTGTCTGAGCTAGTTTATCTGATATTATTACTTTATTGTAGCATACTGCAATATTAAATTCTGGTAAGAGGGCAGTGCTGATCTTAGGTGCTCTGAATTGTTCTCTAGGGAAACCTATATCTCTCTCTAGCAGAGAAATATATGCAGATAACCTAGAAGTCTCTACAAAAGCAAAGAGAACGTCACAAATCTGGGACAAGGTGTCTGGGAGACCTTGTTAGTCTGACAAAGATGAATAGTGTGATAAACTTGTTGCTTTGTACATACACTGCACTAGCCAGGTGTCAAACTCCTCAAAATTCAAAATTTAAATTTCTCTGCACTTCACAGGTGTATTTTCTTTCAATTTGATCATTAAATGGTTTCAAACAACCCAGCACGGGCTGGGTAAGAAGTCAGTGGGACACATATAGAAAGCTTAATTATAGTAATATGTATACACCCAAAACACAAAAAAATTATTCTTGCCAACTAACATTCTGTGATGGAAGGGGATTATTTTGAACTTGATTCTCTTCAATGCCTATATCCGGTATCACCTGTCTAGTTTTCCAAGCAGGAAGGAAGAAGAAGCCTTCCTCAGAGGTGATGAGGAAGATTTTTACTTTTAATGAGTCGAAGAACTTTATAAGGCTATCAGCATTATTATAGCTTTTTTTTTCCCAAATCCTTTGTAGCATGGGGTCAGGAGTCAGACTCCATGATCCTGATGGGTCTTTTCCAACTCAGTGATTCAACTATGATTCTATGATTTTTTTGTGAGAAACACAAAATATTTACTGTTCAGGCAGACATATTTTTGTGGTCGATATTTAATCATGATTATAATTTAATTATTTTTCCAGTTTCATTGTATATCTTTTTTCCAGAAAGGGTGGCTTGAAGGATCATTCTCAGTAATGTACTTCGATTTTATTGATGCAAAATGTCATGTCCCTCTTTTCAATACTGGACTCTGGTACAGTGACTTACAGAATCATAGTGTGTCATTTTGGAATTGATACAAATTTGCTTTAGCTCCTTTGCAAAAGTGTGTTATGTTTGTGTTGGAGATATCTCTTATGGACTGTATATGAAATATGCCAGACACTATCAGCTTTTATTTTCTGTATTGCAACTGTTGACTGTACTGTTAATGTGAACCAGATTGTTATTTTTTTTCTTTACTCTGGGGATTTTAATAGAAAAGTATTCATTGGGGAACAATATGGAACATATTGGGGGACAGAATTCATCAAAGCCTAAGGAAGATCAGCTGGCTCCAAATAGTCTGCAAATATCCAGGGTCAAGGGAGAAAAAAAAAATTACTTGAAAGAAAATACTATAAAGTGAAGTGTCAAATTGCAGAACCAAAGTCAGAAAAAAGTAGGACTGATATCCACCTGACCTGACTTCAGGTATCTACAAAGGAAACGTATATATTAGCTGGTCTCCACAGGTTTACTTTAAAGCTGGTGGAGGGTTAGCAAAGGTCCACATGTATGCACTTAGTTTAGGATGAAATTAATTCCTCCACTGATTATATTGCCTAGAGATATGCTAAATACAAAGGGAATCCCAGATAGCTAGCCTACATTTCTACTTTGTCAGAAACTATAGGTAATTGAATGAATTCTATTTTAACTTTACAGAGAAAGAAAGATCATCTGAAGAAATATTCTGGATGCCTTAGAGAATTCTAACCCAAGACAGGTTTACTGTGCTTAGGAGGCTGAAAAATCAGTATTTGTCATTACGGTTCATACTTTGTTAAAGCTGCACTGTTTGGGGATTGCTGAAGAAGCCAGTAAATGTTTTCAGCAATGCTTAAGACACCTCTAGTATGAATATATCTTATGTCCTTGAAGAAAACTGTCAGTGCAAAGCACTGCATGGGTAAAGCTCTGCAAAAGGAACTTGGATCTGAGTAGTTGGTACAGGTTGTGACAGGAAAACAGAGAAATTGTTTGTGAAATGGACAAGATGCATCTGTGCAGCAGGACATAAAGCCAAAAGAAGTGCATCTGAACAGTACTCTTCTCATTGGGACACAGGTAGAACAGCCCAGTGAGTTTCCAGAGAAGAAGTATTTCAGAAGCATATAAAAATTGAGAGTCTGCCTTGGAAACACATTGCTGACTACTCCTCTAGTACACTCACTGCCACTCACGAAAGTGCCATCTGAGGTACCACACGTTGCTCAGCGCATAAAGTAAATTCCATATTCATCATGCAAAGAGTGAAACCCAGCCAGTCCTATAGTGGCCATTTGGTGTATAACAACAGCCCATTTGTTTCCTGATGAAATTTTATGCTCCAAGATGAAACAAACCTTCTGAAATGCAACCCCTGGAAAAGCCAAAACCGACATGGTTGCCTATTGTCTGTGCAACTGTCAGCGAGCAACAGAATGACTAGAGGCAATCTGCATTATTTATTAGACAATACAATTAAGGCAAACCATTTTCCTTTTCAGTCAGGAAATATATGTTAATTCATGCACATGAGAAGTCACACATTTTGTTAGTATTTCTAGGTAGAGGTAAACAATGTGTATTCTTATAGCTACATATTTCTTACAGGTTGGATTTCCCAAGCAATCCAGGTTCCTTTACATTAAAAAAATCAGGTATTAAAAAGGAAGTGGTTTGCCTTGCTACCTTTTTTTCCTCTGGTAAGCAATTAACAAATAAGTTTCTGTTTGCCTTGAAGTGATCAGTGTTCAGAAGACTGCTAAAATGAGTAATTAATTGGCAGCTGCGTGGCTCTGGGTCTTTTGATTGGGCTGTGCTCACTGAAAAATGACCAACAAACTTTATTATTCTTGCTAATTGAGTTTCTGCCTGCCTCCAAGAGCATTTCAGGTGGTAAAGCCAGTTATTTCATTTAACAAACAGAAAATGAAAATAAATTAACTGAAAAAGTATCACCTTTCATACAATGACAACAGAAACCTGACTGCAATAAAATGTATATTGAAAGACATTTTTGGTCCTTAGGAAAATAAATTTTCTATACTCACAGATGGTAGTCTACTTGGACTCTTCAAGTTTTTCAATAATATAAATCCATTTCAGGAACATATTATATTCCTTATTAACCAAAGTAATCTAATATTTTTGATTAAAGATATTGAAAATGTAATCCCCAATACTAATTTAAGGGTTTTAATTAGAATCACTTTTATCTTTTAGTCCTCTTTTTCTGCATTTATTCTTCACCAATTTTTAAGTGATCTTATTTTGTTGACATACTGTGTAATGGGGGCAGATTCTAAAGTGGCAATTGTGAATATATGTGCTGGAAATACCTCTGCTGTCACCAGTAAAACAAAGAGCAATAAAATGATGTGAAATTTATCATTATTCACTACCAAGAAGACTATCTCAAACACTGGAGGTTAAGGAAGTCTTGATTCCCCAAGAATTTTAAAAATAAAGAAAGGTAGAACAGACAACTGATTGAAAGAGAGTACTATTTAGTCATTAAAAGACTACATATGAGGGAAACAGGTACTATCTTGTGATTTAAAGGGCTATTTATGTGGTGGGTTTTTGGGTTTGTTTTTGTTTTGTTTTGTTTTTCTTAATGGTAAATGGCTGTAAGTCATCATAATTTCCATTTTATAAATCCTCAGCCCCTTCATACTCTTGGTGATAATGAAATTTCATTGGTTGACAATATAATTTCTAAATGTGTAGCTTTATTTATTCATCAAAGCAGGAGATAAAAGCAACTATGTGACTGGAGAGCCCAGTCTTCCAACAGCCCCATCACCAACACATAACACTCTGAATCTCTGGCATGCCCTGAAAAAAAGCACAAGCATCACTTGGCCTGAATGAAACACATAAATTCTTTAAAATTCTACCTTCTACCATCCTTCCATCATTTTCAGATTGTCTTGTAGACAGATAGCTAAAGGGGCCAGTTAAAAGGTTTTTCACCTTAATTTCTGACAGGTTTCAGAACAAAAATTATTAACAGGCTTGATCTGCAGAACAGATGCTCAGAGCCATTACAGAGGAGCATACCAAGCAAGACATGAAAACTGCTTTCATGAGACATAATATGATAACATCATATTCTCATGGAGATATTTACATCTGGGCAGTTCACTTGCTTTTGCAATGGAGGCTCCTGCCTTGATGCAACTCAAACTGCTCCATGGAATATCCCTGTCCCTCTATCAGACACACCTAAATGTCTGTCTCTCAGAAACCATTTTCTCAGAGGACAAAGGTGGTCTTTTTCTTCAGGTTTCCAACCCTGAACTTATGCAGAATGCATGTAGACTGATACCTAAAAGTCCTAGCAACCTCCAGCTTTTTTTTTTTTATATAGATACCTACATACCATAATGGAGAAACAGAATTTCCGGAGCTACAGCTTCAACTTCACTAGATTTGCAGAGTCAGATTTATACAGCTTAGTTAGTTAAGACAAGTACTGGGCCATAAGCTAATTTCTGAAGATTAGAAATTAAATTACCCACCATTATGGGATTCTATGAATTGTCTTCTTTCTCTTTTTCTTTTTACTATTCATTTATTTTATATAAGCATTTTGAGCTTATAAGTATTTCAAACTGCCTTCATTTGGCTTAGAGTTTTGACTCTTTGGAGACAATTTGGCACATCCCTGAATAACTGGAATGTTAGATTTCTCTATTGTTCCTATGGACTAATCAAAGCAAGTGTGAATTTACTAAGCATTCCCATCCTATCTGATCGAGATAGGGGGATCTGGGGTCTTAACCAGCAATTGTATTATACCACTGTTGATCCATGTATATACATGTATGAGTTCTGAGTTATAATCTTTCATGACTGTTTTTAGATAGCTCATCTTCTTATAAACCTCACACAGCTACCAGGAAACCAAGAAAAGGCTTAGATTTTGTTATATAAAGTGTGATGCCATGTGGCATTAGATTTTGGAGACTTTCTTTCAGCAGAATCAGAAACTGAAGTTCAGCTTTCAGTGTTTGATTTTAAATAATTCTTGTTTTCAAAACAAAGTGTTTCCAGCACTTAATAATTCCACCTGGCAACATGCATAAGCAAAGAATCATTTAGGCTCACAGGTTCAGAGGTAGACTAAACGGAAAGTAACACAGTACAGTTTTCTCCTTCACGTACAATAAATTACAGATCACAAACAGTGTACAGGTTTGATATGAAATATTTCTGTCTCTCTTTCAATTCTTAGATGTCTGCTTATTCCTTGTTTTTCACCTGCACTCTCAGTTCTTGCTGTAAATGTTTAGTTTGTAGCAGCAAGCACTGGGCTTTTCAGTTAAGGAGTATTAAAAAGAGCTTAAGTGTGAAAAGTTGGGTGTTTTGAAAATATGGCTCTGGTAAGTACTTGTAAGATGCATGTGATAAGAGTGAAAATGCAGTAAAGACATACCCTGAACCATGTGTCAAAAGGACAAATTTATCTAGGGCTGCTAGGTTTTTTTAAAAAGAAAAACTAGCAATGAAAACATGCTTTTTCATCATATGTGCTTGGTAAAAAGCCTGTTGGGGAAAAAATAGAGAAGAATTGAAAATTAATGTTGATGACTATTTCCAAAGAAAATTATGTGGCTTAAATAAAAGATAATTGTATTATTATGTATGATACCAAAAGGTAAATGGATTAAATAAGAATTGAATCAACCCTGTCACGGATGAGGTGCAGCCCACAGTCCCCAGAAAAGGGAGGAGAGCAGGTCTGGTGATGGTGTCCAGGGTCAGACTCAGTCCAGGCAACACCAGACAAATTTGTGCTCATGAAGTAGGTCCAAGATCAAGCCAGGAACCAATGTCAGCTAGTCAAGGTGAGGATCAGCATGGTATCTGGGTGAGAAGCATGGCTGACCTGGGCTAACACTGTAGATATCCTGACCTGAGTCACAGAAAAGTCAGACTGGCTGACCTGTGGAAATGCCAACAAACCAGTATTTTGGCTGACCTGTGGAAATGCCAACAAACCAGCATTTATGTGAAAATGTAAATCTTTGAATTCTTGTGTCAGGAATAGAGAAAATGGAAATGGAATGCCAAAACTGCAGTGGTCAGAAACCTGTTTTTAAAAACAGTTGCACCGCAATGATTTTAGTCTTACATTTTGTTCTTAATGACTCTTAGGTGATCTTTGACTGCTGTATATCCAAACAATACCCAAAATCTTACTGTATTTCAGTTCTCATAATGTCTTTGTGACATTTCGAGATTGCTGTTAATAAAAAGAGCAGTTATGGATTATCAGCCTTCCTACACTGGACAAGAAAGTAAAGGTTCACCAGGAAAGCACTGTGGCTACGTCTGAACTGATAGAGGCCAGCCACTATTACCTTGCTAAAGCCAATTGGCATACCTTGTGTTGTGTTCACATGAGTAAAGTACTTGAACAGAGCCAGTAGAGACTCCTCAAAAGACTGCTTACAGGGAATTCTTCCTGGGTCACTTTAACCTTTCAACAGAGGCAAAACATTATCCAAGCGAGTGTCGCTTTGAAATAGTCCAAAACTATGCCAGAAACTGAGCTGACAACTATGCTGTAAGACAGATTGTGTTATAGTGTTTGATCTCAAAACCTGGCCCTGTCATTTGCTGATATAAACACTTAAGAAATGTGCACATTACTTAATGATTAATTGAAACATTATATTAAAGGTTTTGCTTGGGTGGCAGATATTGAGATTATTGACTCACATTAGGACCAGGAAAATCTGGAGCAATGGAAAATTTTCTCTAAGTCACTGAATCCCTCCCAGGTGTTAAAAAAAACAAAGAGACACAATTGGTAATTCAGGCCAGTTCCACCATATTTTAATGCATATGTCCTCTTAAGGTTCCCTGGAAATTAATTTTTCCACCCCTACTTTTCAGAAAGGAGAATGAAACACAGATCATTAAAGAAGTACATAGTCATATTGTTTCATTCTAAATGAAATGAGAAATAATCACTTAAATACCCTGAGGGTCAGAATCTAGGTCTTTTACCTGCTGTCACACAAAAAGTCTCTCAGAATACACTTGTGTTGGATTTTCTCTAGTTATTAATGAACTGTCTTGATTAGAAAAAAAAAAAAAAAAGAGATCACTTTTTATAAAGGAGATAATTTCAAGGAAGAAGATTTTAGTGTATTTATTAAGCACACAAACACCTCAAGGCTCTTTACATTTTTATTGTTTATATGATCTTTGTGAGCATAGTGCTCCCAGTTTTTTAGATACTAAGGGAACAGTTAATGTTACAATAAATAGGCATTTCAAAAGCCAATTACGTTTTGAATAATTGTTCCAATCCATCTTGGCAAGATTAATTTATTACATATTTTGGAAATTGTCTAGCTGCTCAGTTACTGTTTTACACTTCTAAGTATGAAAGTACTGACCCAAGCATGCAGCCCTGAATTTTCTAGGGGATAAATTGGCCCTTATTCACAGGCTCTACTACTTAATATCACATGGAAACACATTTGAATAGGTGCCTGAATGTATGGAAAGTGCTTATCCAGAAGCTACGGAAGCCATTATCACTCTTCCTTCCATTTGCTGTTAAAAGCACAATTTATTTGAAATATTGTTGTCTTTTTGTTCTAGGAATTTTTTTTTTCATTTTGGTTTTAATTATCTTCATATTTTTAGCACAGCTTTGTTCTACGCATGCAGACAGCTGGGGCTCCCCAATTAAATTGTATTGGTACTATTCCCCTTCTGCAAACCAGTCTATTTACCTTGGCAGAGTAAAATATGTTTTCTGCTTTAAAATTTATTTTACTGTATAAGTATATATACATACATATCTAAAATATGTATGCAATAAATATGCATACACATATAGATTATATATACATACTACAGCACAGTTATATATAATGCACATACATACAGTTATTCCAAGCACATGCATTTATATATTTCTTCTCCTGTGTACAAGAAAAGACAGTCACAAGCCTTAGTAACCTTCCAATATTACCTTTATACATTTGTCCTTTGATAGTTAGGCCATGTTTCTATCTTAGTATCTAAAAAAAGTTAAAATCTTTCAAAAGGCCTTTGTTTCAATTTTAGAAAGAGAAAACTTAGATTTAGATCACTAGAGGTACTGAGATCCTTGCTGAATGAATTGAAGGATGCTTTAATCCTTACCTTAAGTCTTACCCATCAATGCCAATAACTATATCTTATCCTCGCCTGAATACTTCTAAGGATTCTTAAGGTTCTTAGCTGGAAGACATCTTCAAACTGAAGAGAAACAGCTGGGTCTGGTCAGTGACATATTATAATGAAACACAGCAATGAATACTGCCAGCAGGTCCCACTCCTACCAGGTGATGGGATGGACACGCACAGACCTAAGTCAACCCCAATAATTAGTTTGGAAAAGAACACTGCGTGGAACAGATGACTTGTGGCATGTGTATTTAGAGACATAAGAATCAGCTGTACTATTTTGGACAGTGCTTTCTGATTTCCTGTGTCTTGCTACTGGGAGAGAAGTTAAGAGGGTGGAAATACTTCACAATAGCAGCAATCCTTTCTCATATGAATCCAACTCATTCTTCATCTTCAGAAGCCTGAGAAGGAAAACAGTTTTGCAGGCCAGAAACCTCTCCTGCCTCCCCTTCATTGCTCCCACTGTTACTTCTTGTTGGCCCTGTAGTAGGACAAGGAACAGCTAAAGGCATCCAACATCTTCACAGAACAGTGTGAAAAGTAGGCATGGATTGCTCTAGATGGATTAAGATTAAAAATGGATGTTTGGAAAGAGAGGACAGTAGTCTGATGTCCTAAAAGAAGTGTGGAGTAAAAGCACTTGTTCCGGGGAATTAAAGGAAGCAAGTGATATCAGGGGAAAGGACTGGCTGAGGGTGAGGGGAGAATCACAAAATCACAGAACCAGTTAGGTTGCAAGTGACCTCTGAGATCACTGAGTTCAATCTATGACTAAACACTACTATGTCAACCAGACCAGAACACTGAGTGCCATGTCCAGCCTTTTCTTAAACATCTCCCTGGACAGTGACTACACCACCTCCCGGTGCATCCCATTCCAATATCTAATCACCCTTTCTGTGAGGAATTTCTTCCTAATGTCCAAACAAAACCTCCCCTACTGCAGTTTAAGACTATGTCCTCTCATCCTATCACTTGATGCCTGAGAGACCAACCCCCACCTGGCTAATATCTCCTTTCAGGTAGTTGTAGAGAGTAATGAGGTATGCCCTGAGCCTCCTCTTCTCCCAGCTCAACACCACCAGCTCTTACAGCCACTCCTCTGGACCCTTCATCATCTTTGTTGCCCTTCTCTGAACACCCTCCATCACCTCCATGTCCTTCCTGACTTGAGTGGCCCAGAACTGGAAGCAGAACTTGAGGTGTGGCTTCAGCAGTGCCAAGTACAAGGGGAAGAATCACTTCCTTGGTCTTGTTGGCCATACTGTTCCTGATAGACGCCAGGATGCTGTTGGCCTTCTGGGAGTTTTACCAGTTGCTAGACATGAAGTACAGTTTCAAGAAGATTAGTGACACCAAGACAAAGTTAGTGACACCAATACAGTAGGATAATATTTTACCTGAAATAGAATCACAGGCAGCCAAAGGCTTTTTAAAATATGTAAGCACATATGCAATTAGATGTTTCTGACATTTCCATTATCAGCTGATTTTTCAGGTTCAGTTGGACAGAAATCACTGGGTCACTTCATGCTAGAGTGTCTATTCCTTCCACCTCACGCTGGTCAGATGGCTGTACCTTGTGGTCTGCTGTGTCAGAGTACATGATATAAACCTCATTTCTGTGGTATCTGTAATCTCTCATTTGTATCTCAGGCTCACCAAATGCCTGAGATAAGCATCATTGCCTCTGCATTCAATGAACAGGGACAGTGATTTCTGGAAGGTGACACAGAATATATGTGGCCTGAATCAGTTAAAATGGGGTCTATCCAGACTCGACTGTGACTGTACAAAATCAGTGAGAGCAGTGCGAATTTCCATGTACTTGAGGAGAAGGAACTGCAACTTCTAAGTCAGTGCCTGAGGCTGTTAGTCACTTCTTGTGACTTCATTCCTACTCCCAAAATTCAAACTCACACATAGGCACTTTTTCCTTTTCATTTTATGAGAAATGAGGATGGAAGTGCCATTTTACAGCAGATTATCAATGTTAGTATTTTGGCTGTAATTGGACAAATCTACAAATTCTCTTGGGTATTTTAAAATAATTACCAAATGTAGGGTCTGGAGATTTGTAGTACTCTGTAAGCAGTGCTGGATTCACTTTTTAAGGTCTCTTGTGACTTTATGTCTTCAAAAAGCATATTTCAGATGCTAAGTTTTTATTAATGATTTCAGGCTTGAAACATTTGAAATAAGTGTAGAATAATAAAGTGTTTCATAGGAAATATTCTGTGACCTATTTTCTCAGCCCTCTCTGGTTATGAGCCAGTGGAAACAGGAAATGGAAAAATAACAAAATAGACACGGTGATTTAGGTTATCCAGCTAAACAAAGTTAAATATTCTTCCTTTTATTATATATTTTAAAAAAAAAAAGTTGCATTTGAAATAGTATATGAATATTTGTCACTCCATGGTAGGATGAGTTACACTTGAGCAGTGTCTGTCATGATTGGTTTATGGACAAGGATTCATGGTCCATGTAAACCTTTCTCAGAGGGGTGTTGAACCCCCATGACTTGAGGACTGTAATTTAGTTTATATCACTGGCCTGTATCCTTGCCTGTGACACAGTTCATGCTCGTGGTGAATCACTGTATGAAAAATCCAATAATGTATTTTTTAGAATTCCAAGACCCTCCTTGCTTCCTAAAATAGTTAACATAAATGATTTTATAGTTTATATTATGCATCTAGAAAGATGAGTATATGCAGAACATATTTATGAAATAGGAACAGTAAATAGCAATAGCAAATAGTAAACAGCAAAGAAAGAAGATGGTGGTTCAAGAAAGTATTCGTTGTAAGAACATCTACTCAAGTAGCATAAAGGTGACAAAATTAGGTCTCATAAAAGCACTGGCACCGTACCACAGTATATTTGAAAATAACTTACATGAACTCCACAGGTGTAAATATATTTATTTGAATTTAGAAAGATATTGTTGTGGTACAATATTGACAGAAGAGATCAGTGTATGAGAGAAAGGTGCTAAAGTATCAGTCCATGATCTCTTTGACTGGGATATCTGATATATACACATATGCATGAACATATATATTTGTTTAAAGAAATGTCTCACTGATCTTTAGTATTTCTGAGTGATTCGTGTACTTTTGGATGAATTTTGGCAGAAGGACTATTTGGCCTGAAGATAGAAAGGCCATAATGGTGAGGCAGAAATTGTCAATAGCAATTCCATATTCCCAAGGTGAGAAAATTTATATTTCTATATCGTGTGGGTTCTGCCATACAAGATCTCTGGGGAACCTATAAGTCACACAGGTGTAACTCTTTTTCAGGATCTTTTTATTACACTCAGAATTACTTAGATTGCCCCCATCACTACCTCCCACTGCAGCTCTTATGAAAGAGTTTGGAATGGAAATGCTGCTTTGAGATTTTGTGTCAGATGCACTCAAACCTGTACTTGTAGCAGATATCTGCTTCCCTGCATACTCTTTCTCCTCCCCTTTTTGGTCTGCATATAAGAAAAATAATGAAAACAGAAAATGCAATGGTTGGATTTTCTTTTTCCTCTCTGCTGCTGTGCAAGGACAAAGCAATATAATTTTTCCTTTCTTAAGCTCTGCATTAAGATCTGATTTCAAGCCCAATTCAAATCTTTTCAATATTTTTAGAATTGTGAAATTATATTGGTGAAATTAAAGAAATTGAAGGGGTCAAGAAACTAATCAGGGCCCTGAGCCAGGGGATAGAGTCCTGGATTACACTGCTGTGTCTTTGCCATTCAAAGAAACCTCTGAGGTGGTCTTGCATCTGGCTAGTCCGACTGAACATCAAATACATGCATTTCAGGGAAACAATGGAATTAAGTGGCAAATTAGGAACCTAAATATGTTCAGTATAATCAGAAAACATCCTTTGGTTAAAACTGAAGAGGATAAAAGAATAAGTTATACTTATGGGTTGGTAAAAAGCATTTTTCAAAAGCTGAATTTCTCATAAAATGTCTGTTTCACAGTTAATGTCTTAACTCAGATTTTGAGTTCCTAGTAAACAAATAAGGGGATATCTTATGTTTGAACTACGAAAACCTACACTGGGTTTGAGTGATGGTCAGCAGAAGTGTTGTAAAGCCTCATGGTGGAAAACCTGATGCCAGGGAAAGTTTACAAGATAAAATTGTAGAAATTTGCAGATGATTAACCACTGAGGGCATGTCCTGAGAGAATAACTGAATTATCCATGGTGTTCATTAAGAGCACAAGATGTTTTCCAGGTAGATGTATCTTAACAAGTAAATGGATTCAAGAGTAACTAGAAGAAATGTAATTACTTTTTATATGAGGGAGATAAAAGAAAGTGATCTCATTAACTTATTTATTCCTATTCCATCCTCTCTTAACTCTGCAACAGGAGATACAGATAATATAAAGGAGACTTTGGAAATGCTAGCCTACCATGCAGATTGTTTTTCTTGAAATCCCAAGAATTTCCAAAATTATTTATTGAGACATTATTTTCAGTTTATTCAGATCAGCCTGAAACAAGTTTCTCTCACAACCACATAATAATAACACAATTTTTTTCTTTCCTTAGATGTTTGAAAATATATATCTATATATCTATATCTATACATATATACATAAGGAAAACAACCAGGAGTACTTTTGCTTCAGCTGTGCTGCACATATACCTTTGCTTCTGCTTGTTTTAGAGTAGTCAATAGGAAATCAATAGGAATTTAAGGTCCTAAATAGAAGCTAAAAGCCCAGATAATTTCTTGAATCTTGGCCAAAAAGATTAAATGGTTTGTCAAAGATTGGCAGGAGACTCAGTGTCTAGATCCAGATTTCCTGATACCTTCCACTTTACAGCACGTATAAGGCCATCAGTTTCCAGATGTTTTTTCCTGTGATGCTTGTCATCCCTAACAAAACAAAGCAGTGTTTCAGTCCTTTGCTGCACTTCATGCAGAGGAAAGCTGTGTGCTTTTTGGGGCAGGATTTGCTCTGGCACTGGCAGCAGCCTCGCTTATATATGGTTGCTGTCAAAACTACTTACTGCTATTAATTGTTTGATCATCCCTAGGAAAAGGCTAACAAAGCTCCAACTGTACATCTCTCAGAAGTGTATGCAAACAGTTTAACAAAATTAAAGGCCCTCAGAGGAGTGAACTTAGGGAAAGGTTACAGTGTGAGAGACAGAAGAGTCCCCAGAGATGTTTTTTTCAGGTGATTTCATGGCAGTTGACATCAGTGAGATGCCTGCCAAGGCAAATCAGCAGCAACATTTGAATGATGTCATGTACAGAAAAGAAGGGACTTTCACACAGGCCACAAGACAGCTGGATGCCAAAGATGCTGAATTTGGCAGGATGTTATCCACTTGATAGCACCTAATTCAGTTGCAATGTATTAATTTTAATTTCCATTGTTTTCTTTCACAAAATTCCCATTTCAGGTGGTCTCTAGACAGCCATGCCATGAGAGTCTTTGACCCAAAAGCTTAAAATCCACATAGGAAAAAGAGTCAGAAAGTTGATGGAAAAAAGAGTTGAGTTGCAGGGACTGTTTCAGCTTCCTCTTACACCTCTTGTCACATTCCTGGCCCACAGCCTTGAGTTCTCAGCTCTCTCAGGAAGTCTGTGGACCAGATGGGATCTGAAATGAACTTCTCAATTTTTATACTTTGTTATTGTTTGCCTAAAATTGTGAGAAACAGCACACTAAATTTAGGGAACTACAGCACCATGCAGTTGAAAAGATATCTGTGAAATTAAAGGAAGTAAAACAAGACTGATCTGGAAACTTAACCCCACAAGCTTCTGGGTATTCAAAGTACCCCCTCAACACACAAAACCACCAGGTTTTGAGCAGAAAGGAGAGGAGTGAGAAGGGACAAGCTGCAGCACTTTCTACTGTTGAAGTAGCTCACAAGTCTCTAGATTTGTTTGCCAAATGATTTGAAGGCATGTTTGGTTTTTTGTTTCTTTGTGGTTTTTTTTGTTTGTTTGTTTTTTGTTTTGTTTTGGTTTTTTGTTTGTTTGTTTTGTTTTTGTTTGTGGGTTTTTTTGTTCTTTTTTGTTTTGTTTTGGGTTTTTTTTTGTGTTTTGTTTTGTTTTGTTTGTTGGGTTTTTTTTAGCTGAGGCGTTATCTGTTAAAGTTTTGGTTTGATTGTTGACATTTTGTCATTTATGCAGTGCAGAGGCATACTCACAAAGCAAATATTGCAGTTTTAGTCCCTGATTAGGCTCCTGAAACTTTTACAACACAGGCATAATGAATAAATAATGCATGTTATCCTACATGGTATGAGATTGCAGATAAATACTGCTTTGTCCTAAAATACAGGAAAGTTTTGGTCTTCACACACTTCTTCACAAATGTTCTGTCATTACTCAAATCCTTTTGGATAACCCTGACTCCCAAAATTCAGACATATACCATAAAGCAGCATATTTTATTGTGATTCCTCTTTTGCCTAACCCTTAATATTCCTACTACTAAAGACAAGAAGAGACCAGAAAATCCCAAGAGGCAAACTGAAACTATCAGTAGGGGATTGGATTATGTTTGAGTTTGAAGCTGGAATCCTCAAGATATTCACTGTCAACTAGGCTTAAGGATTTATTTCATCATGTTTACATTCATTGCATGCATAGCATTAAAAAATGTTCATGTCTGTGTTCATATTTTCTGGCACAGGACATATTATATGGATATGTGGGAATGTGTGCAATCTACCTAGTATCAGAGACATTTGTTCATTTTTTCTGCCTCTTAACGTTCTTGTTAACAAAACCTAAAGTTTTACTGTTAGTTAAAACTAAATAAAAAAAATCCTTAATATTTGAAACCCACTATAGTGTAAATAAATGTCTAGTAGTCTTTCTTCTCTCTGATTTCATAGTTACTGTGGTAGTCAAAAAAATGAGAGGAGAGACATGCTGGTGTTGTCTATATATAAATGGGTTTCTGATTTGAACTTGAGAAACAACATAATTCTGCATTATTTTTTGTAAACTATTTAAGGAATTTTTTTCCTAGACGTACAAAATTTTTACTCTGTGCAGAAACTAAAGCAAGCTGCTCATTAATGCTGACAGTTTAATCATAGTTGTTGACCTACTTGTTTAGTTTAAGAAATGACACTAGACTTTATTTACTGAATCTCCACTGGAGTAAGTACAGGGAAACAGGTGATCAAACCAATGGAAAAATAAACAGCTTTTAAATTATATGATTACTCTCCACTGAAAGGCATCACCTGAAGTAGAATCTCTTTATGAAAACACTTTTAATATGCAGTTTCTCAGGTGTAATGTTTTAAAAACAAAGGAGTTGATATCCAGAGTTATTCTGTGTGCCAGTATAAAATGTTCTTTTTCCTCTGAATTGCTATAATTGCCAATTGTATTACTTAGTAGACCCCACACATTGTTGACTTTCTATTTACCTTAGCACAGTAGTGATACTTTTTCTCATTTTCACTTGGCTTATTGTCTGGTTTGGTCCCTGTTCAGGGAAGTGTTCAAGCTCATGGAGTTCCCCTGGGGTTCATGCCTGCACTTAGGTACTTCACTGTATCATGGTTCTTTGCAGAAATAAGGTCTTTTTGCTCTGCCAATAAAATATCTTAAAGTGGTGCACAATGGATAGGAGAAAGGACAAACAGAAGCAGAAGGGAAAGAGATCTCTCTGCACATATAAGTATGTCCATCATCTGGAAATGATCATTAGGAGAACGACTGGACAAAGCAGTTCTGCTGTGAGTCAATGGGAAGCCTAAGGGAAGAACCTGGCAGAGACATCAGCATGTCAAATCTAGATTTCTAGTTAATTATAGAATATAATTAGACTAAAATTAGTCTGGTTTAGATATAGATTAAGAAAAATAAATTATTTGATTTTAAATATAGGGGAAAAAAAGAAGCAAAATAATGTTATGAACATCTCATTGCAGGTTCTTATTTGAATGACTCAGGTGTCAATTTCTCTAAATTGTAGGAGCCCATCATGAATTTCTGAAAACTCAGAGCTCATTTTATGTAAAAAAGATAAGCAGTCATCAGAATGAAACAATTTTAAGACAGTTGTCTGCAGAAAAGATTTTCATCAGAATTATAGGTGAAGAAAATCATATGAAATTTTTGCTCAGTTGTAAAGAAAGAAGTACTTTTCTTTAAAGTGTTCACTGAAGATTTTGACCATTTCAGGCATTTTAATGTATTTCATACAGAAACATTACTATTTAAGTGGAAAGAAAAGGAATAACAAATCTTACATTGTTTGAGTCTTTTGCATAATTTCATCTTTTCATTTGACAGAAAATTTTAAAATATCAGTTTAGTTTTTGGTGGGGTTTTTTTTGTAGCTCAACAAACAAATCTTTAGAATTGGTCAGAACCAAGCAATATGGTTCTTGATTTTTTAACATAAGGTAGTTCTTTACAGGGTCAAGTAGAGGCTGTGATAATACACAGGTTTGAATCTCTCATATCTTTATTAATCTTTCAGAATGTTAGGCTAGAAGTACCTTCCAGTGTATGGAACAGGCTAAATTTGCATTAAAAATGCTTTGTGAGGCAAGATTTACATGCATAAATCATAGAAAAGTCATATTTGTTTCCAAATGACACAATGCCCCTGGACTTCCAAAAATTCATCTGCAATTTTTGAACTGAGGAACAAAGATGAAACTAGAACTAAAAGGAAGACTAAAGAGTTAATTTCTCCCAAAGGAAATTGTTTAACAGATTTTATGAAGCTTATGTGAATTGAAATTGCTAAAATTTAGTTCCTGGTTCCGTATGCTTATCTGCAGAGCTCATTGCCCCCAGAATGTTCAAGGAAGTGTAACTCCATGACTAAATGGTTGTTTAGTAAAGGAGTTTAATAAGAAGCAACAGAAGATCCATTTCTTGAGGAAGAAATGCATGCTAATTTATGGGATGGTTTAATAATTTTTCAAGTTCACTTTCAATGTTATTTTCAATGCTGTTATTTCCTTCAGCTTTGGTTTCAGATCTGTTTTTACCAGCCTACTGGACTCTGAAGCCAGCCTGCCTGTTTGAAGTTTTCAACTTTGTTTACTGATTAACAATGCCAGAAGCTGCAGTTGAAATTTTAGTCATTTTAATTAGCTTTCTTCACCCGCTGCACAAATGAAGTATGAGTTTATTTAATGCGACAGTGTGTGTACAGAGCCAGTGATTTGACATTTGCTCTTTAATACATTCCTTCAAGTTGCTCTACTTGGTGATTTATTTACATCAGTAAGTGAAAAGTCATCAATCTCATCTTCGTTTGAGAGCCTTGCCATACTTGCTAATGATATGCATGATTGGCCATCACAATAGAAATGTACTATAATTAAAAATAAATAAATAAATAACATTCTGTGAATTAATCAATATAAACTGCGATGATAGCATTTTAAAACAACCTCTCTTAATCTATTGCAGTTTGTTCCCACTGGTGGTAAGTTTAGACTTTTCCCTTCCCCTCATTTCTAAGTATAAGAAACCTTGCTGATATTTGCCTTAACAACATTAAGACAAGATGATAGTGAAGCAATTTATTANTTTATAAGTAAATAAACTGAAGGTCTCATGGGTTAAAAGATGTAACCAGTTCTAGAAATATCTCTGACTTGCCTGGATTCCTATTGCCTCCAGGAAACAATGTTGTATCACATGCCTCAAGGGCAGAAGCCATCACAGTGGCATAAATCGCAAACTACCCTATTATTGCCTATTTCAAAGTACACACAATATTTTTTTTACGGAGATGAGATTAACAAAATAAAGGAGGGATAACTTTTGACTTCATCATTTTTGTCTGAGCTGCAGAGAAAAGAGGTGTGGTAGTTTTCACTCCATGTCTGCCCAAATCTCCAAGCCCCGCCCTTTCCCAGAGGGGAAGGAAAAGGAGATGATCCATGTGGATCCCTTGCAGATCAAGATATTCTATGATTTTATTCCATGATTCTATGTCTCGTTACTCATGGGAGAAAAATTTACTTCTGATGGACCAGAATGCTTAAAATTTACACCCAGAGAGCATGGTTGTCCATGTCCCTGTGTAGCTGCCACAGGACTGCACAATCAAAAGCGGAGATTTTCCATTTGCTGGAAACAGACTAAAGGGACCTTTAAAGACTATCTAGTTGCAAGTCCCCTGCTATGGGCAGGGATACCTTTCACTAGATCAGGTCACTCAAAGCTCATTCAACCTGGCTTTGGCATAAACTTTTCTGGGCAACCAGTTCCACTGTCTCACAATCCTCACTGAAAAATTTCTTCATCATATCCAAGCTAAATCTACCCTTTTGAAGTTTTATACTGTTGCCATTTGCCTTATCACAACAGACTTTGGCAAAAAAGTCTTTTTCTTTCTTATAAATTCCCTTTAAATTCTGAAAGGCTACAATAAGGTCTCCCCAGACCTGTCTCTTCTGCAGTCTGAACAACCCCAACTCTCTCAACCTTTCCTCATAGGAGAGATGTTCCAGCACTCAGATAATTTTTGTGGTCCTCTTTCTGGACCCACTCTAACAGATCCATGGCATTCTTGTACTGGGGACCCCACAGTTGGATGCAGCACTCCAGGTGGGGCCTCACAAGAGCAGAGTAAAGAGGGAAAATAGCCTCTATTTATGTTTGCATCCATGCAGACATATAGCTAAGGTAGACATTTTCCCTGTGTACTAGATATTTTGCAAAATTTGTTGGAAACCACAGGTGCCACAAATATTTTTGGATGGGAAAGGAAAACTGGAAAGACCCACCCTCAATCAGTACAGAGCACGTTTTTGAGGGTTTTTTAATGTCTCTCTTTTCCAAACAGATCTGAGATTTCACTATTTCAAAAATTATTACATTTCAGCTCAGGAAAATTAAAACCTCAGGGTTTTGGAGTGTTTATTTAAGGAAAAGATACAGGCAGATCCATACAAAGCTGTTGACAATTTTGGATCTGTCACATGACACTTCAGAGAGAGAGTATTCACTGATGAATGACCTTGTGGCCGTCCTCAGCCAGCTGGAACCATGCTTTCCCATCCATGGCATGTATTAGAGTGTGCACCACAGCTGTTCTCCATCAGAAGCTAAGTGCAATCCTTTCAGAAAGCTGTCGGCAATTAATTGTCTCCCCTTCTGAATTTGTCTCTATTTATGGGTTTTATAAAGAAGAAAAGGCTGCAGCAGAGAGCTAGAAGTAGAGAATCTGGGGAATTTTGTTGATGTTCACAGGCTGCAGATGGATAAACACTGCTGAAAGCAGAGAGGAATAAAATAATGCAGGATCAAGGTCAAGTCATACCCCAGCATTTAATAGAATTTCCAGGCCTGGCTGGTGTATATTCTAATACAGTAATTCAGTTAGATGTTGTTAATTTGTAATGTGAGTCTTCAGTATAAGTACAGCTAGTTATTGATGTATATATTGAAGAATTTCTTATCCTTCAGTACACCTGAAAAATGCTTGCCAGAGTCTGAAAAGTTGCTCTCTGTTTCTAGGCATTGCCTGTATTCAGCTGCTTGTACCTATTCATGCTTAAAGTCAAGCCAGTACTACAACCCTAGAATTCCTCTGCCTGTTTTATTTATGGAACTCCATGTCCAAATATATATTTAATTTCCCTTACAATATAATAAAGAGGCAATGTTGTTTGTCCATGTATTAGGTCATTCATCTAATCTGTGGGGAAACTGCCTTCAAATTTCTTCTCAGCTGGGCTAGACTTTGACTCAGCTACTCTCTCTCCCATGAACATCACTGAACTGTTCACTGTGGCAGGCTGTGTCAGTTTAATCTCCCCTGCTCAGACTGTTTTATGTGATGCAAGTAATGAGGTATGCACCAAAGAGAGTTTGGGAACTTGCCTTTCCCATATTGTTCACTAATGTCTTAAATACTGAGCTGTTGAATTTGTGTAGTTTATTTCTCTCCATTCAGTGAGTGTCTAATTACTCAGTACAGAGTGGGATAGGTTCATTAGGATGAGTAGTGAATTCATGTATAGAGCAGCCCATGGGTAATTTGTGTGAAATTGTTAAAGCTGGAGTTAAAACCTGTGAGTTGAGGATGAAAAGGAGTCTGAACTCTGCTTGCACAGCCCGGCATAAGTGGTCTATAAAGTCTAAGCCTTGTGTGTCCTTCTTCACTGCTACTTCTCAGAGACAGGATGATTAGTTTAGGTGCCAGGAGAAGTCTAATGGCTGCAAATGCAAGTGGAGATAGGTTCCCGAAGCTCTCCTGTCACTTAGAGAGAATTTAGACACTTAATTTGGGACTATGGATTCTGGAAATGGCAAAGTGTTTAAATAAAACTCATTACAATTCTGATCTTGGATTCTCTTGTTCATCAAGCCCTAAGAACTCCTGCTGAGGCTAATTTAGTGCAACTTTTATTTTTATGGTCAGGAGAGGACATCCCTTGGACTAACTCTCATGCTCTGCAAGACGGAACAAAAGCTCTCACAGACTCCAAATACAGGCAATTCAGCCTTTGAATAAGACTCTGTTGATTAAACTGATCAATTGCAAAATTTACAGGTTCTCTTTAATATGAAATAGTTTCAAAATATTTTATTAATAAACTTAATATATATAAAAATATAGTAATGATAATGTTAAAATCATTCTATAAATAAAGGTTTGTCATCGTATGTTATACTTGCTCTGGAAACATTACCTCAAGATTGTACGCTTTAACTGGAAAAGATTCAGACATGGTAATAACAAAAATAGTTATATTTGGATGGGATTCTTACACTAAAAAAAAAGTAAAATTTAGTGGTGCTGTGTTCATTTGAGTAAGGGTTGAATAGGGGATACCTTTTGACTTTAACAGTGCCATAAGAGACACAGAAAGGTTGGATTCAGTACATATGTTTACTCTGACATTGTTTTCCAAGACTACAGGGATGTATAAGGAGACTGAATGATAAAAAAAAGACAACTGTTTTACAAAAAAAAAAGCTAGAACAACCCATATCTGCATGATCCAGAAGGACTAAAAGCAAAACAGACAATCAATAAAAGATTAAGAAAATATGTGGGTAGTACATCAAAGTTATGACAAATAATAGGTAAAAATGCAAAGTGAATGAACACTGCTGGTCTTTTATTTAAATCTAGTGGTGACTTAATGGAATGAAGGACACATTACACACAGATCCCTTCATAAGTGATCTCTGCAGCATACTAGTCATTTCTAACCATGACATGAAAATTTCTGTGCTTTTACAAGGATTGTTTGTCTATGGCAGTCTACCTTACAAATTTAGCTGTATTAACATAAAGTACCTCAATGAGCCCATAACTGGTACCTGCTTAGGAAAGAAATAGGAGGTACAGGATGTGTAAAACTATGTTGCTTCTGATTTCCCGCTATACTGCTAGAATTCCCTGTAATTGTAGGTATTATATACAATAGTGGATATATGTGGATCAAGATGCTGCAATTCTGTAATAGGGAACCACCATGTTACTTCAGCTTGTAAAATCAGGGAGGTAGGAAGGTCTCAAAAAACCTGGAGCCTTCTTTCTAAATATTCCTTGGGTGAATTCAGTCTATGTGATGTTCTTCATCTACTGATGAACAGAGGTTTCTTTTCCATTGAAATGCAGAGCTGGAAAGAATCAGACATTTAATCCTTTCATCCACTTCTTCCAACTCTGGCAATGAGACAATGCCCTCTATATGTATACCATGCTTATCTGTTCTTAAAAGCCCCCCGTGGCAGATTCAAAAAGGATCACTGACTTCCCAGTTCCAGTATTTAACTGTCTTTACAATAAAAAGGATTTTCATAATATTTGATCTGTATCTTAGTTACAAATTAAGCTGATTACTCCATTGATACTGGCATCAATCAACCACTCTCCTGTTTTACTTTAGTCTTTTCCATATAGGATAACCTGGGCAAAAAATAATTGAGCGAGGTCTATGACTGGTTTAAATAGAAAACAGACCAGGTAACCACAACTGTCCCTTCTGGATTTATAACTTGCAAATGTGTGAATCATATATCTCCCATGAGCAAAACTATCAAGTAAGTCATTCTGCTTTCTTTTTGGAGACAAATACTACAGTGTTTCATTCGACAGAAATATTCCATTCTTCTCTGCACTTACGCATTCTGGGAACATTCCCATTATATTTGCAGAAAATTGCAAATTTGTTTTCAGTATGAATGACAAGTAATAAAATTAAACTGTATTGTACTGTACTAGGTCACACATGGGAGCTGGAGTTTGTTTATTACAAGTTCCTCTGTTTTTCCCTTTCTTAGCAGATAGCTCATTATTTCCTACAAGATCGGTTATTTGAAATCCATAGAGTTGGCTGTAAGTGTGTGCTGTTTACCATTCTACACATGAGTCCCTTTCGTCCTTTTCCAAATATATAATTACATTTTTCATAGATGCCTTGCTACATTTTTAAAAGGCGTGTGGCTGTTTTTTTTTTTTTTAGAGACTCTTAGAAACAAAATGGGGCACTTAGATGTTCATTTGCACACCAATACCCAGAATGACTGAAGTTTTGTTTTAGAAGTTTTTTTGTTTTGGGGTTTTATTGGGTTTTTTTGTAGTGATTTTCATTTGTGTGTGTGTGTGTGGGGGTGTGTGTGTGTGTGGTGTTGTTTTTTTTTCTCTTGCTTTTGTTTTTTCTCAGCTCAGGAAACAAATGGGAAGATTGGAGGCTGCATGCTGCTGCCATTAACTCTTTTCTTGAGATCTTATGAAAATTTAAAAACTCAGAGGGGTCTAGGGGGGACTCACCACCTTACCTTTGTTCTCTAGGTAGTCTGGATATTGTCTTAAATTGGAAATAATGCAGCCACTAAGACATCTTGGAGGATCTGTAAGCGTGAGACTAACACACAGCTTCTTCTCTTAGATTCACGGACTTGCCATAGTCCCATAAGGACTGTGATGCAGAGGTTTGTCCTCTAAATGGTCTGCTGCTTTTTCTTGGATGTCCAGCATGACAGTGAAACACTTTCATTTTCCAGAACTGACTGTAAACAGTCCTGGACTGAGCTCCGATTATTCACCAGCCCAAACATTAGCCTTATTTGTAATGGGTCATCTGGCACAAATGAGGAGTTATCTTAATACAGCACTCTCAGCTTAAGCTTTTTATCCTTTATATTCTGTCTTAAAAGAAAAATTAGCTTCATTTCTCATAAAAATTGCAATAACTGTTACATTTATATTTTTTTGTTTTCTATGTAATTACACCCACACTTTTTTAATATCTCAAAATATTGTTGTCAAACATGACTTTTGTAAATGTAATATATCTGTCCTCATTTCTACCTCAAAACAGGAAACATTTTCTTTTAAATTTCTAGTTCTTTTTGTTTCTTTGTAGAATGGTTCCTTTTGTTGTTTTTTATTTTCTTTCCAAATTCTTCTCTTTTTATATGCCTAGGGACGTTCCTGTGATATGAGTAGCTTCAGGCCTCTGCAGAAAAGGAAATGGGAAAAAGCTATCTTAGACTCTTTCTGTAGTTTTGGATTCTCTTTAGAGATAATAAGATATAATTTAAGTTGCTGGTGCCAATACAATGATGTTGATAAATCCTAACTAAGCTGAAGTGAATTATGTTCTCAATGGCCAAGGAGGGCAACCTAATTTCTGATATCTGTATCAAACAATAAAAAGGCAGGAAAACAGACCAACAAAATATCTTTTCCATCTTTAGTGGTTTTATATTACATGTTCCATAATGCACAGCTATGCAGAAAATTAAGAAAACCAAATAAAACAGTAATTTGCAGTAGATGATGAGCTACTGTCCTTTTCTCCTCATAAAATATCAATTTAAAATCCTTGCCTAAATGAAAGAAAAATATGGCAAGGATTACAAATGTACTCACGAGTATGGCTGAATATTTGATTTTTTTTTCTTGTCTTCCTGGAATATATCCTGTTGTTGCTGAATGTTTCAAATTGTAAGGAGGTAAAAATTAGATTATTGCAGGACCTGCAAGTGCATCCAATTTGATTGAAAATCCATGTACTTCAGAACCAGACACAGTAGATAGTTCCTCTGTAAGTATTGTGGAAACCAAAACGTTTTTCCCCTTCAAGGAAAATAATTATGAGCTGCAATAAAATGGTTAATTATATTTTAACATAACTTTACCTTGAGGTGAGCTTTTAAGCTGCTAGAGCAATACAACTTTTAATAAATAAATTTTGCTGGCAGTCATAGAAATGAGGTTATTTGGGCTATCAGTAAACATTATTGTTCCTAAGCTCAATGAGTTTCCTATTACTTATTAAGAGGCCCTGATGCAAACTCCTTATGGGGGAAACTTATAATACAGTGTGTGTTACAGATAAAGGCCTTCATAAGGTAACAGAGACTTTAGTTTTTGGGGGTTTTTTTTGCTCATATTCCAGGTAATCTTTGTTGTCCCACACGATAAAGAGCCACACAGAGAGAACTTACTGAAGAGTTGAATTCTGTGCATAAGTCTAAGAGAGTAGTCTTGATTTTGTCAATTAATTAATTTTTAACAAAATTAAAATCAAACATATCCCCTAATGTTATGTTGTATTTCTGAGTCTTTTCAAGATTTTCTTGATTTTTATATCTTACGTTTATAGAGTTGTCCCCTAATAACAATATCACATAGTGCCTCTCCTCCCATGGGCAGTCTAGATCAATGATTGATAAACATGGTTGTCCAAGATTAGACAGGATAATGCTATGTTGGAAGAAGTCCATTCTTGTCTTTAAAACTTAGCTCTTTATTTTGAATACTGCTTTCCAGGAATTCCTGCATTTCTGCTGCAGAATCTGAGAAATATTCCTTGTTTTGAACTCCCAAAATAGTAACAAAATATTTTTGGTTCTAAAAATTTGCATAAAGTGGTATGTATAGAACATTAAAGGGTGACATGGTACTTTACTGAAAACACATTAAAAGATAACATGATACTTTTCTGGAGAAAATTATTACAGTTAAAAATTATTCTTCAGCTATTAGTGAATATTTCAGTGTCAACAAAGCAATTTGAATTTTTAAAGAGAAAATGTTGTGAAATTTAGGTCTATAGATCATTGGCCTTCCTGTGTGTGGATGGTGTTTCAGTATAAATTCCAATTTCTCATGAGATTCAGTGCTTTAAAATCTTAAAAGAGTTAAAGGACTTCAGTGATGTGTTAGGAAAAAGTGAAAGGCCTACAACTTTATTCTAACAATTCTTACTTTTCAGCTAAAAGAAAATCTGGTCACCTTCCAGTTTGGAGCAGCTGAGACTCATCAAACAACTGAAAACAATTTGTTCAGAGTTGAAGCTGTCATAGTCTATTAACATAAAAAAACAAATGAAGTGCTGCTTCTGACTTCAGCTCTCCACTTCATATGAGCACTCTCCCATTTCACTTGACAGTTGTGGACATTGAAATAATACAAAACATAACCCAATCAACAGACTGTGAAGAATATGAAAGCTAAAGACAGATGTTCAAAAGCTATCATCACCTTTCAGCTTTAATTATATTGACATGGAACAAACAAGTGATAAATCATCTATTTTTTAGTGTAATAAGCCTTATTCTACCTGTTAACCTCATACCTCTTTGGGTGGCATATTCCAGGTATATGGAAGAGCATGGAGTGTTCTGTATGCAAGCTGTCATGGAAACTAATTGTGTACTAAAATAATAATGAAGTGTTTCTGATTTTCAAGATGAATATTACATTCAAGAAGATTTCTTGTGTTTTCTTCCTATACTCCTTCTACCTGTTATAATTTTGATGACCTTCTTATGTCATTCATATTAAGTCCTGCAGCAATTTCTAATACCCTAAAGAGAAACAAAATGGATTAATATTTGTGTTTTATTTGCTTTAGATTTTAGTTTTATTGGCTATGATTGGCAATTATCAAACATGATTTATGACAATCCATTATGCACTGGGCCAGCTCATAAAAATGAAAGGCAGGGTGTAGCGAGGTGTTGAATTCAAGGACCTATTTTATCTGAAAAAGACTCTTTGACACTTACAAAATGCAGTTCCTTAATTTCACTGTGATTTATAATAGCAAAATTTTCCTATCATATTCAGTACAGGACATAAAGGACTGAAGGTTGGACTTGAGGATCTTGGAAGTCTTTGCCAACCTTAATGATTTTACGAATGAAGAGAATAATCCCATCCAAATTTATTGAGTTTGCTCACAGCCTCTGGAACACACTGTGGTCAGATCAAGACACAGCAGTTTCAGAGTTTTATGTTTGCTCTATTTGCAGCTTACTATGAAACGCAAGCAAGTGGAAAGATGTACATAGATGGCAGATTTACACTAACTTTTAATGTTTGTAGACTTAGATGACTTTTATGATAATGCTTCTCTGTTTGGTTTGGGGGCTTTTGTGTATTGAATATTTAATGATGTTTTAATTGTTGTTGATTGTTCTGATTAGAGTTAATTCATGTGGCACCTATAGTGTGCTGGCAGGGGGCGCTTTATAAATTAAAATGGTCATTATTTTTTACTGTAAAATACTAAATTACATTTAGGGAAATGGACTGAAATTTTACAGATGGGTTGTTTTATGAGTTCAGAAGAAAAAAACAATAGATTTATACTGTTAGGCACTACCGCAAAGTAACCCTCTCCTTCATTACATGGCTTTTCCCCAGTTGAACAGACTCCATCTGGAAAAATTACAGCTCTCAGAGCCAGTAAAAAGATGTAAAGGTACTATTTGTCCTCCAATAAGTAAAGTCAGAGGAAATTTTATGCCATATCTATATAAGTCCTTGGGCACGTGAACAGCAATAATGTTCTTACTCTTTTTGCCACACAAATACCCTAGGAATTGAGTCTACCACACCATGTCCAGGGCCATCTGACTTCACAACTATTCCCATTTGTCCCATTAGAGCAGATTTTTGATTGCTTTGTTTTACAAAGATTTTGCCTCCTATAGAGATAACTGTATTTTAGAGTGATTGTGTGACAGCACATGTATCTATATATCTGGTTTCATTGTGTGATGAGAACAGTCAAGATTCTGGCAAATGACCTCTCCCCAACTTCTGCCAAACATTACTGACACTGAGACACTATTGACTTTTTGAGCCAATGTTAGACTTCATGTTCCTAATAAGCATTTTCCTCTATAATAAGAAAATCCCTGCCGAAAACCATCTTTTCTGAGTTCAGTTACTGCTACTGTGAAACGCTAGACTGAAGAAGTTGTAAATCAACAGGCTGTCCTTATCCTCAGACCAGCTGTTAGAGGAATTAAGTCAGCCCATGCTTATTTAATTTGTCCTACTCTTATGCCTTGAGACTGACCTTCAGCAAGTGCATCCTAGGAAACGCAGGATTTGATGAATTCCCAGTAGTCTGAAATACTTTACCTCAGGATTAAATGGGCTGAGTATGTCACTATCTGGCCAATACACAGCCATCCTTGATGTGAAAGAAAGACATATGGGTGAAAAGTTCAGTGTTGAAGACATCAGAAATTTTTAGATTATAAGAGATTTTTCTGAAGTCAAACATTTCTGATGTACCTCAATTGTCTACAGTTTCATCAAGAAGAGAGAGGAAAATTTCTTAAAATGCCTGGTGGGCTCATACCTGGGTCACTTTCAGAATGTTTAGAGATTCATTTTGAAGCCCATGCTACACCTTAACCACATTGATGATGCTCTTAATTGATATAAGCATAGCCTTGCATTAAATGTCTTACAGTTTAGGTTAACCAACTATCCAAAAAGCCTCCAGTTTATTGACAAAGTTCAGTCTGAAATGATCTGAAATCTTGACAGTTATTATAAATATGGGATTTCCCACCCACCAGTAGGAAGACCCGAATCCATATTTAGTAGAAAATGTCATAGGGATATGGAATTCTACTACATCCCCAAAGTCTCAGTCATAATTTTAAAAGCCTCTTGCTAACATACAGCAACATCTCTTCCTTTCTCTCTCCTCCTACCCTCTCTTTTTCTTCTTTGATATAAGCTATTACATCCACACTCTTCATTATAACTACGCTCTTCTTATACATTGAAGACACCATAGATAGTTGATTCTGATACGTAGAAAAGATCACAGGTAGTGGCATTTGTAATCAGAAGTATGTGAAACAGGCGGATTGTAAAGCTGGCTTTACATTGTTGATATTATTCTGATGCTGTAATTTGCATTCATATAAAATAACTGTTGTTTCATCACTTCAATATGGTCAAAATACAAGCAATAATTTAGCTAGGTACCTTTTTAGTTTGTTTTCATTTAGCATGAAACCTAAACATATTCCCTATGATCCTTTTAAAATGTAGGAGCAACAAAATCATAAAAAAATAAACATGATATTAAGTTGTAAATTTCAAAGTCATAAATGAATGCAATAACCCAACTAGAGAGTTGGAGAAAATAATAAAACCAGCGTGGTATTGAACTAGGAATGTAAAGGCTACAAAATTCAACAAAGGGAGTTTAAGAATCCTAGAAATTGTAAGGAGTCTGCTGAAGTATATTAGAATTTTTGAGGGGAAGGTATAGAGAGCTTACAATCATCAGGACCTAAAGAAAAGCAAAACTTGTTATTCAATGGATTCTTTGTTCTGTTTTTCAATGGCTTCTGATGGAGTTTTTTCTTTAATTATTTGGAACACTTATTTTTCTTTCAAAGAAGACAAAACCTTGAAACAGGAATTTGTGAACCTTGCCATGATAAACTGAAGCTGTTAGTGTCTGGTTCTTGGTATTTACTTCTGAGATAAATGCAGCAGATGTAAATGTAATGGTACAAAACCTTTGAAAGTAATTAAATCACATAGCAAGATTAGTTCAACCCTTAAGATAAAAGGGCTGAGGCTGCTTTCATGACAAAGAGCTGTGCATTTATAAAACCATAAAATCACTTGGTTAAATCATTAGTGTATTTAGCTGTTTCAGTAATAGATACTAGAACACATCACATCAGTCACCTCTTAGGACTTTGCATGTACAACATCTGCTCTGTTTTCTGCTTCCAACAACTTCAGTTTCAAAGCAAAAATCCTAAAGATCTGTGAACAAAGCATAATTTCCTTTTTGTGCTATTTTATCATAATGCTTGATAAGGTTGTGGAGGTTAGCATTTCTGTCAGTCAATCTCTTTGATTATTTGTGTTTCATACAAAAAGGTTCAGAACTTAAATATACTTCAGTTTAATATCTGTGACTATTCATCATCTGATAGTTGAGAGCAGTTTGGAAGAGGCATAAGAAAAAATAGAGGTATGTTTTAAGTCCCTCAAGTAATATGGCATTGTGATTATGATTGCTATTAAAAAGAAAAAAAAAAAGGTTGTTCATGGGGCTTTGGCATTGTCAGAATGAAAGATGACAAAGAAAGCACATCAGAAAAAAGTTAATTGTCTAAAGACTCCTAGAACACGTGAATAGTATAATCTCATTTGTAGAGAAAGAACATTGTATTAAAATTGACTGTGCATATTTAAATTTAAAACAGTTGAGCTCTTTCTCAGAGAGAGTGAGAGAAAAAATGACTGAGTAAGTGAATTGAGAGAGAATATGGATTTATGTCTCTCATGGCTTTTATAGAAGTAGTTAAATGCAAGTGCACTGCCCATTTGCAACATCTAGGATTTATTAGAAAAGGTGACGTGGGAGAAGGAGAAAAGGAAAAAAAGGAAAAAAAGATCTATGAAATTTCCTTTTGAGAGAGAGGGTCCAAGATAGTGGACTAAACTAGAGTTTAGTCCAGTGTCTATAAAATCCAGGTCTGGTAACTCACATGCTTAGTCTAGATGTAGACAAAACATCTAAGCATCTCTGAAACCTTTAGTCATTGCTGCAAAAAATATAGTCTCAGTCTTTAGCAACTAGTCCAGTCCTCAGATGCTTCAAGGTGTCAATATATACAATAAATTGTAAAGAAGCCAAGAGACAGCCATCAAATTACTCTATATAAAATACATGGATTTCATTCTTTCTTTTCAATAGGTCTCCAATAGACACTAAATGTCTTGGTGTTCAATATCTGTTCCACTGTAAAGGTTTATCTGCAATTTGTAACAGGGTGAGGGGAAACTATTTTCTTAAGGTTTCCTCATTGAGTGATAGATAAAACTTGACTTCATTAAAAAAAAAAAAAAAAAAAAGAAAAAAGAAAAAAGAATAGTCACCAGAAAACTATTGTCTGAGTATTTCCCAATACTGCTTTCAAAATATCCTCTTTCATGCAAGAATTTTTAAACATTTATCCAAAAATCACCACTTGGAATCATAGAATGTTTTGGATTGGAAAGGACTTGAAAGATCATTCAGTTCTAACTCTCCTGCCATGGGCAGAGACACCTTCCACCACCCCGTATTACTCAACATCCCATCCATCTTGGCTCTGAACACTTCTAGGAATGGGACAACCACAAGTTGCCTGCACAGCCTGTTCCAGTACCTCACCACGCTCACAGTAAAGAACTACATTCATAAATCCAACCTAAATTTCCCTTCTTTCAACCTGAATCCATTACTCTTCATATTCTAACTACAGCTCCTGAGGAAGAGTCCCTCTCCAACTTCCCTGTAGGCCCCTTCATATACTGGAAGGTTGCTAGGAGGTCTTGATGCAACCTTCTCTTCTCCAAGCTGAACAGTCCCATTTCTCTCAGCCTCCCGTTCATAGGGGAGATTCTCCAGTCCCCTTATCATCTTCTCAGCCACCTCTGGACTTGATCCACAAGCTCCACTTCCTTCTTAGGGGGCCCAGAGCTGAATGCTGCACTCCAGGTGCGGTGTTATGAGGGCAGAGCAGATGGGAAGAATCACTGGAAAAATGTGACTTACAAAGTAGGGACCAGGAGCTCTCAGAGAGATTCAAGATATTTGAGCTGAGCTGTCTTTAAGCCACCCCTTCTCCCTATAGACACTTTCTTTATTGTAGCACCTTGTCACCAGGAAGGAACTGTGGTAATCAATTCACAATTTATGGCATGGAAGGAGTCCTGCCAGAAATTGGCTGGTGATGGGAATCAACCAGAAAATGATAATGCTTCAAACTGATGTGTTTAATGCTGTTTTAAGTGTCTTTTTGCCTTGCCACAGCTTCTTCTTCCCAAAAACGTCCCCCTGCATGCTCGGAGGGGTGGGAGGAACTTGCAACATCTTGTTACCTGAAACCTCCTCCTACTGAAATGTAAATTCCACAACTCCCATTGGCCCAGAGCCAGACCCTGCCCCCTACCCTTGTCCCTTAGTGGTGGGTTTGAAACCCTCCAAAGTCTATATAAACCCTTGATCCACAAATAAACTTCCTGTTTTGTTTCCTCCCTCACTGCTGGCTACTGTGTGTCCTTTCTCTGGGGCTTACAGGGGACCACGTGGTGGGGGGAGGGCAGGCAGCAGGCACAATTATTCTCCTAGGTTATGGACTAAGACTCCAGGACCAGGAGGATAATCCATGCCGAAGCAGACCTCATTTCTACAAACATAACACCTACGAGGCTTAAAGAATCCCCTCCAGGATTAAGGAACAACTCTGCAGAGCACAATTTCCCTTGAATTTAGTTTGTGTTGAAATGGCACAGTGTGTGTTTGCACACTATCCTATGAAAGTAATAACACCTTGGTGTTCAAGCAGCATCTTGTCTTGACATAGCCTGACTGCAAACAATATCCTCTGCTTTGGGCTTAGAAAACACATTCAGTCCCTCCTCTGTCTCTGGTGTACTATGTGACTTTGGGCATATCATCTTACCTTGCTAAGTCTGTTTTCTCAAATCTAAAATATGTTTGGAGACAACTTGAGTTCTTTGGGGAAAACTGTTCTGCCACAAGGACCTGAGGTCAGCTGTGCGGATGTCCAGGCAAGTACCAACCTTTCTAAGGTAAGATCTTTTTCCTTCAGCAATAATAAACTTTTATCTAATCCATGCCAGGCAGAAGTACCAGGGCTCTTGGAAACCAAGAAGGCAGTGGGGTTAGAGTAAAGTAGATGGTCACATTAGGAAGGTAGGAGTATAAAACTTTCTGCAGTGGAGTTGCAACAATTTCTGCTACAGTTAGCACCTCTCTCAGCAGGAGATTTTTCTGTGAATGCTTTTTATGGGGTTTTTATGCATTGAAACAGTAAGGATCAAGACTTCCCCCACACTGTTAGTCTGAAAGAGTCTCAGAGTTCTTACATTCTTACTCCAGTAAGAAATTATACCATGGGAAAAGATATCAAAAGTAAGGGGAGAAACATCACAACTTCTGAAATTATTCATAATAATAAAAAGAACTTTACAAAAGAACACAAATCCATTTTTCCTTCCATATTCCTGTTCTATTTTGAGTCAATTTTGTTTGAAATTCCAGAGGCTTTTAGAAAACTAGAAGAAATTGACAAAGTTGGAAAAAGCAAGACTGAAGCTAGAATGACTTCCCCTCATCAAAGTGTACTATTGATGTCCCCTGTATTATGTCACCCACCTGTCTTTGAAGATCTCCTTCCCATATGAATATAAAATAAGAAGAACACTTAGACCTTCTTGTGCTAGAATTTCTCATAAAAAGAAATTTTTATGAAGCCCTCTTTTGAGGGTGGATCAATAAAATAGGCTGATTATTCTAATAAATACCAAATGAGGTATTTAAGAGAAAGAATTAATGCATCTTTAAGACAAATTCAGAACTTCTGTTAAAGCCAGCCAGCGTTGCATTTCTTAGCAGTAGGAATGCATTCAACTGTATTCACTGATACTGGTCACACAAACACAAGAGGTTAGAGGAAATAGAGAATATATTTTCTATTTAAGTTCATCAGAGCAAATGGAATAAGAGCAGAAAAGCAGAGGCAGTAAAGTAACTGCACACTACCAGCGTTTTTGAGAACATTTTGTCTTGAAGACTGAGAAAACCTGCCAGAGTACTACAGAAGTTTTGATGAAGGAAAGCACTCAGTTAAGGACATTAAATCTGGGCTGATACCAGCATATGGGATTTGAAGTCTTTTCTCATTATCTTGGCTGATTTTCTGCCAGGAGACACATCTGCTGGACTTCTGCAGGAGCCCTGTGGGAATATAAACCCAGGCAGTCACACCAGCCTGCTAAGTCATATTTATGTAACATTTTGAGGTAATTTCTCACATCAAGGGATGGACTGGCTCAGAAACATATTCACGGTTCCTTGAGGGTGGGGAAAAATTGTATGGGACACATGTTTGCTGTCTGATGGGAAACTACATGGAGACCAGTGGAGAATTCTGCTCCAGAAAGATGAGAAATTACTGCTCTTCAGGGTTACTTAGCAAGTTGCTCACATTACATATTTAGAATGATAATTTCCCTGAGCTGTCGAAATCCCAGATTTAAGACATATGATTGAACTGCTGTTAGCAGTAATAATGGTTATGGTAAACTAATGGCAGTTTCATGCAAATTCTTTAAACTTTAAACATTGTAAAGTTTTAAAAGCTTAGGGCTTTTGTCATTTCAAGCCAACACTTTCACATTATTATCGTCTTTTTGGATTTAAAATTCTTTATTTTCAGAGTTTGAATACCCCTAGAGGGTTTCCTTTTATACAGATTGGGGAAAGAACATAGTGTGAAGTTGCAATGAATTATAGCCTTGTCTCTTACCTACTCGCATAATTTTATGTTTCAGATACCTAGCATGTTAAACTCCCACTTCCCACTTGCACATGCAGAACTCTCCAGGGCAGCACATCTAATATGTCTTGATGCATTGCATATGTCAAGGTGGGTTTTATGTGAGTTTTTGTCAAGACTATTCCTGATTTTAAAGAAAAAGTAAGAAGAGTTTTGTGTTGAAAAAAAGTTGATTTTATGTTAGCATTTCTGAGATCTTCATCCTACTTGAAAACAGAACTATGATTTCAGCTAAGTCTATTTTATCTCAGTGGGAAATTCTTGTGAGGGAGTATGGATTTCACAGGAACCTCTATTCTAATGTCTCCTCTCATTTACTGAGATTTTAAACCAAACCACATAACCACTACCATCCCAAGACATGACTTTTCTAGAGAACTCAGGATTTATCCAGTCTAGGTAAAGACCAGCAAACCAACTCACCAAACCCTCTGACAAAAAAACCCCAAACCAACCAACCAACAACAAAATCAAACAAACAAAACAACCAAAAAACAACACAAACCCCATGTAATTGTCAACTGAAATAACTTAGAAGTTATTAAGTTTCTCTAAGTCATCACCTCTCACCTACATCATATACTCTCACCTAAACCAGGGGCTGCATATAAACATGTCCTGGAAGGATATTCAATTATTCTCATCGAATTTTATATCTTGAGTTCAACTCTAGTAACTGAGCAGTTACCTCTGCTGTTGAATCCTAGGTAAACATGTGAGTAAAGCCCAAGCACAGCTTCGTGTGCATCAAAGGGTTTTGCTGGATCAAGTAAGAGCACTAAGTCATCCTCTTTCCTGATACAACTCTGAATTTTGAATTCTTAGTAGATTCTTACCAATAATGCTCAGCAAAATGTGAGAACAGGAAAAGTCATATAGGAATCTGACATTTTTGACACAAACAAATGCCTTGAATATACAGATAGTTACTCCTTCAACCTTTTCTTATGGAACCACCTCATGCATTTTGAAAATTTTTATGTCTGTGTCAAACCTGTGAACAATTAATTGCAACATCCTTCACAGTAGAGGCATTTTTTTTCCTTTACCCTTTTTTTCCTTTGCATATATATACATGATATCTCATTATTGTGTTGGGAGCACTTATCTGCATGGAGAAAAGGTATTGAATTTTTCCAAGTTGTAATGATAAGCTAAAAGTAAGCCCTGCAAGGTAAAATCTATTTCAAATGTGGCAATTGGGGAAAATACATCCCCCAAGCACAGCAAACACACCATCAAAGTGAGTTAGCTACCAATTAACTTCTTCATTTTGCACAAAGGGCATTAAATTCTAGGGTAAAAATAAAGTCAAATGATGTACGCCTGCTCTCTGTGAACAACAGATCACACAAAATGAGCTCTAGATGAGGAGGTTTTTATTGTGTTTTTGACATTCAACTGCCTTCCTGGAAAATATTTGCTTTTCTGGTAAAAATACATTTTTATCTAAGTAAACTCCTATCACTAGGCATGTGTAAAAAGAGAAACTGTAAGTAAAATGCAATAAATTAAGATGCAAGATCCTAAGCAGGCTCAGACACTATGATCCAGGACCTACTTTTGACACCAAACTAATCAACAGACCAGCTCTCCATAAATTCAGAGATGTGCCTAAACTCTTCCTGATGGAACCAATTAGACAAGTAAAACATCCTACCAGAGCTAAGGAACTTAATTGTTAATTCCTGTGGCCCAGACAAAGTCATCTCCACAGGGGAAAGTACTGTTTCTGCTAGTCTCTGTACTCCACCTCATATATTTCAGGAAAAGTATATGAAGCTCCCAAGAGAATACTTTGGCAGTATTATGTCCTCAGAAAATGTTATACCTAAAATCCAGATATAAAGTAGTTGACTTCTGCCTTACAATTTTTAATATGCTACTTTATATGTGTCCTTTTGTGTAATAACCATTTCTCTTGGTTATGAATGTCTAAACCTGTTGCAATTCTATAGAATCATTTTCTTTGAAAAGGGGGACTGGGTTCACAGAACCACAGAATCAGGGAATGAGTAAGGTTGGAAGGGACAACTGGAGATCATCTAGTCCAATGTCCTTCCTCAAGTATGGCCCCTCCCCAAACCACATTCTTCAGGACTGTGTCCAGAAAATTTTTTAATATCTGCAGGGAAGGAGACTCCACAACCTCTCTCAAGTTCCTTAACTCAGTGCACTACTACTGTAAATACCTGCTTTATCCATCATAAATGTGCTTGACTTCACCAGATTTTTGTCTGTCTGTGATTATCAGAAGATATTGTAAGGACTTTGCATTAGAGCATCACTATGTTGCTTTTATACCTTCAGCAGATACATATTTGTACACTGTTTTGTAAAATTGAAGACTTGTAACTTTCCTTGACATCCTCTCATTTTGAAATTCTTCTTTTCCAGTGTTTGTGTCAACTTCATGTCTTAGCTCTTAAAGTTATGCTTAAGTGCTTTAAGGCAGGCTTCCACATATTTTACCTCCTGAAGATATCCAGTCAGATGCAATGTTGTAGAATTAGACTTTAATTATTAATAACAATTAGTGCTATGCTTACATAAAACACCTTCACAGTAACACTTGTATTCAAATTGTCAGGATTATACCCAATTTCTGCTTTGCATGTCATCACCACTAACACACTGTCCTGCACACAGTAAAGCAAAAATCAGGAAAAAATGTTATTGAGAATATGATAGGGAAGGTCTGCACATTCTTATTCTATGATGTATAGGAACCTCACCAATAACCTTATTCCATGGCTGCAGTGCCAGTCAACATGCAGTCCTTTCTCACCCTGGGATGCTCCCCACCAGGAGACACGCTGTAAGACTCTCCTGCTTCAGAAAAAATCTGAACAGTCTATGTATGTGATTCTTCCCAGGATATATCTTGAGGAAAAATCTAAGTATTAAATCAGTGAAGACCAATTCCTGGAATGCGATTACATAAATATTCCAAGGTGCACTTAAACATGCATGTAACCTGAGGTACACACCTAATTTTATCTTTAAAGAAAAGACTGGTTGGTTGCATATTTGGCTAAGTGCTTTACCTAAAGGCTATATTTCAGCTCCACTGAATTCCACAGGGTGAAATTACGGCAGACTTGCATGTGATTCTATTTTGAATGCCTGCAGGGAAAAAAAATTACAAAACTGCAGCAAGGACCTGGTTCAAGGGTCCAATGAGCTCACAAAGATCTCCTAAATTCATTTGGGGTCAGGCATTATCAAATAGAAGCTTCAGCTACATTTTAGTCTGTTTTTTAAATTCATCTAACACATATTATCTGTTTCACTAATTTTGGAGATTTTTACTATTGTCATTTATACAATACACTTGAATGAATGAATGTCATTCCTCAGGAGTCATTGTTTAATATCTTTGTCAGCAACATGGACAGTGGAATTGAGTGCACTCTCAGCAAATCTACTGGTGGCATCAAGCTGTGTGGTGTGGTTGACATGCTGGAGGGAAGGGATTCCATCCAGAGGAATCTTGAAAGGCTTGAGAGGTGCAAAACTCACGAAGCACAACAAGGCCACGTGCAAGGTTCTGCACCTGGATTGAGACAATACCAAGCACAGGCTGGGCAGAGAATGAATTGAGAGCAGGGCTAAGAAGGAGCTCTCTGGGATGCTGATAGATGAGAAGCCCAGCATTACCCAGGAACATTCACTCACAGTCCAGAAAGCCAGCTGTGTCCTAGACTGCATCAGGAGCAGAGTGGACAGCAGGCTGAAGATGATGATTCTGCCCCTCTGCTTTGCACTTGTGAGACCCCACCTGCAGTGCTGCATCCAACTGTGGAGCTCCCAATATGGGAAGATGTGGAGTGAGTCCAGAGGAGACCACTGAGTTGATCAGAGGGATGGAGCACCCTTCTTATGGAGACAGAATGAGAGAGCTGAGGCTGTTCAGTCTGGAGAAAAAAGGCTCTAGGGAGACTTTAGGTGCCTCCCAGTACCTAAAGTTGCTACTAAAGAGCTGTAGAGGATGTTTTACAAGGACCTGTAGTGGCAGAACAAGAAAGAATAGCTTTAAACTGAAAGAGGGTAGGTTTAGATCAGATATAGTGAAGAAATACTTCATTGTGAGGCTGCTGAGATGCTGGTACAGGTTGTTTAGAGACTTTGTGCTATTCCCTATCTCTGGAAGTGTTCAAGACCGGGTTGGATAGGGCTTTGAGCAACCTTGTCTAGTGGAAGGTGTCCCTGCCCACGGCAGGGGAGTTGGAACCAGATGGTCTTTAATGTCCCTTCCAACAACTCAATGCTTTTGTTGTTTTATGGATTTCAGTATTTAATCATGTAGTTCTGAGAATAGTATTCTAATTTTTTAATATGAATGCATCAAAATGTATTGGATAAAACTTAAAATATTGCTAAAAACAAAGGAGAGAAAAATTACTTGTGAAAGAGGGAAGAGAGCCAGACATTTTATGAGCAAGCACTATATGAATTTGTGTATCTAAATCCTTATCAATAAATCTTAGGTCTCAGCATACACATTTTTGCTTAGGCAAAAGAAAAATCTGTGTTTTAAAGTTGCACACAATAATAATTTTTCTTAAGGATTCTTGTGTGGTTGATGATTTTTGAGTGGTTCATTATGGGCATGCAAAATTCTCATTACTGCAATTGCACACAGAGGTCACAGAGTTTATTTCTGTAGCTTGAAATGAAGCATTGTAGCTTTTGTGAGTTGATTTCTAGGGAGAACACTTTCACTTAGTTTAGAATTTCTATGACTATTCTTTAAAAATCTAAGGTAGTGTTTCAGTTTATGTTCTACTAAATAAACCTGTTCAAGTGAATAATTGTATGAAGCAAACAGGAAAGGACATGGCAAAAGAAATGCTTCTTATTTAAAAAAAAACAAAAACAAAAACAAAAACAAAACAAAACAAAAAAAAAAAACAACAAAAACAAAAAACAAAAAAAAACCAAAACAAAACAAAACAACAAAAAAAAGTGGCAGCTCTTGCTTAGGCTTATTTAATAAACATTAACGTTACATTTACCTAAAAATAGGAACTCAGGATCTGCCATGATGAGCCATGAAAATAAACTGCCCACTAATTCCTATTCTCACATGTTTAAGGAAAATGTAGAAATTTCTTTGTAGATAACTTCAAGTAAAATCTTTGATGAATGATTTCTTACTGACTCCTTAGCTATTGTTGAATGTTTCCTGACTCTGAGACCTCATATATTTCCCACAGTTTTTTTCTTTTCATAGTCGGTGCATTCTAAACTGATAAATACATGAAGAAATCAGACAAAAGTACTGTTTAATCTGCCTCTTTTGGAGTCAAGGAGATTTAATGTTAACAACTAATAATGATCTATGTGTATTTCTTTTTTGCTGAGGCATTCAGTAGAAGTGATGGCATGACTGTACTGCTTCTTCATTGTGTTGAAATGTAAATGTAAAAGCACATTTCTTCAATTAAATTATTTTGGATTATTATAGGAGTGTTTATATATTTATTTTCTCGTCAGGGAGACCCTTGCTATTTTGGTCTGTTTTGCTGGATGCTATAGTGTATCTTTCATTAATTTCACAGCAAAATAAACACACAAATGTGAATGAAGGCAATGATTATAATAAACTCATATTTGCAAGTCTCCCGAATAAGGAGATCAGAACTGTGCCACACATGCTTATAATTTGCTGTGTCCCACTTCTTTATGTTTAAATTTCTCCTGAGGATCCACTTTTGCATGATAGATCATGTGTATCTACTTGAGACATGGATTTAAACCAAACTCAATTTCCCTTGTATTTTAAAGTGGAATGGTCACATCAATCACCTTTAAGCTGCCTTTATACAGGTGATCAATAATCAAGGTGTGCTTGTGTGACCACATCCAGGATGTTGAAGCAGAAATGCCAAATACATCTAGAAAGTAAAAGAATCACATGATTTCTGAGGTTCAAAAAGTCTTCTCAGATCATCAAGCCCAATCACTAACCCAACGCCACCATGTTCACCACTAATCATAACTCTAAGCACAAAATCTACATGTGTTCTGAACACCTTCAGCCAAAGTGATTCCACCATTTCCCTGGGCAGTGTATTCCAATGCCTGACCACCCGTTCAGTCAAGAAATTTCTCCTCATATCAAATCTAAACCTCTCCTGGTGCAACTTGAAACTGTGCCCTCTTGTCCTATCGCTTGTTACCTGGGAGAAAAGACTCCTGCTTCACTACGACTGCCTTTCAGGTAGTTGTAGAGACTGATAAGGTCCCCCCTGAGCCTCTTTTCCTCCAGACAAAACAATCCTAGTTCCCTCAGCCACTCCTCATAGGATATGTACTCTAAGTAGAACATATGCTTGTGAGAATTTACCTCAGGGAAGGATGGCAAGATTTTTGTTGTCTCTGGGAGACTTATTTTGATCTTTGATGTCAGATGAAGGTAGAAAAAAAGCACTGTAACAGCACTGGTAAAATAGAAATTACTATTTTATTCACAGGGGCAGATAGAAAATCATCTTCCCAAAATTGGAGCTGACCAGAACTGTGCCAGATATGATGTCTAAAGTCTTTCCTCCTACTTATTTTGCCTCTTAGTAGTATTTCAGTGTACTATTATTTTAGACATGCTCAAATGTTTATATGAATTGTATTATTTTATGAGACTCATGTTTGCAGATAGGACCTGGAAATCAAATGCTGCTGATTATTACTCAGTGTAAAAACTAGCTGATTTTCTTCTCCTAATATCCCTTGGCCCCTTACAGTGTTTTTGTTTGTTTGTTTGTTTGTTTTCTTTTTTGTTTGTTTTGTTTGTTGTTTGGGGTTTTTTAACTGACTGTGATATGAAAGAAAAGCACTGTATACTGCTTTGATAGAAAATACAATGGGTTTAATCTCAGCAAATTGATTTCATTTGCACTGAATGTAAGAATATTCAAAAGAAGGTCCCTAATAATTAACAAATTTTGAAGAAAGTAGTAGGATTAGTTGGACTAAAGAACTCAGGAACTGAACCACTAGGAAATTCAAAAATTCGGTGACAAAACCATCCCAAATAAAAGTAAGAAACGTATGACTCTGTAGCATAAAGAATTAACTGAGTAAAGAACCTCAAGCAATTAGAAAATTGAGGTGAAAAAAGATGTGCTAAAAGTAGTGTTTCAGAAGATATGACATGTAGAAGGTAGAAAAAGGTTTCCCAAAGGCAAGTTCAAATAGACTTGTAAAACTATTAAAAGAAATAGCTAAGGTTCCATTTCTCAATCAAAAAAAACCAAACAAACAAAAAAACCCACAAACAACCAAAAACATAAGGGGGACTGGATAATTTCCAACTCATTTCTGAAAGAGCTGGAACATGAAATTGCAGGCCAGGGAGCAAGCATTTAGAATAAATCCAGCAAGATAAATCTGACACCTCATCTGAGAATAGCAAATTAACACCTATATTTAAGAAGAAAGGAGGAGAAAGTGATCTAACCCACTGCAAACTTGTTAATCTAATATTAATTTTATAAAAGGGTCAAACAATGCAAAAAGAATTTAATAGTGTAATATTAAATCAAGCATAAAGTTAGGTTAGCAAAAATAGATCATGCCAGACAGTTTATTCAAAGAAATTTCATAGTTAAATGAAAAGACAGTAACTGCTATACATATGGATTTCAGCAAAGTATTTCACATGGTGCCAAAAGGAGAAAAAGAATCATTCTAGAGAATGAAGAATGGCAGAATAGAGGGTATATGTTTAAATCATAGTAAACAGGGAAAATACTGAGTAGAAAAAAGTTATTGGTGGCTATTAAGGATTTCATTATTTCCCACAGTAAAGAAGTAGAGGAGATACTGATAAAATTTACTGTGAGTTTTGGAGTCATCATTAATATAGAGGAATATTTTTCTATTGTAATGAAAGGAAGAGGTGAGGGATGGCCCTGAGGACTAGAATAACAGGGATGAGATGAAATTCAGAAGTATAAAATACAAAGCCATGCACTTTTGAAATTGTAACAACAATTTTCTTCTAAACTGGGATTTCATGATGTGGTAAAGATAGAGAGGCAGACCGCTATCATTAGTTATAGAGTTGTAGAGCTAACTGATGACAGAACTATATGATGTAGCAAACAGAAAAAGATGCTGAACGTATTTGGATGTCCAAAGTGCGATAATTCCAGCTTCCCACAGAAGTAAAACTTAGACTAAATTTTGTGCAGAGTAGGGTACATGGTAATGATTGGGAAATGGAAAACTTCTCTGATGGAAGGAGACTGAAACAGCTTGGCTTGTTAGCCTTGCAAAATGAAGGCTAAGTAAGGATTATATTTGCTTTCTGTAAACACATCAGTGATGACAAATATCCAAGAGGGGAAAGTCTACTTGGTGCAAGAATAAATGAAAATAAACTGGAATGGAATTAAATTTTCATTGGAAATTAAAATAAGGTTTCTGAGAAACAGGAGTATGGAAAAGTGTCCAATACAAGACGTGCAACAAGCTTAATTAATTTTAACCTTTGATTAGTTTATGAAATGGGATGTGTAACATAATTGCTTGTAAAAGCAGAGACTGAACTCATTAATCTACGAGGTCCCTTGCAGTTCCATGTTCATATTTGCACTGAGGATGATGTAGGGTTTATGACATATGATAATAAACCATTTACATTTTTAATGTACATTTTAATGTAAACAATCACGGCTGTATGGCCACATATCTGATGTTCTTTCTTGCAGTACATTGAAATAACCGGCAAAAAAAAAATAAAAATTAAAAGCAGCCTGATCTGCTGAGTGCACACGATTTGTCATTTAGTCAGTCGTTTGTGCTTATTCATTATCATCATCTGGCATTCTGTATCACAGAGAATTTTTTATGGACAAATGAGTTAAAGCAAGAATGGCAACATGCAAAAGAGATCAGAAAATAGAAGGCCTTTTTCCTCTTCTCTTTTATTGTTTGGTTAAGGAGCGTGTCACTGCGATCAGCACTCTTGATAAAGTATGTAAATGTTTAGAGCCTGTTATTCCTGGACTATTACTTCTGTAGTCTTATCATAACAGCTATCTGATAGAAAGTGATAGGGATCAGTTCCCAGGAGGAGAAAGCTTAGAATGACTTTTCAGTTCAAATAGCACCATGACATTGTTAGTTCTGGCTTAATAACTCTGATTTGCTTTCTGCCTTCAGGTCATTGAGGTATCTGCAACCTTGCTGACTTGTATTCTGGTTTTTAATAATTTTAGAGACTCCAAACTATACTTGTGACTATTTTATAATTTAAACAATATCTATCTAATGTGTTATAAGGACTATTGTAATAAAAAGTTTCTATATTTTCCAATTGCTATATCACATTCCTGTATTTTCAAGTTCCTCCTTAAAAAGTAAACCAGGTTTGTGCCACAAGGAAACCTTTTCCAGTTCAAGTGGTTTGAACCAAACAGGGATCAAAGCAGTCAGTGTATTTATTTATTAATAACTCAAAACTAACATTCAGTGAAGTATACATTCAAGGTCAGTATCGACAATACAATAGATAAACTTCAATATTATACACTGTCAAAACTGCAAAATATCTAATTACTAATCTCAATACACGTTTCTAAACTCAAATTTTTTTTAATAATTTTTTGTAAGTTATACACAAACATACACAGGATAATATTTACATGCACACGCTCACATCTCTCACAAATTGTGTGAAACCCTCTCCAGGATTTGCAGTCCTTACTTGCAGCCCCCTTCAGTGGGAGATGCAGGTGCTCCAGCTGGATGTGTCCGTGCTGCTCCCTGCAACCCCCAATGTACATGTGGGACAGAAATTCCCACCAGGTCACAGACACACACCCGAGGGTCCCTTGCTCACTGTCCCCAGCTGCCCTGTGTTATCCAAGTGCAGGCTTCTCATAGCACCTCAGGGGAGGATGTTCAGCCTGGACTGGGCAGGGTGGTGGTCCCATGCAATAACTTATGGCAGGACCAAAACAAATTTTAAGAGTTTTTCTATTTCTGTATCTTACTTCTGGTTGCTCTCTACAAATTATTTTTTAATACATTTTTGTCAAGCTGATTGCTTTTTCCAGAAGTACTTCTGCAATTAAACTGATCCTCTTCCTATTTAGCTTTGCTGGTCCAGGACAAAGGACACTCAGGCATTTCACTGGGTATTTCAGCTACAGACAATGCTATGCTCACATTTCTGCATAACCATAATTTTTTAACCAGGCTGTGTTTCCTCTGAAGAGCCAAGCAAGCTCCCCCAGAGATTGTAATTGCAATACTAAATCATAAACCCCCCTTAATGAGTGTCTGTCATATGCAGTCTGAATTTTGTAACAGAGTTGAGTAAAAACCCAGAATATTAGGTGTATCATGCTATTCTGAATTCTAGAAATAAATGTCACAAACAATCATGCAAAATATTATGGCCTGAAACAGGGATGCTTCTATAAAAGTCTGAATAACAAATGATCTGTTAGACAAGTGTTGGAGTTTGAAATATGGAAAGGCAGACTACTACTTTTTTCTAGTAGTTTCCACTTGAAATTCTGTGACAGGAGAATTTACCAGTCACTCAGTCAGCAAGTCAAAAATTACTTCTGTTTTCTGGTGAAAAGTCTGACAAAGGCATGTTCTTTAAATTAGATCCTTTTCATGAATCAGATTAAGCATCTGGAATCTAATCTGCATTTCTCAAATCTTCACTGTATTGTCTGTAAAGAGCAAAACAAAACAAACTAATAATCACAGAATAAATTTCTAGAGTTTCTGATTTCTATTTTCTGATACTGAAACCTCCTCTTGAACTTTTAAACTGGGACCAAAAGGGTGATCCTGAAGAGATCATGTAAGCAAATCCTTAATTTTCAGTCACCATCTCTTATTTTACCATAGAACTTCTAGACTTCTAGGAAAGGTCCACTGTTAAGACTACAGAAGATACCTAAACTGTATGTAGTCTGGAACTTGGGAACAGATTAAATACCTAACTTGCCAGCACCTTAATTTCCAGGAGAGGAACACATCCACACTTTGTATATTAACCTACATCCACACCCCAGTTCTTTAATGTAGCTAATTTCTCCTCCCAGAAATATTCTCCACTACTACTACTGACGAGAAAAGAGGTTGAGATGTTGCTTTCTAAGGAGTTCCTTGTTTTTCTTAGACTTTGTGAGTAATTTCTATGTCTGTACACTCTTACCTGCAACGGAATTGGAAATCTCCATTCAGTTTAGCTCCTGAGATGAGCTAGAAAAATAAGCTTTCTGTTCTGCAAAGAGTTCTGGTAACTAGTGCCAGAATCCTACCTGGTTCCTACCCTATTTAGCAGGCAGCCCCTTTTCTGTGCCAGATAATTACTGATAATGACAATAAGCTTTTTGGTTCTTTTATGTCCAGTCCTGCAATGCTGTGCCAAGTCCTGCCATCCTTTTATATGTGTAACTCCTATCAAGATCAGGTGAGAGTTGAGAGCGTCGATATGACTGCTCATGACTTTCATATAAAGTCATTTAGGTTAGAATTGTAATGTGGCATCTCTCTACCTGTCAAGTTATGTCCTTCCTGCACTGATACAATAATTTGTGTTTAAATTTCAAGACCTCAGAGATTTAAGAATTGAACAGACCCAAGGAGCAAGATGCTTTTAAGTCAGTAGTGATTTGGGGTATGTAGCTCAAGGCTTTTATTTTCCAGTTCATTGAAATATGTTTTGAAGGAGTTGCAGTTCTTAGCATTTTTTTCTAATTAATCAGATGGAGAAAGGGCTGTACACTAGTCATAAGCAAGTGATGTTGGAGGTCAAAGCTTTGTCTGTAGTAACACCCTTATTAAGGAGAAAGTCACACTTCAGACTGGAGGCTCAGTGCAGTTCTCTCTCAACCTGTTCCCACTTACAATATTTGATATTCTGCTTGAATTGATTAACACAAGACTGAAGATTTGAACTAAAATTCAAGATTGAAAATCAACTTAATTAAACTGTCTGAGAATATACTTGTATTCAATAGTGTGTTAAGGCCATGTGCAGTGGCTCTGTTGAGCTGATCAGGAATGTATGCCATACGTTAGATATCATTATACTTATAACATAGGTTAATATATATAACTGGCCTCAATGAAGGCAATAGAAGGCTTTTTCATTGGTATTAGTAGAATAATTTTGTTTTTGTTTTACAGTTATTTCACTATCCTTCTATGTTACCTGCTTCTTGCTGTAGTCAGTTCTGAGAGTAAGGGACTGTACACTGCTCATGCAGTGCTGCTACAAAAAGACAGTTCTTCTATGGGGGGGCACTAGCTATTCCTGTGATACAAACTGAAAATAAACACAGTCAAGGACTGTTGTTGTGCAATTAACCATAAAATATGAGCATACTTCCTGAAAATGAGTAATAGGTTGCTGTATTAGGACAAGGTCGTCTGATATGAAGGAAAGCTAAATACAAAACAAAAATTTTCAAATTTCATAGTCTGCCCAGTCTTAAATACAAAAATTTTTAGTTCTCTTGAGCCAACACTAAAGCATTAGCCTTTTCAGAAGCTGAGAATAAAGTCTCCCTGTCACACTCCCATCAATTAACAAATATCAAGAGGAGAGTTGCCACAATAAGGACTTTGGGTGTAGATCTCCATTTGTAGCAGGAACATTGCCTTATCTACTGGAATATCGATTAAAGTGAGATGAAGACAATACAGATACTTCATTTCTAATATACTAAATCATACTGTAAGAAGCCTATGACATTCTTTCCTCTTTTTTATGATACAGTAATAATGAATTATATATTCTGTAAGAAAACAAGAATAGCAAAGTGAAGTAATATTTTTTTCTAAATCACTCCCTGCAATTTTTCTCTTCAGCTGCTTCTCATATGTTTTAAAGAACAGAATATGTCTACATTGGTTAAAAAATCCCCTTGGGGTGACTAGTGAAAACCAGTCATGTAGGAAATAGAATAATTATTCTAAAAAAATAAATGCAAAATGAATGGATCAAGTAGAGAATGGGTATAATTTTTTTGTGTGACAAAATTTCTCTCCTATGACATTTGCATAGAAATGGCCTGAATATATATGTTTGGGAATATAACCCACACTGTTCAGCATGGAATGTTTTATTAAACATAGTTCTTAAAGACAGTGAACATGGGAGGGGATAGATCAGGAAATAAATAATACATACAACAGAAATGGCCCTGAGATGAGTGGCTCTTCCCTTTATAAATATTACAAGCTTCCCACAATCCCCCAGGTAAGAATACAGTATTCAACACATTTAATGATGAGCAACAACAATAGAAAAGCATTTTAATTTAACATGGGAGTCATTTCGAAGTCTATCTTGGCTATCCTGAGATTACAGCCCTAATATTGCTGTATAGTGAATTCCAGTATATTTTTTCCTTCATTACTGGAAACTGACTCATGCAGTAGCAGATTTGTAGCATATTATTGGGGATGAAATTATCTGACTTCATATGAATTATCAATATCAGATTAAAAAGTGTCAGCAGTGAATTTTGTACTATATTGCCACTTGATAAAATAATAGTGCTAATATGTGAAATTATGATTTCTAGTCCTCACTCAGATGATTCCAGAAAGGGAAGGGGAAATAATTTTTTTTCTCTTTTATTCCCTTTATCAAATAAATGTTCCCTTGAACAGAAATGCATTCATCTAAATAAAAAAACATAAACAAAATGTGCAAAGATATTGGGGAGCCCTGATGTGGTTCCCACTGTTCCCTCACTGACAGTGCCAAATTGAGGTGTTCTGAATCATCCTGCCAGGCATGAAAGCATGTTTTAAGCATTGCAATAACATCTACAGTAGCTGGCCTAAATCTCTTCCCCAGAGGCTGGCATTAACAGTGAACATAAGAACACTGTTAATGGGTCAGGGCAGAAATCCACATAGCTCCATCTCCAACACTGACCAGCAGCAGGTGCATAGGGAGGTGTGTAAGTGCAGGAAAACATATGGAGCCAGCTCCCTGGAATGGTCCTTTGGCAGCAGTGACTTGTGCCTCTGGGACTGCCTGAATGTAAGGTGATGCTTCTGTATTTAATAGAATCCTGTCAATTTTATTTCATTAATTTGTCTCATCCCTTTTGTAATGTAGAGAAACTTTAGGCATCTGCAATGTCTTGTAGCAGCCACACATATGGGAAAGTGCCTCTATGACTTGCTTTTAATCAGTTACTTGATAGTGTTATTTGATGGTCTTAGCATAGATGAGGTAGTTTCTATTCATTTCACCCACTCTGTGTTACTGCTATTTCATAGACATATCCTTTCCTCAGTGATTTCTCCAAAATAAGGGATGTTATTATGCTTAGATTTTCACTGTCATTGGTCCCCTTTATTGTCCATCTCTGTTTTTTTCCAAGTACTACTCCATTCCTTTGGAGACAAAGACACAACAATATTAGAGACACCTGAAGGATTTAAATCATAGCATTATAATGTTTTCTATTTCTTTCCAAGTAATCATCAACTCTGCCTGCTTTTGGCATCCATTAAACACTGAGCTAATAGTTCTACCTACTGTACCTTCAATATCTATTTCCGGCACAGGAATGGCTAGTTCAGAAGCTGTCACGGTGAAATCAAGATCACTGCAAATGCAGAGTGAAGATTTCTTTAGCACAACTCGGCTTGCCTGTCACATCATTTTTACTAGTGAAGCAGAACATGGACAAAACTGCTCTTTGCAGCAGACACAGCCCTACAGATTATAAGATAAATATCTTCAAGGTCTGTTCCTTTGGAGTCTAAAAAGTCAGAGAGGAAGATCCAAAATAAACCTTTTGCATCTGAAACAAAGTATGCCAAAGGACTGAATGTACCTTTATGGCAGAGATGGGAAAGATAAATAAGCAGAAGCTGTTGAATCACTGAAATAGATCTAGAGAACAGTAGTCTTACCATAGCTGTTTTATCAAAGGAACAGGAGGGAATCAGTGGAGCAAAAGGGACAGAGAAAGTCCAGTTAGACTTACTAAACCACGAGAAAGAGGCAGGGCACAAAAAAAATGGGTTCTTACAATTCTTCTACCTTCTTACAAAGGGAAATTGTGCATATTCCTAGTCTGATCCTGGAAACTGTAAAATGGGAGAGGCATTGCGTGTCTGTGGATGAATGGGGCATGATAAAGCCTCCTTTCTCTTGCCAGGACCAACCTCACATTCAATGAGTTTCTTTAAATGTGTTGATCAAATATGACATGAGAATCTTTTTCACCTGAAAGAAGGGCAAGAAGGCCTTTTCTGGGACAGAATAAAAGAGCATTTGATGATGGTGACACAGATTGTGACCAGGATGATTTATTTATTATAAGGACAGAGGTTGATTGCATTATGATATTGCTGGGAAAACTTACAGTTTATTCACTCAATGAGGTATGGAAAACTGTCACTAACAGTGACAAGGTAGGAGTTTTCATCTAAAATTCCACAACTGAAGAATTCTAATACCAAGAAATTAAGGCCATTTTTCTTTTTACAGGGGTAGTTTGAAATTAAGACACATAAACAGAGGTGTAGACACATGTATAGTTCATACCAGAGTTGATGGACAGACAATCAGTGGAGCTTTGTGAATTAACTCAATCAGTGAGCCAGTGGGCACCTGTAGAAGCTGCCTAGATGGAGGCACTGGTGCCATATAACACCATCCCTGGACTGGCAGATATGTCCACAACTTCTAGGAAGTAGTTGGAGGCCAGGTAACATACTCCATGGTGCCTAAAATAAATTTACATTCCATGCTTAGGATATTGAATCCCTGTTTTAACCTATATGGTCTGAGAAGATTGGATAACAATTCAGCTTTCTAGGCATATAGTGTATGATTTAAATGCTTGAAGAGATGTATTTAATCATGGCTGAAGTGTGTTTGGTTTCCTCCTTGTCCATAAGTCACTTCTCCTAGTGCCATGGATCTAATGTAGATCCTATGTGCTGTATCTACCAACTCTGGGTACATTTTTTGCATGTACCAGTCTTACTCAAATGGTGTTTGCGCCTGTTTGTAGCAAACTGGATTACATCTATAGTCACTTGTCAGAGGAATCTCCCCCTAAAAAACAAGGACAGTATTGACTATATCTCTATTGATTATGTGGCAACTTAGACACATAGTTCACCTGCATGCACATTCATCTAGACTTCTGTATTTGGTGTCTTTATTTTGAATTTAATCCATTCCTCTGGTCCAGTTTCCTGCATATCAACTATTTCTATTTGCTGTTTCTTACAGGTGAGCTTGCTTTTACCCCAGTGACACAATTGAAGTATATGCATCACTTCTCTACAGGGAACAGCATTTACAGAAGGGCATTAGCTCTAATTCAGCGGTCTATATATAGTGATGTTAGTCTTAAATTCAGTCTGAGACACTGACATGACTCAGTTATAGCTGATGTTCAACAGCTAGTTCCACATGACTCAATCTACATAAAAACAAGGCAGATTAGCCTCTACCAGCTTGTCGAGAGTGGCACACACACATATGCACAGAAAGTAAACCCACATGCTGTTGGCATTTGGGAAACTCAGTTTCAGATCAGATCTCCATGCAATTTTCCTTAAATGATAATATGCTCCTTAGTGACTCAGATACAGCTTAAAACCATTAGGGTAATGCTGTCTGGCAAGACTGGGACTTTTGGTCATGTCCTACATCAGGGTATGGTCTCAGCAGCCTTATGATATTTCCAAGGATCCTTAATCAGACTTGACAGCTGGGATCCTTCCAGGACAGCATACCTAACAAATCCAGGATTGGGTATGAGAAGGGAGATAGAATTTACATTTTTCTAAGTTCTGCTAATACTGGGTTATTTTACTATTATTTCATTAATCCTTTCAGGATCCCTTTCTTTATCTCTTCTGTCTTTTTGAATTTCATAAATACACAGAACAACAGGATGTTAAATAGGTGCCTTGGGACTGAGCTGGTCTCTTCTTCTTCCTCCCCTTTATCTCTTTAATGTTCACATCAAATCTAGTCCAAGGGTTTGCCTCAATTACACACATACACACCAGAATAAATAGGGATACTGTTCAGGAAATTATCTTCTATTTCAGTAGCTCTGTTCACTCCTATATTTACCTGCCTCAGTTGCTCAGTTGTAATCTTGTCTGTGTGTGACTGTTGTTGACAGACTTGGCAGAGAGATGGGAGGAACACAGACGAGGACACAGAAGAATCACAAAAAGAGAATCAAGGAAGATGTCCCTTGGTGGAATCATAACCTCCTATTTGTTTGTTTGTTTGTTTTCTTGGAATTGTACAACTGGTAACATTTTTATTTTTTTTTTCCTCAGGAAAAAAGTCCTGAGCTCAAGAACAACCACCAGAGGAAATGCTGCAAAAAGAATTGTTTACGAGGATTTCTCCAGGGTTCAAAGATGACTGATGCTCCCCAAAATGGAGGTGTATGATTAATTTTTGTTGCTAAGAAAAGTTAACCTTTTAACTTGCTTTCATCTTCTGGAAAGTCAACTAAAGAATAATATAAATGAAGCTGGTGGGATAAATCCTCAGTGGAGTAAAATCCATTATATCTAAAAGGAGACATGGAAAGATCAAAGAGGAAGCTAAATGTGTCCTGAAATACTTCAAAAGGTGGCTATCTTAGGGAGTATTGATCATCTCAGAATGGAAGTGGAATATTGGCCAGCTCTTACTGAAACAAGCTGTTGTAGAGGTGGAAAAGCAACAAGACTCTTTGTCTATATGTAGGTTTACATACTCAAATGTTGTGGTTATTTGCAGTTATGTAAATTAGTGTATGAAATAAATGCCACCTTAACACTTGTGTTTTCAGGTGAAATCCATTTTATCTAGAGTTGAGGCTTTTAGTTCTTCTAATGTTCATAAATACAGATATTTACATTATTTTCTAATAATGTAAAGTACTCTTTGTTGCCTTTCATTTATGCTACATGTTGTAACAAGTTTAAATGGAGCATCTTCCTAATCTGGAACTTGAGGTCCATAACAAGGACAGCAGGAAACAACCTGCATAACATTGTTTGCAAAAAATTGCAGAGTTTTTACTTCTACTTATATACAGAGATCCAAATCTTCGTTTGCGAAGCCTAGCCAACAACAAACAACAACAATATACAGAGATACATACAGAAACACATACGAATAGCTAGGTATATATTGCATATTTTACATTAATATTGTATGTAATGTCTAATTTGATCCTACAGAATCATAGAATAGTTTGGGGTGGAAGAGATCTTACAGATTACTTAGTTCCAACCCCACTTCCATAACCAGGGACACCTTTCACTAAACCAAGCTGCTCATAGCCCCATCCAACCTGGCCTTGAACATTTCCAAGGACGGGGCAATATATGTAATCATCTATAATTCAAAAATAGATGTAATTATATATAATGAGCTGAAATATCATTTGCCCTGAGTTAAGGGATAAGTAGAAAGAAAACATTTAAAAAAAACCAAATATATCTATATATAAAAAAAAGGAGAACAAACATACATAAGAAGCATTTCCAAGGAAATAAAACCAAAGTACTGCTTTCCACTTGAACTGAAACAAAATAACCACTTGTCTTCTACTACCCTGAATGGCTCTTCTCCGTATCACTCCCTTCTTGTAATGATGGTGTATTGACAACAACCTTCCAGGACGCTACTGAAGCCACAGCACTTGGGGTTTCTGTGTTCTAAACCCCTTCAACCAGGGCATAAAAAAAGATGGCCCAGCTTGGAGGAGAAGTCTCGAGTACTCAGCTCTGACAGTCTGCCTGGCCAATGGAAGTCAGAGTCTCCTTCTGCCTGTCAAAAGTTAAGCTGACAAAAACCTTCCAGATGAGAAGCCTGGAGACCTATCAGCTTGATTTTTTCCCAGTGGAAAAGTGGCATATTTGTTCACAAAATAAATTTTTTAAAAATTGATTTTGGAAGAAGGTCATGTTGTATCAGAAAATCTTCCTGACTGAATGTTCCCAACTACCTTCCCTGACAGTTTATATCTGCTGTGGAGGCAGCACAAAAGGGAAGCAAAATATGTACTCCCTGATGAGGGAGAGAGAGAGTCTGTGGCTGCAATGCCCTGCATTTCCCAGTGTGTAAGAACATACACCTGTATCTCTTACTTAAAGGTGTGTATGGCTGTGGAAACAGTATGATTTGGACAAACAAATCCAGGTTGAGTGGGATCAGGAGGCCAGAAGAGGTGTCACTGTCAAGGGCATGCTGAAAAAGACCTCCAAAGGCCTGGTGAAGGCTAAACTTCTGCAGAGGAAAACATGAAGCCACAGGAGTGTCTTAAGAAAAAAGACTGATGATCTAAGAGAAGAGTGTGCACAAGAGTTTCTAGGCAAAAATGCATGGTTAATGTATACAATAAATAAAAATAAAATAAATCCTGTTTGAAATTTCTCTTCTATACACCCCCAACAAGCATATGAGTTACTGTAGGCACAAGAATAGGCTGTCTTCAGTGAGGGGAATATTGTTACTGACCTCAGCAGGAACTTGAGGAGATTCTTAAGAAAAAGATTTTTTTCTCTTTGGAAATCTGATCTTTGAAGTGATGCATTTGGATTATTTGGTTAAGCAAATATGGTGTTTGTGTGTTAAGCATTCACAAACATTCCTTTTTTCTTTTAATACTCTTACATAAAATCCAGAGTAAATTCACAAATATCAGACAATTTATTTCACAAGTGAAGACAAACAAAGGCCCCAGTTACTGAAAGAAAACGTGGAAGAGGATTTTTTGCCTTAGAGGAACACATGAAATGCTCATGATTTTTAAGATACAGATCCTTGACAGCAAAATCAACACAACAACATCAATGAAAGAAAGAAATGAACATAGTGCCAACACAAAAACCATAACAACTTTATGTATTCAACAAAAGCAAGTAAGAGCACAGTCTTGCTTCCAGTGGAGCTGATAGATTTTTACAGGATGAAGTTCTTAAATTCAATGGATCTGCATGGGCATTAAAGACATGATGTGCTTTAAGCTGTCTTGATGACATCAGGAGTCATCCCTGTGCAGATTTTGTATGCATATATATTTTATACACACACAGATCTACAGATATTTATATGTGTATTTACACTTACTTATGTACTTAAAATTCCATTGGTGAAAAAAAAAAGAGAATTTTACTCCTATATCCTTAAATATTTGCTAACATACAAATGTAATGTGAAAATTCTCAGGCAGTTCATTGTTTGAGATATCCCATATATATTTTGGATGGTTTAAATGGGAAACATTTTGTTTTTTATAGTATGTGGCACTTTAGAAAGATTAAAGCTTTCCATGACAGTTTTGTTAAGAAAATAACCAGTGGCAAATGTTGAGCTGATTTCTAATGTTTCCCAGAATAATATCATTAAAGTAATATTTAATTAGAATCCAGTTAGTGTATGATGATAATTTTCAATATTGAATTGAGATGATTATTTTCAGAAGGTTTTTTAGCATGAAGGCAGTTATAGTCAGCATGTTCCTCTACTGTGTTTTCAGTACTAAAGAACATTTTTTTTCTTTAAATTTAGACAGCTGATTTTTTGAAGTGATGTATTTGGATTTGGTCCATAAGAAAATGTGGCATTTATATATTAAACAATCATAAATACTGTATTTTGCTTTAAATAGTCTTTAAATCTCAAAGTAGAATTAGGCAGCAACAGACCTGAAGGTTTCTGGTAGTGGAAAGAAATTTCTTTTATTCAGGACAATGTGTTTAGCATCTTGCAGTCTATAAAATGGCAATTCTATGCCCCAATGTTGTTATTTATTATGTTTTATTGCATTTCACATAGCATCATGAGCTCATTCTGACAGAGTTATGTACTGCTGGAAGACAGTCTACCTTCAGAAAGACTTTTATTCTAAATAGGACAATAAATGAAATCAACGTACAGAGAACACGAGCAGATGAATGATATACAGAAAACTAAATGTGTAGACTTAGTGTTAATCATGTGAGAAAGAAAAACTGAGTGTTGTCCTCTATTTTCCAGATTTTTTTCTGGATTTTGTACATAAAATAGCAATTATCTAAAATCTGTAAACATCCTGAGGAAGAATTATGGGTTTTTTTCATATTTCCAGATGAATGTCCTGCCAAGTAAGATACAGCCACTCTACCTGAATGATTCTATGATTCAACAGCTAGTTTCTGTTTCCCCAGAAATTGCTCACAGTTCTGACTGTGCTCATGAAGATAAAGTTGATGTGATCTATCAAGGACACATACCATCTTCTCATATAGCTGTAACATCTGAAAAACTTTAGGTGCAACTTGCCTGTATCTGAAATCAGAGAAATGACAATATGAAGACTGGAAGCTCTGCTAAACTTTCAAGTTGGAGATCAGTCTATCTGTTATAACTGCTTTTTTAGGGCTTACTTAAATGTTTCCTCTCTCCTCATTTACTTCTTTTCCCATTAAAAACAATTGAGGAAACAACCACAGTGCAGGAAACTACTTGTGTGATTTGATGCACCCTGGAAAGAATGTAACATATAAATAAAATGACTGACCACCACATGAAGTTCACAGAGTGACAGAATGGTTAAGGTCACAAAGGACTTCTTGAGATCTTCTACTCTACACCCTATCCTACTTCAACAGGGTCAACAAGTAGGTTGCCCTGCACTGCATCCAATCAAGTTTCCTCAATTACAAGTATGTCTCCAAGAACAGAGACTACACAGCCTCTCTAGGCAAGTGTTCTAGTGCTTGATCACCTTCACAGTAAGCAAAATCTTCTGAGTGTTCAGGTGCTGTTTTCTGCTACATAATTTGTGCCCATCCTCTCCTGTCATGTCAATACTGAGTAGTATCTGGACCCCTCTACTTCATTGGCCCCATCAGGTATTTAGATATGTTGATAAGATTCCCCTCTGAGCTTTCTTTTTTTTAGGCCGAACTATGCCAGCTGTCTTAGCCTCTCCCCATTTGAAAGGTGTGCCAAAGTCTTGATCATTGTTGTGGCTCTAGGCTGGTCTTACTCTTACAATTCATGGTCTTTCTTGCACTCAGTAGCTCTGAACTAGTCACAGCACTCCAGATGTGACCTCTTTGGTGCTGACTAGAGGTGAAGGATCACCTCCCTCAACCTGCTGGCAGCACTCCTAACACAGCCCAGAAAGCTGCTGGCCATTTTTGTTGTGAAAATGCTTTGCTGCCTTATGGTCACCTTGTTCTCCACCAGGACCTGAATTTCCCTCTCTGCACAGCTGTTTTCAAGCCAGCTGGCTTTTTGAGTACCGGTGCCTGGGGTTATTTGTCCCCAAATGCTAACATCTACAGAAGGATTAATGGTTAGCCAACCGTAACTTGGGCATATTCTCAGTCTGAACAACTGAGATAACTCAGTGAACACTTTTCTTTCTACACAAGTGTGGTGGTTTTCACCTAATGTCCACCCAAACCTCCAGCCCCACCCCCTTTCCCAGAGGAAAAGGAAAAGGAGGAAAGGGGAGAAAAAACTAGCTGAGAGATAATGGCAAAACAAACTCAGAGTAGATAAATACTTAAATTTATTACTAACAAGATAAGAACTAAAACTAAAAGTAATAAAACTAAGAAGTAAGAAATAAATCAGTCTTAAGAACACCCCTCTCCTCCCACTCTTCCCTCTTTCCAGCAGTTCAAGGGAGCAGAGAATGGGAGTTTTGCAGGTAGGTGTTGCTGCCATTGCTCTTGTCCTATGAGTCACTCCATGGGGGGCAGTTGGGTCTCTGCACCCCGATGGTCCTCTGTGGACTGCAGGGGGACAATCTGCTCCACCACGGTCTTCACTATGGGCTGCAGGGGGACCGCAGCTCTTATTCCTTCCCCTGCTCCCGTGGGGTCCCTCCCATGGGAGCCAGTCCTCGATAGACCTCTCCAACGTGAGTCCACCACCTGGGCAACACTTTTACCGGAGGGGGCAAATACCTGCTTCCAGCGTGGGTCTCCTTCTCCACCAGTCATGGCCGCAAGTCTCTTCCAGGACCTTGCTCCATCCTGGGCCTCCCACAGGGCAACAGCTCCTTCAGGCATCCACCTGCTTCTCCATGGGTTGCAGGGGGTCTCCGCACCCTGATGGATCTCCACGGGCTTCAGGGAGAGGGGGGGAGAATAGCTTTCTAGCCTTCCCCCCACCCTTGCTCCAGTGTGGGGTCCCTCCTTCGCCTCCTCCTGCTCTGACCTTGGTCTCTCTCACTCTGTGTTGTTATCTCATGGCTGGAATTTTCCACTGTGCAACACTCCTGAATTCTTAAATATGTTATCCCAGAGGCATGACTGTGAGTCTTAAGTGACTCAACTTTGGCCACCAGCAGGAAGTCCCTCCTGGATCTGGCTGTCATTGGCTCCACAGGACAGGGGAAGCTTCTAGCAGCTTCTAACAGAAACCATCCTGGAAGCCCACTCTTCTACTAAAATTCAGCTACAGAAACCTATGACAACAAGACCAGTAAAACTCCAGCAACTATTAGTGCTATTATTTTCATTCACAGATCAAAAAAAGAGATTCTGGAAATTTCTTACTGAAGATAGGTAATATTCAAATTCCAGATAATTACACAGGAAAGATATCAAATGTCTTGCTGGAAATTATTATAACTTAAATAAGCAGTCAATCAGTGTTAGCTCTGCATGATGGTTAGGTGACATCATGCACCTAAAGAAAGACATGAACAGATCTTTTCTATATCTTCATGACATTGACCTAGGATAACTGTTCTCATTTAATATATTGGTACAGTGATTTTCCTTTCTGCTTTGCATACTACTTTACAATTTTGGTACCGTTATTATTTGCACTTATGGAAAAGTAGTCGTGTAGGTGAAATGCAAGTAGGAAGAAAGGACACGTTTCATTCTCCTCTCACCAGTACAATACTACTGATTTCAACAGATTTAATCCTGAGTAGTTACAGTTAAATAAGAGGTGAAAGAAATGTGTAGTCTTTCCAGAGTGAAGTGGTTTGGGCTATGATGTTTGATGACCCAAAAATAGGCAGGAAAATGCTGAAAATTGTAAACTCACTAGAAAAGGCATTGTAACCTCCTTTAGTTGGTGTAGGTTGTCATTGTCTTTTGATGGGAGGTTAGGCTATGTAGGGAATACAGAAGTAGGCTCTAAATCACCTTTCAAAAAATCTATTGACTGTTGTCCTTAAAGCAGTTGGTAATTTACTTCCTTTTCTTCAGGTGACTTCGTAGCCTAGTGCTGCAGCTCTTGATTTCCTCTTACTTGCAAGAGACAGCCTGGAGTGTCAAAGAGTCCCTGGCAAGCAGTTCAGTGCTGTTTGAATTCTTTGAGTCTCATTGTTAGCAAAAGTAGCATGACCTTACATAATGTGACACATGATAGGAGAAATAATGTGACAAGACATATCAGACAGGCCGTGCTGCACACGAGATATATGACACATCTCATCCAAAACAAATATTGCACTTAGCAAAGAGAGTACTTTAAAAGGTACTTTACTTTTCTCTTTACCCTTCAGACTGGTGATAGATATGAGGGTCATTACAAAGACTAAACTTCTGTCCTGAACAATTGCAGAAGTTCAACAAATTGCTGAAGCTAATGCTTAAAATTAGAAGATTAAAATCAGACATAAACAAAACACAAAAGTATTTTAAGCTGTGTTGACATAAGGAGACACAGATCGGATTTATTTCCGCATTGACTGTCAGACCAATTGTACAACTAATAGCACAAAGCAATAGTTGCAGTGAATTAGAAATAATACAAGTGAGATTTCATTATTTTGGGTCACTGTGATTGGAAAAACACTTGGAAAAACAAGAGTTCTGTGAATTAGTAAAGAAACACATAGGAAATTATACCATATACTGTATTATACACTTGTCAACCATAGGTCAAAGTTGTTTGGGTTTTGTTTGTTTGTTTGTTTGTGGAGGTTTGTTTGTTTTGTTTTGTTGTGGGTTTTTTGTTTGTTTTGCTTTGTTTTTTTTATCAGAAGAGACCACTCTCTTCTAAAGAGTGGCAAGAATTTTCTGATAATGAATATATGAAAGTTCAAAACGTCTTGGCTAACAAAAATGGCACATCATTTACTCAATGAACAGGATTTCTGAGGCTCAAGGTGGCTCTTCAATAAATTGCAGAAAATGGTATAGAGCATTGATGACCAAGTCCAGAATGCATCATCCACACTGGTATCCACTTTGATCAGAGCACATGGGTATAACCATGGGGCAATATGTTGGGCTGACAAAAAGACTAACAAAATATGTGGATTGCCTAGTCCTTAATACCTCACTTTGGGAATCTTCTTTGTACCTGTTAGGACTAGAAGCAAATGACTTGGCTGCTAAATAATATCCTGACGTTAGGTTCACTGAACAGGACATGGAAAATTATTGGACATGACATGAGGAACCTCTGAATGTGATAGAAACAACAAAAGAAGCTGTCAAGAATTAGAAATTAATCCATGACGAATAAATGGGGTTCATAGGTAGTTTAAGGAAGAGTTACATAAGAAACAGCTGGACCTCACATGTAACTGTAGGGAACCTTTTGCTGAGAAAAAATTTCAAGGGGAACCCTTGGAAGCCCCTTGGTTACCGTGTCAGTATTACTATATTAGGCTGTGATTGTCTAGGCAAAGGTATCAGAAAAAACTAAATTAAATATAACTGTAAGAAAACCAGTGGTTAGAAAAAGTAATTCCTTTTTTTTTGGGAGGAGATAGGGAGGTACAAGGACAGTGAAAAAGTGGATCAAGAAATAAGAATACAGTCAGTACAAGTACTCAAATCTTGTGACCAGTGATGTCTGGGGGTACCTAGACAGCTATCTAGCAGGGTAGTGCTACATTTGATCACTGCAGCCTAAATCATGATAATAAATCTCATCTGTCTTTTTACCAGTGCCATGAAAATAAAACTTTCTTTTGACATCAGGAAGATCTGAGCAATCCTTACCAAGCCTCTTTTGCCAGCTGTTAGGTGAATATCCAGATGATTCAGCATCCTGTTGTCAAGGCATTATTAATCTGTACTTCTATCATAATTTCTACTGTGCTTTTCCATGTTCCTGCTGTATGACCAGATTTTTATGTGTAAAAGGAGGTTGGTAGTTTTGCATTGCTTCACTGCAAATAGATTTTTATTGCTTTGGAGGAAATGCTGGTCTAGATTTAGGATGTACAAATATGATTTCTAGTCATAAATGAAAGCTGTGGTAGTAGTGTTTTTCTCAAGGGGCTCATTTCTGTCTTGCTGTTGCTTTGAACTACACCTAACATTTTATCTTGCTTCCTGACCTCAGTTTCCCTCCCTTGTTTGGAGACAAGGATATGAAGCTTTCTTCAAGGAAGGTTTTGTGGTTTAAGAGATGAGAATATTATGAGAACAATTAAAGTCGTGTTATGTGTTGCTATATTTATTGCTCTTTATTTTTTCCTTTGTGAGTGTGGACAAGCTTTGGGCAAAAATGGGGGAGTGCTTTTTATGAGTTAATATTTGGTAGTTCCTTATCAAGACCTTATCAGTGCAAACTTTGTTGGACTGCCAGCACTGTTTAGATAATATTTCAAAATGCAAACATTTTAGAAGAATTTTTTTTTTTACAGAAATCATTCTAGTTGGATTAAAAGATTTACAAACAAGACAGGAAGAAACAGGAAACTATTATTTTATTTATTTTTTTTTAACATGTTGCTGCTACCACCAGTTTCACAAACTCCTGTGGGTCACATCCTGTGTAGTATTAGAGAGCACAGGATTTAGTCTTCTGCATGACACATATTTTTCAGATTTTTGTTATTTCGCCCCCCTGGTTTTAAATGGTGACATATCACTGATTTAAGAGACAATACTACTGGTTTCCATGAAACAAAGAAAGCAGACAATTGGACTTTTGACTTACAATGCTCATATTAGCCGCCTACTTTTGCTCAAGAAAGGATATATTAAGTGAGAGGTCACAATACTTTGCTAACTCTACACCAGAATAAAAAGGTCTTCTGGTATATATCAGACTGTATTGCCAGTTTTATTAATAACCTGAGCCAGTTGTCCTACTCTAATATTATACAAAAAGCTTTTTGGGCATGTGTTTCTTCTTTCCGTTCTTTTGAATAGTCTTGAGAATTATTTTGCATATTTTTGATATGTTTGTTGCTAGAATAAAACAAACAAACAAAACAAACAAACAAACAAAAACCAAATGAAACTGAGGGCAAGAATGTAGTTTCCAACAGGTATGGAAAAGTAATTAAGCTTCACTGCCTTAAATCAAGTCTAGGTCATTTCTCTAAGTTAAAATCTCAATAAACAACAAAAGAGGTGAGAACCATGTATGCTTCACTTTTCCATACTCAAGGCATAAGGGTTGTCACCGGAGAGTTCTTACCAGAACACATTAGTGATTACAGCGTCTGTTTTCACACAAGTTCTGCTCTTCACTGAAGGACTCATTTCCCTCAGTATTAATTCAGATGCAATGACCTCCAGGAACACCCTAACAAGAGATATATTTCCAATATGAATGCACAGCAGTGTGGGTTGCTTTGGACTTGGCTACATTTGCACTTGACATAAATGTCAGACTGAAGCCCCATCTCTCTTCTTGAGTCTCAGGAACCAGAGGTTACAGAGCCTGACAGCTGGCAGCCTGATTCACTGTCTCGATGTCGCTGTGGAGTGGAGGCTTTTATTCTTCTTTTTATACTGCTTCCTTCTTGCATCTTTTTTTTTTTTTCATTATATGGTATTTTGTCATTTGAAAACTGAATGACACATTAATTTCAAGCACTAATGGGAAACTTTCAACTTGAAATCTAGTCAATTTAAAGGAAGTTAAATGCAGTTTCTGCCAATGCATTTACCTTAAGACAGGCTGCCAATGTAACAGTTTTGCATTCACATTTTCCTATCTTTAAACCGTATTTCTTTTTCTCTATTAGTGTGTGAAAGACAAAGTCACTGGAGGATGATAGTGACAGAATGAGTGACTATACAAAAGGTGCCCTCAGAATTGTCTGTTTCTATGCCATAAAGAGTAAGGTGAATTCTTTTTCACATTTTTTTTTCTTTTCCAAAGAAACTTAACATGCAAATTTTCTAAGAACACCCACGGTTCTTTCAGGGATTTGTTACAAAATTTAAATCAAATTTTGCTTTTACAACAACAACAAAAAAAATCTGTAAAAACATAGTTGCAACAGAAAATCAGCCTTGGTACAACTAGTCCTCACCAAATACATGGATGAAAGAAAGGTAGAATTCCTAATCTTTTCCAGTGTCTGACAGTAAAAGGTATTATATGAGTGTTTTAAACATTTTCAGAATTAAGCATGATTTTTATGTTAACTGTATGCCTTTAATTAATTAAGCATAACATATTACCTCTGGCTGGATAGTGCTGTCTGTAGCTGAGAGCAAATGAGTCCCTACAGTCTGAGATATATTCATGCCATTTACATGGTTTGAAAGCCATGAGAGCTCCTGCTTTTTCAGTGCAGAGAATACAGGTGCCACTATACAGGCACTAACCCAAAATGTGCTACATAGGTTAACATATCTCCACGGGGATTTGTTGAACTCAGAGATCCCACACTACTCATTGACATAGTGTTTTTCTCTTTTCTGATCTAACTTGTTTTCCAAGGTAGTCATAGATTTTCTCCTTTGCAAACATGAGGGAATACTGCAGAGGTGGCCAAGAGCCATCAGCTTTCCCCTAGAAAATGGATCAAAGGTTACATGTTTTGGGATAAATACAAAGATCTTAATTTATTTTAGCTTTCATTATTTTTGGGACACAATGCCTATGGATTTCAAGCTGAGATTTCACTGATTGATCACTTTTCAGCAAGCTGAATCCACTGCCTACAGTTCTCTGTTCTTTTAGAACTAACTTGTGCATATTAGGAGATATCAATGTAACTCTTTGAATGTAACCAAAAATCTTTTTCTTTTCTCAGATTCTTATGAATTAAATCTGGGTTAAACTGATCTACAATAAAGCACAGTTTCCTTCTAGGATTTGTCTACCCACAGAACATAGATACAGACATGGTAGGATCATGAATCACTTGCCATCTTAAGCCCCAAAGCATCAGATGATTAAATCTACAAAGAGACAATAAGTCAACAGAAAGAAGTGCATTTGCATAAGTTAGTAGTAGCATCAGTCCTAAAACTAGTGATCTCAAGACAGGCTGTAAAAAAGTAATGAATATATGTCTTGGTACATCTCAAGTAATTATTGTAGTTTATCCAATCTTTTGTTTCTATTCCAGACACATCAGAAATTCTCCGTCCTACTTCATTTTCCCTCTGAGGATGAAGAGAACATGCTGACTTTAACCACAAAGACTCAGATCATGCACAACTTGCTTGTCAACAGAGATGCCCTCCAACTAACAAGTGCTCTAACATTTCAGTGAGTCATCCCTCACATGAAGATAAACATTTAATGCAGAAAGATGTGGGGATTTTAGGTAGGTTTATTGTTACTAATTTACCCATAGACTTTGTTGCTTTGGCTTTTTTTGCTTTTTATATATATTCAGCCAGTACTTGCTATATTCCAGCAGCTCTCTCATTCTCAAAGCTCTAGTAGCTCTGGGCAATGATAGCTTTTGCTTTACTGTTTGAATCTTCTGATAATGGGCATAGGAAAAAACAGCTGATTCCCCCTTTCCATACTTTTTAGACTGAGGAAAATATAGCAGGCTCTGAAAATGAAAAACTTTCTCAGGTCAAAATTTGTACTGATTCATGTGACATTCTGTATAAGCAACTTAAATACAGGGAGAGTGTCTTTCAGCAGAAGAACCTGGAGCGGGTGGCTAAATAAAGAGCCTGACATTAAGGGAAGGCACAAATCTGTCTCACTGGATCACAGCAATAAGCATCATGCTCTGTGTCAGAAGGTGGTGAGAAAATGAGGGAAGCATTATAGAAGTCAGACAGCAATTACCTCCTTAAAGGCAGGCATGTTGTAAACCACAAACTATAAAGATTTTGTACATTATCAGCATTTCTAATTCGAGAAAATTATGACTTACAGTCCACAATTGCCTTTTGTCAATTTTCTTTTGAAATGTTTGCTAAAGCTAATAAGACAACTTCTTCCAGACACAGAAAACGAAAAGTCCACAAAATTAAACATTTGAATGACTGCGACAAACTGCTTTCCTGGCAATTTCCTTTTTTAAGACTTTGAATTTTAATTCAAATTTTTATAGGATTTTTCAAATATCCTAATTTAAAAAAATAGTGATTTCTACACAGTATTTTTTTATCCCATCTCACTTTGATCTCTTCTTATTTCTCAGAATTCCTCAACTGTTTGAATCAAAATTTTTCATCTAACCAGTTGTGAGCACGCCTTACTTTAGTGAAGTCACCGTGTTTTATTCATATTAGATAATCAAAAATCAGCAGTGAACCTGGACTTCCTAGGATTCTCAAATACAGTGTGAAAGTCTTATTTAAAAAAACTAAGAAGACCCCCAATCTTCTTATCCTTCTTAGACTGAGAACATAGGAAAACAGCTCATTTTTTGGGCTGGGTTATTGGTTGGGTAATAGAAAATCTGGAGATCTGAAATAAAGAAAAATACACTCTCAGCAAAATATTAGAGTATTTAATATTAATTGTATCTACTTTGAATATTGGTATGATTTACCCTGACCAAAATATATCTTTCTGCCCAACAGTTCTGTGCCTGGTTTTGCTCTTCTAATGGCTCTAATGGCCAGAGATGTGGTGGTCATTATGTAGCTACCACCTTCCCTCTGCCTAAGAAAGCCATCAAGACCACCAAACTTGTACAGCAGTTAGTTCTGAAAGGGCAAGAGGATGGTATTTAGCCAATTGAAGGATCACTTCTGTTTCCCTAACATCCATCTGTTTTGAACTGTGCTTTGGCTTTTTAGCAATACTGATTTGCTCTAAGTATGGGCTTTATAAAACTTGTAGACGTGTCCGTCTTCCCATGTCATTGGGACCTTTTTTTTCTGCATCATATTGACCTGCCCCTTGACCATTTAATATTTTTAGTATTTTTTTGCCATAGGGCCTTTCACAAAACAGTTTTGCTGACACTCTAGATCTGAGTTTCTCTTTCTAGGAAAAGCTTTTTTCCTATTAGTCATTCCTAAAGAAATCCAATCCACAGTCTTTTACACCAGAAAAGTATGTTGCAGTAGAGAGGCAGGATAAAAGGCAGGTGCATTGTTAAGTTAATGTAACATTTTCCTTGTTGACAAAATAAGGATACTGTTTCATTTTCTGCTGAGGACAAGACCACCTGAATCTCCCCTTGAACAAATTTGTGGTGTTAAGCTTATTTAGCTGCAGGTTAAGGGGTTTTAAATGAAATTTCTTCTTCCTATTTATGAATTATGTTAGGTTTATGACTACATCTGTTTTGGATAATTATTTTTAGCATTTATTTCTGTGGACTAAACATAATTAGAGACATGATATTTCTGAAAGTCTGTCTACCTTTACTCCAACAAGTCCAAGGTTACCCTCTAGCCACCAACCATGTTGTACCACATTGCCACATTCACAAAACAGTGTGTCTTCTGCTTTGTGTCAGTCTCCTCCAAAAAGAGGAAAAAAGTCCAATGAGAGACACACTAGAAACTGCAGGGCTGCAGAGGGGAGGCAATTTAAAAGCAGGAGCAACCATAAAAAGCTCCTACTGTTTTGCAGGAAAGTGGTATGTAGCTATGGAGCACTGTACTACGTTTCTTCTTTTAATGTCTCTCCTATGCCAAGAGTGACCTGGTTGTTATCCTCCTGCAGACACAGAAGCCCAGGAGTACAGATTTCAGTGCTGGCACAGACTCTGTGTTTGTGGTGCTGTGTGTGGAACTGGGCAGAACAGTCAAATCAACGGAAAGGTTCATGCTGACTTCTGTCTCAAACTATTTTCAAAACCAGAATTAAAGAAATCTTGCCTATTTCCAATACTATTAATTAATTTTATGTTATTAAAGCTTTTTTATGATCTGTCAATTCTACAGCCTCCAGAACGGTCTCTTATTGATACCCTCAGTACTGGACACTCAGGAACACTTACAGCAGTGAGAATTATAATAAATGACATAATTTTAATGTTATTTTTATTTTATACCAAATTATGGAATATTTTTTAGTTTCATGTCTCCTTGACAAAACATAATTAATGTAAAAAATGCCTGTCCAGCTTCAGTCTCTCTGGGATTTCTAATTAAAAAGCTGATTCATGGGCTACAGTGATGCATTTACAGTAAGACAAATCAAGAGTAATTCAATTGGCACTGATTTACGTACTTCAAGTTTACATTGGTGTATGTGAGAGTAAAACGTTGCTCAAATCCTCAATACACTTTGATTTATGTAAGCCTTGCCACACACATATCTCTCTTTCTAAGTCATTTAAATGATAGGGTATTGCAACAGCATGACTTCCCTACACAAGCCATAAATGTTCTTAAGTTGATGTGGAGTGTTTCTGAACTAAAGAGGGAAGAATACACCATTCTGACTTCAGCTGTGTTTAAGTTAGAAATACATCATCAGTGACCACACTGAGGGAGATGCTGTCTGCAGGTGCCTTGGACTTTGATAGTGCTAAGGACTTTCCTCTGGCAGCTCTGCTGTGTCTTACACCACAGCAGCTCTGCACCCTTTCACCCAGGCTGCCATGGCACTGCTCTCCCACAGCCTCTCTAGAAGCCTTTTTCCTTTGTTCTTCTCCTTCAGTCCATCTCCTGCCATTTTCCTCATGTCATTATTCTCATATCTTGTGCCTCAGTGTACAGGTATGGGAAGCGCTTGCCACAGCATGAGAATGATTCCTTCTCTACTTACTTCCTTTTCCACTGCTTTTCTTGTAGCTTTAAAGTTACTTTAAGGACCTGAATATACAGAAACATTAAACTTGTCAGCCATTCAGAGTTTAGCCTCTTTTGCTAATCAAAATGTGCTTCACCTCATAAGCAGGACCAAAGAATAGGGGCTTGAGAAAGTCCTGGAGAAGAACAATATACAGTTACTGTGGCAAAATATTACAGGGACACCCTCTGCACTGAATGGGAACCCAGTGAATGATGCTTATCTGGGATCCTGCATTGTTTCTCCTCCTCTTTCTTTCTCTCTTTCTCACTCTAGATTTTGTATTTTCTCTAGAAGCAAATTTCAGCCTTAGAGTTGATGAATGACAGCAGGTACAGAACCTTCCAAGAAATCTTCATGAGTATGAACTTGCCTCAACCTAGTTTGTGCAACAGAGGCACAATAAATCCAAAAGACTGAAAATAATAGGTTTCCCAGCAAGACCATACCTATGCTAAGCAACACAGAAGTGTCTGGGACTGTTTCCTAGCCTTGAGGCCAATTGTCAGGACTGATCAGTGTCAATATAGCCTCTTCCACACAATCAGTGAGGCTAAATCTCTTCTCCCTGATGGGAACAGCCCTGGTGTGAGCTAACAGTAACTCAGGCATCCTTAAGTCCATCACACAGTGATTCAGCTCACCACACAGTGGAGATCAAGGAGTCACTTCAATTGTACAGACACATCTGGTGCAAGCCCAGCTGACCAGTCTATGACAACCTTGTTGGGCAGGCAGAGATTACAGAGGGCTGTGCAAGACACCACCTTGAGTCAGGAAGGGCACCTCAAAGCTTCTCAACCTGATACCTACATGTGAGCCATAGTACTGAGCACTTGTAGCTGGTCAAGAGTAATTCTTTAGCTTTTACTCAGTGTTCTTTCGATCTGACAGCATTAGGAGCCTAGAAGCCTGTGCAATGACTCAGTTACCAGCATTGACAGCTAGTGGGAGGCTTGTTTTTGTTGTGGGATATCTAAGAGACTATCTTTTTTTTTTATTTTATTTTTTATTTTTTATTTTTTTTAATGAACGAGTGTACAGGTAAACACTTAAATTGCAGTGCCTTAATCTTGATTGGAATCCTGCTTTTAGACTCTATGATGATGAATGTCTGCAAAAACCTTTAAATATAGTGGGCATTTTGTGGCATTTTCATGGTAAGATATTATTCTGCATGAGTAATACTGATATGTGGCCTCTACATTCAAACAAAACAAAACAGAGAATTTGTACACTAATTAAAAAAACAAGTTAGATACAGTCTGGATGTGATAGACTTCCATCTTCTTTTATATTTCATCGTATGCACTACCTTCACACCATGAGCACATGAACAAAGGTATTGCAAACTAAATAAACAAAGCATGAAAATCTTTTTAAAAAATCTTTATCTTGATAGTTTATTCCATTAAGTTTTGCTGCTAAATTCAAATAATCTTTCTCACATTACAACTTATACCTAGGGATATTATTGCATGTCTTAAAAACCTGACCATATAGTTGATAAGAGATCAATAATTTCATAATTACTATTTTTTCCCAGAATGCTCTAATAGGTTGATACTAGGAGTAAACTACATACATGTATATTCTGCTTTCACAATGCTTTTCATATACCAAAAGGGATGTCAGAGAATTTTTATTGTGCTCTCATATGCAAGGTTGTTGAAAGAGATTGAAAGATGAAGGAAAGGGAGATCATGAGAAATGAGAAGGATTATAAAAGACTTAGAAATAAGCTTCAATTTCATTGAAACAGGTACCTATATTGTTTGGCTTTAAGGAAGTTTTAAACCCTTATCTTAAGGATCCTTGTCACTGCAAAATGAACTGATGTTACAATGATTCAATCCTGTGCACAACGTTCCCGAGCTCGAGTGCTCTGCATTCGCTGTCTGTGTCATGCAGGGTTGAGAGATAATAGGCAGCTCCTAACAGACCAGCATCCTCACAGAGGTGTCCTAGGAAAAGTTTTATGAACTCTCTTTTTGAGTTTTGAGGAAAATAAAACATGAAAGAGTAAAGAGTAGGAAATGGAGAGGTTGAAAATATGGAGTTAGAAGCAATGAATGTGAAACAGAGGAAACAGAAGCCTGAAGAAGTCAGTGGTAACAAGATGAATGGAGGATATGCAGGTTCTGGAAACCATTGTTTATCCAAGGAAACAATCAGGTAATTTCACACTAAGGAAGATGTTGCGCTGCTAAATTTTTGGACGTTATGCCTTGCTATGCTTGGTGAACCTCCAGAGCTCTGCTCAGAACTATGATACTTTACAGTTCTGCTTCAGCAGAATAGGGAGCTGCTTGAGCTCTCTATTCTCAATTCAGTTGCATCAATAGATTAGTTTCATTCCCATTCCCATTTCACTTCCCTTGGTACCTCTCAGTGAACTTCAGTAATTATGAGGAAAATTTACACGCTCCAGATCCAGGTAGAGATCAGGCTCTGCAAATGTTTATTTTATAGTTGCAAATTCTTTGCCTTTTGTGACTTACATTAACCCAATCAATGATTAGCAGTCATGTTATCAACCTGTTATATAACCTATTATATAGATAATATCAGCCTGAATAGTACCTGAAAGCTTCAGGCTCATTTAGGATGCTTTTGGGCGGATTACTTATTTTTTCCTCTAGTGAAGCAATGAAAGTGTTTACAGGATTTCAAGAATCTCAGTAGATTAATCATTAAAAAAAAAGTTTGCTGATTCCACCAAAGGTTTAGTGATTGCTTAGTAAAGTTAAGAAAATTGTTTATATTTAATGTTTCTTTCTGATTTACAAAAATGATCATTTTCTATTGAAAACTTGATTAATTAGAGTGCTACTTTTAATTAAGTAGATAGTTTAAAAAGGAGTTAAATAGGGAAGTCTAACAAGAAGCAGAATTCATTCTACTTACAATGCATATTAGAAGATTCTGTCCTAGAACTAATGGATTATGGTTTTGTTTATTTTTGACAGATAAGAAAATTTGCTAGGAACTTATAAGAAGTCACAATACTTTTTGGGACGTAAAATTTTGATTTTTTTTAAAAATCAGAATATTTTCTCACATCCATGATCTATTCTGGAGAGTCGCATGTAAGTTATGATCCATCTATAACCTGTTCTTAATAACAAATGTTGCCAGCTGCTCATTTGGACAGAGTATGGAAAATATGAACAAGCAGTTCAAAACTGGTCAGAAATGGAATAAAAGATTATGTCTCTCTATTATTCTCTCTTGTTTCTCTTGAATTTAGTTACTTGTTTTTCTTTTATAGCAGCTTTGTTTACTTAGAGAAATACAGAAGGTGCTATGGAGGAAGAACACTTGAAATGCCATCCTTGTTTTGAAAAGGGGAAACTCTGCATTTTCATTTTATAAATCTCAGCTTTAAAAAGAACACAGTCTGCTGGGTAAAGGAGAAAATGTTAAAAGCAGACGAAAGGAATAACCTTAAACATTACCAAGTTCCAGTTTGCATTTGAACCTGTGCCTCAGGCTTTTATTTTATATTTAATACTGTCTCCTGGGTCTAATTGTTCTAAAGAAGGAACGATGAAAGCTAAAGAAAGAGACCGTAACAGTAGAAGAGCCTGCTTGTGGTCATATCTATTGGTTAAGCAGATCCCTTTTCTGTGAAGTTTCTGCCTTTAACTCATGAAGAAATGAGATGTTTCACATCCAGAATATTCTGAGAGGTTACTGGTGGGCACCATCAGTGGAAGTTTACTGTCCCTGACTTACTTGTCCTTCCCTTTGCTTACAGTTTCTCTCCAGCTCTCCATACACATGCAGAGTAAACTCAGGAGTTTGGAGCAAGTGGTGAAAAGTGAATGTTCTTCCTCCTTTAACAGGTTTCTACCCTATCTCAGAAGGCAAAGTCATATGTGGCCTGTGAAGACATTCTGCTGCTGTAATTTCAAACTTAATGTGTTGCTTAGAACACATTTTAAGTGCTACCTGAAACACATTTTAATTCCCAAGTTGTTGAGACACCTACACTTTCACGTAGTGTATATGGGGCAATGAACCCTTATGGATTCATGTTGAAGAAGAAATCCTGATTTATATTCCTCATCCTGCAGCTATTTTCTACTTTTGAGGAAGTTCTGACTTTGTTTATCTCTCCATAAAAAGGATTATGACAGGAATTTCTTGTCATCAAGGCACGTTATGTGGCTAATTAACTTATATTTGCAATGTCTTTTTTATGGCACTTATATGAAAAGCCTTACATTGCTGTTGTAATGAGTTTGCTCTCTTCCTATCAACTGCAAATGAAGCAGTGGCTGTTTAATACTGAAGCATATTTCTACTCTTAATTATGGACTGGATTATTATCACTCTCAGCCCAGCTTGAAGGTATTCTCTTCTTTGCAATATCCATTTCTCAGGTTTGTGCTGTTAGGTTCAGCTAATTTATTTTTGTAATTGGAAAGGAAGTGAGTTTGAGGAGGCATCACTGTGCTTCATCTTGCCCATCAGGGCTGAATAGCTTGTGGTCATTTGAATGTGTTAAGTATCCCTGAGTGGAGTCCAGAAAAGCACTGTAAAATGTAAATTGCATTGCACTGAAAATATAGCAGCTGTTAGGAAGAGTGAAGAACAGGACTGAAATGCAGGTGAGCCTCAGCTCAAAGGCTGTGATCAGTGCCCTGGGCCTCTCAAACTGGGTACTAATCCATTTCTGGCTCCTGGTATTTGCAACATCCTATTTCTTTCATATTATTTGGAAGTTAATTACAGGGCCCATCAGCTTTTTGGCTCAGTAATATTTCAGTAAAAAGTATTGAGGCATTATGTGACTGGTTGCAAGGGAGATTATCAAGAAGTCAGAGAAGTGTAATAATCAGGGGATTTCTTTGTTAATAAAGAACTTGATGAAAAACAAATTAGTTAACAGTACACTGAGTTGAAATCTTGCTGATGGCAAATTTTGAAATTAATTAAAAAAATAACAAACTTGAAGACATTTTAAAGTTTAACATAATGCCAAAATTATGCAGAAATTTGTAAAAATGTAGATCTCCAACTCACCTTTTTAGATATGCAGATGAACTTCACTGGCATAGATCTGAACACTCCTGTCATGCTACTTGAAAAATCAGAAACCAGAAACCATTGTGTTTGAAATGAAAAACTCCATGAATTTATCATATTGAAATCCACATCTGGCCACAGTTGCATTACATCCTACTATGACTGTTTAGGAATCATGTTTAGGAGAAACCACAGCCTGTGCTTTGTCTGTAGGTAAGACAAGCACAGTGTGGCTGCACATGCTCCTGGTATGTCAGAAAGAGGCTGCTGGTTCTGCAAGACTCTCAGCGTGTGGGACACCGAGGTAGGACAGTACAACGGGGCTGGCATTGGCAGGACCAGCCCTACAGCGCACAACTTTCCACTGTGAAGTGAAATCTAGGTCCTGTCAGAGCCTTTCCCAAAGCAGTAGCTGGGAATCAGTGTATCATCCAGCTTATTCCTGATTGCATTACAGGACTCAGAGGGACGAACTTTCCCTCAACAGCTACCGAGGAGCTTGTTTCCACAATGGTTTTCTCTTGCCAACTAATGTATATTTTGGCCAATGTGATGCTTGTGAGCTCAATAGAGAAGAGCTCACTTTTCATTAGCGTTTGCATTCACTAGTGAAACATGCACCCGACAATAACACAGCACAGGGAAAACTGTTTCACATTTCCTTTCCTTCATGTACTCTGTTCATGGATTTTGTGAAGATTTCCATTGTATGCACTCACATGAAGTCATGCATCAGTGCCAGAGCACTTCCTTAATTCTGCCTATTACACGTTTCAAATGAATAATATAATGCACATAAGATATCTTGTGTCAGGAAAACAAATGCATCCTCACAAACACCAATCAGGGAGGGAAGTGTATTTTCATCTTGATAATTCTAAGCACAAGTGCTAAAACATCATGGTTGAATCCCCAAAAATCATAAACCTATCTTAAGGATGGTGAGAATATGAAAACTTATAATACCTTGATTTTTTCCACCTATTTTTTCTCTTTATTCTTACTTTATTTTCAAACTTTTTTTTTTTTTTTAAATTATGAAGCATAGAAACTTGTTTTTTGAAAGAAAAACTTTCCAATACTTCTGCACATATTTCGGTCAAAAATCAGATTTGAATAAATGCATCATTATTTATTTTGACCTTCATACTAAGATCACGATAGCAAGGGGTTTGTCATATTTTTGCAGGCAAAGAAATATGGCACATAATAAGCAAATCAGAATTTTGTAATGAAAACTCTTTTCAGCAAGACATGCAATTCACTTACAGTCTCCTGAAAATGCCATGTAGAGGTGAGTTCATTTCACCTAATCCAAGTTTGTTGTTTGGGATATGTAATTGAAGAGATTCATATCACCTAATTCCATCTGTCTTGTAGGTGTCTAGCCTAAATAAGCTGCTAAGGCTCCTCTTATGGTTAATGGAGAGTGACAGGAACCTCCAGACTGCAATTCATTCCACCTGTCATAGATTCCTGTCCTGGGAAAGAGCCAGTGTTTCCACAGCCTCTCCTGATTTTACAGGAAGCTTGAGACAAGTCATTCCCACCAGTATTTTTCAGACAGTTGAGGTCAGTTGTGAGAGATCCCACCACAAATCCTCTTCCAAGTACCACTGCCCCCATGTGTGAACTGGGTTCCCAGGCAGTACCTGAACCAAAATCTGGCACCCAGTAGTTAAAACTTTTAGGCTTCTATGCATTTGACAGTTTATGAAACAATTTAGTTGGTAATACATTTGCTTAAATGAAATCCTGATTAATTCCACTGTACTGACTTATTAGAACTAATAGGTTTTGTTACATGTGTTGCAATTTAAGTATTGTTAATTATTCAGAACTGAATATCACAAAACATTTGTCATGAATATTTGCACACATTTTAAACAAAATTGTCCTTGGCAGTGTTTGCAACAGTTAAATATTTGCTTTTCATGTATATTTGTGTGAGACAATTTTCTTTTCACAAATATCAGCAGAAAGTGAGTATCACATAAAAATCCACACAAATATTTATTTAAGAAAATAGTTGTACCTGCAATATACTTGCCAGCATCTTTGAGGATCATCAAAATGAATGCTCACACAACTGGCAAAGCCATTTGAAATATGTCAATAACTTCTGTAGATATCACTAGGAAGAAGATGGGCATGACAGTCACTGGGTAGCACTGCATTCAATTGAAGAATGCCTCGACTGACATTTGGTAATACCTAAATCACATCATAATCCAGAATCTCCACATTCAAGTTAACTACTCTAGATCTCCTAGATTAGCCTACCACTGGGACACCCACACTGTGCACTGCACAGTGTGCACTCTGGAGCCCTGCATTGGGGCCAGCTCTGCATCCTGCTGCCTGGAGTGAGGCATCCATTGTTTCCAACTTGGACAAAGGGAGTGGGGGGAATATTGAACATGTCAGAGAGTAACAGCCTTTGAGACTAGTTTTTCATACAGCATAATGTTCGATGTTCTTCCTGCTAAACTTTGGATTTCCATGGCATAGTATTTGCACTTAAGCTAGATTACTCTCTGAGCGAATAGAGAAAATAGACTATCATACCCAAATCTGCAGTGGACCTTAGGAAGGAGTGAGCTATAGTTTTTTAATGTCTCTACACTTCAAATCTTCAAATACACAATCAAATAACTCATCTTTCCTCATTGCTTCAAAAACCTGCTACCTTATCCATATAAACCAGTTGAATATCCTTTTACCTGAGCTTGTTGTCTTCCAAAATGACCCAAGATCAATCTGGGAATAGGAAACCCCAGAGACAATTTCATATAAGCAATATGCGACTGTGGTGGACATAAGTCTCAAGTACAATAGAACAGGTGTCACAACTCCAAATCACCTCAGCAGAGTGCATGGCACATAACATATTGTTCTGATATTAAAACACCATTCCTTGTGACACAGCCACTGTGTTGCTTCATTCATTTTGAATTAGGACAAAATCACACAAAGAATCACAATGTTATAGGGCCAAGTGAATAAAAGCAGACTTTGTGCTAAAATGGGCAGCCCTGAGCAGTGCGAACATGATACACCCTGACACAAAAGTTTAACACTTTTCAGATACACTTCCCACTTCGAATAAGGGGATTCTAGGCATCTGCATTATTATTATCATCTAAGAATATGTGAGATAATTCCCTATTGCTATGGATGACATATCTGTGTTTCTGCCTTTTCAAGAGAGGAAAAACCATTAGGAAGGAGATCAGGCCAGTGGGATGAACCAGCAGCTGTTGAGTGAGGAATGCACTGGCAGTTTCTCAGGACTAAAGAGAGCTGGTGCATGAATCCAATGCCTGCTGGTCTTTGAGCTGGTGCCTGGACCAATAAACGTCCTGTTAAAATGAGCCTGCTGTGACTGTTTTGTTGGTATTTTTAATTTAAACAATAGCTAATTAAATATGAAAGCAATTAGTATTTCTGTTCAAACAGCTGTCATGTAATGTCTGGTACTGCAGTTATGATTCCTTTGCAGCACTGCAAATGGTTTAGATGCAAAGACTTTCGAGGACAGGAAGGGAAAATAGAGCAGTGTTTACTATGGGCATTGAAAACCACTGGCAGGTGCATTTAGCTTTTGCTGCTTCTATTTGCAAACATGGAGGATGCTTAAAAACATAAGTCTTTTGGATTCTTATGTAACTTTAAGTAACATTAAAATATATATGAGGGAGATAAATACAGTTGATGATGCTGTCATTCATCTTTAACTGTGAAAGATTTTCCTATACAGGGTCTCAAAATGTCAGTGAAGAATGAAAGTATTATGGCCTTACATTCTTGACTCATAAGCATAATTTTATGACAGCTGAAAAAAAAGGGGACAGTGAGGAACTGGTGAGGCATGCAGTCACCTGGAATTCCTGTTCTCCTCTTGGCAGAAGACTGTAGTTTACATAAGGGAAAGCTAAAGCACTCTCAGCTTTCCTAAACTTCCTACCCTATCCTGTAATGTAGTGAAGCATCAGGGTTCTCCAGGGGTGTGATTTTACTGAAGACATCCTGGCAGTGACAGGATTGGCAGTAGCCTGGCTGTGGGCAATGGATGGAGCTCCTCTTGTGTGCCCTGACAACGTGCCTCTCCTCTTTCTCTACCCATAGTCCTGCATATTGGTTCCTGAAGCCCAGGGGCTGTGGTGCAACTGCAGGCATGTGTGTCCAACAGCAGTCTGGAGGATCTGCACACCTTCCCTGTGTTTTCTTGTCCAATGTTCCTGGACTGGAGGCTGTCCTTGCAACTTTTAAAAAGCCCAAAGTTGTAAAACTGTTACATTTACTATTAGGATCTGTATCCTGAAGTCGTTCACTTATGACTCATTTCACCTGTAGTTGAGCCTGTACTTTTCCATACTGAGCTGCTAAGTGTACTTGATCAGATTTTATTTTTTTTTACACAATCTATTGGCAGAGAAATTTTTTCTACAATATTTCTACAAAATATTGTAGAACTACAATATTTTAGGTTCTTGCTGATATTGTCATGCCTTTTTGTGTCAAACCACCTACTAACTTGATGATACAACTAAGCAGATCTGCCACCACTACAAATATCATTCATGTACAAGAATACAGGGAGAAAAGTATTCTTAAAGCAGACCTCTAGCTTGTCTGAATCAGCACAGTTTCCTACAAAACAAAACAAAACAAACAAACAAAAAAAGAAACAAAACCCAACCAAACAACAAAAAAAAACCCCCTAGATTTCATTTACTGTGACTGAGAACCAAGCCTACTTCTGCCTTTGGTTGGCAAGCATTACTTCCAAGTTTTTTATTGTGAATAAATAATTGGCATTGATCTATGTTCAGGTACCTTCTATATATTATTAAACACTTGTTTACTAAACAACCTTTATAGTTTAAAAACAACAGTCAAAAACTTCACTGAAAAATGCATCAAATAACAGTATAAAATCAACCCAAGGAGTTTAGAGGTAAGGTGAGTGAAGTTCATTTAATTATAAGACTGCTAGAGGGGAGACATTGGCAGATCAATTTTTTAAGTTTGTGGAATTATGCACTGATATGCAACTTTAAAGCTGCTGCCTCTGATTGCAGAATATAACAAATGGGTAACATTATATATTTATGAATCATTCAATATCTTCCCCCTTCTTTTCAACTGGTTTATTGGAAAAGAAAAAATATCCATTCGAAGTTGTGACAGCCTGAGTTAAACAGACATTACCAAAATATATATAAGAAGGTGCTAATGTACTTTTCAACATGAAATTCTAATTGAAACTTTCACACAGTGGGAAGCCAGGGAGTAAGTTTATGGCCTGGGGACATGCAGAAACTGCTTTATAGGAAATTGCCTTTTTGATAATGAATATTAACTGATTATTTTTTGGGTTCATAATTTATTGAATAAACTTCTACTATTTATTTGTACTTGGGGAATTTTCAGAACTTTGTGAAACTTTGAACTATTTAGTTCCTCATTAAGGGGTATATGTAAAAAAAGTATATATTCTGGTTGGAATATGTTGATTGCCTC
>VXAU01005940.1:0-124871 GCA_013399695.1 Formicarius rufipectus
ATTAACATTAAAATATTAATTGAATATCCATTAATAATATAAAATAAATAAGTATATTTATCTAAGAATAATTTTCTAAAGAATGCTCCATTAGGAGTCCCCTGCTGTTTGTAACTGGTCAGTACCAGAACTATGATTAAATGGGGTCTGAACCCTTTCTCCTCTCCTTCCAGCAGCATGTTGTTATGACTTAGTGAGGAATGAATCTATTCTTGAACTTTGCACTCTCCATAATTTCATACTTAGAAGCCTGCACGTTTGCAGCACACTGCCTGAGTATAACTCATTAGTAGTGCTTGTCCAGAGAAGACAGCAATCAATCAGGGAGGCAGAAATATGCTTTGAGTGACTGGTCCTGAACCTCCACAGAGAAAGATGAGGCACATACTGTGTATGGATTTGCAAAAGGAAAATGAGAATGGGAAAATGAGTCTCAGTATTCTGAGCTTTGTAGGTGCTCTTGGCTCTAGAATAAAGGAGAATTGTTTTCGTTGGTTGTCTATTTGCTTTTAAACAGAAAGCTTTGACTATTTAAATTATTTTTCTTCCCTTTGTAACAAAGCCGTATTTTGTTGACTCACTCATTTAATTAGGAGGTGTAAGTGGGTTCTCTGACCTGTTGCATACCAGGAGATTACAAGACAGGGATTGCAGGTCTATTTTTGTTAAAGAACATTAGTGAAGGACAGAAATCCTTTACTCAAGCTGGGTTAAGGACCAAAATAACTTTTTGTCCCCTTGTTCAGATGAGGCTTGTAACTCAGACCTTGAAGAAGGCAGAAAAAAGGGGGCACAAAGGTACGAGACATGCTGTGTTGCACGAACTCTGAACAGACTCACATGTTCCCAAGTCTGTGTTGTGTACGTATTGGATCACACTTACAAAAAGGAGTATTTGCAGAAAGCCAGGGGAACAATTCCTGTTCAATTAATCTGTCTGTTGATCAAAAGGGTAGTCAAAAACAAAAGAAGGAGGAAAAGAGAGGGAAAAGACCTACTATGCAAATAAACAAGAAAACATTTAAACTAGAAGTCATCAAATTAGCATGACTAATGCCAAGGTGAAGTGGATGGCAACCTACTCTCTGGAAGGATTTCAAAGATGTGGAAATTTGCAGTCTGTCATCCTGGAGAAAAAAAATCAGAGTTCTTAATATTCAAGAAATTGCTTTTGAAGCTCTGGATAATTCACATCCTCTTTACAGTTTTTCCATGTAAAACCAAGTGAGGACACTGGATTACATGGAAAGTTATATAAATGATGAAGTGGGAAAACAAATGGTGAGGATAACAAGAGTTTCTTACATTTTAAGTTCTTGTACATGAATGAAAGAGAAATATACTGTTTAAGTTAGCAGAACAAAAAAAGCAAAGAATTTGACAAAACCTCTAGTAGAAATGACTCAGCCTATAAACCTGAGGGCTCAGCAGGAAAAACAGTCAAGGGAGACAGACACAAACTGAACTTTGAGGTAAAGGGCATTTAAACTGGATTATGGGGAAAAAAAAACTGACTCAAAATGTTATTGGCAGATCAGGCTGCCAAGGAAGATAGTTCAAGATGCAATTATCAAAGAATTTAACACTGTAACAGAAGAGCATTGAGAGGCCTATAACACTTCTACATGAGGTGGATTCACCCTGATAAAGTCAGTGGCCCAGACTAGACAGAGCTGTGATTCTCTACAGTCAAATTTCTCCTGTAAAAAAAAAAGAGTGGAATTCTTTTCAGAATTTTCCAGTAAATTCAAGTACATCAAACAATCTTTTTTGACTTAAGTGCTGTAATGAGTTTGTTCTCATAGTGCTTGTGCTGTGCCCAGGTTAGAGCATTGTCATATGACACATGTACATTGTTAATGGCCAGGGCTGAAGCACTATTTCTGTAAAAAGTAGTGGGGTGGGGCAAAAGAGCTTTCTGGTCCAAGTGCCAATTCCAGCCTCTGCTGCCATATGGCATGAGGACAAGCCACAGGGTCAGCATTTCACAGTATGTTGCCTAGTTTCCTTCCCCAGGTTGATGAGCATTAGCCAAGTAGCTGTTCATATAAGCTTGGAAGGGAGTGCCACTTGTGTAGTCAGCTTGTTTGAATTTAAAAAAAAATAAATCTAAATGTGTAAATATTCAGGGATTGGGTTTTGTGAGTTTCCCCTCTCCCTCCCCCTCCTGATCTTTTTCTTTTCTTCGTAAGGGCTGAATAGTGTCTTCTAAGGAAAGCTATCTGGAAAATCAATGCTTCTTTTGAGAAGAAAATTAGAATTATGAAACAAGACTGTTTTTATAAAAAAGACATTGACAGGACTCAAATATTGAAGAGGTCTGTTTCATTAAGATCTGAATTCATGGTCAAAAAAATTCAGAACAGCCAATTCTATGGAAAGATCAAACTTAAAAAATTCAACCTAGGACAGGAAATCTAGGAGCAGACATTTTCACCACTAATTTCAGTGCATCAAGATACAAAAAAAAAAAAAAAGGAAGACAAAAGCATACTTCTCTTTTGCAGAAGAAGAGGAAGGATAATAACATCCCCTCACAGTTGGTGATGAAGCATAGGTGGGAAAAAAGAGGGGAAGGAGATACAGGAGCTGTTACTTCCTATCAGGTCTTTCCTGCCATTCAGATATATTGCGGGACATTGAGATCAAGTCCTCCAACTGCAGGTGGGAAGAGGTGACACCAAAGCTGTAAAAGCTGATTGTGAAGTCCCATCCTACTATCTGCTGCTCAAAGCAGCATCAAGCCTGCTCCCCACCCATGTCTTCAGCCACCACAGCCCAGCACCCCTTGCAGAAAGGCAGAAGGGTGCAACCACCAAGCTACCCCTTTGGGCCAGAGCACTGCAGGGTCTCATCCGCCTCTCTCTGGCACAAGGGTCAACAGCTAATTCAGGCTTATCTCAGCTGCTGAGCTGCTGATTTTCACAATACTTTTGTATCCTCAACTATTCCTGAGAATTCTGCCTCTTTTCTCCAAATTGGTTGAAATCAGCCAACAGACTCAGAAGTTATGAAGGAAGGAGTTGCGGAGGATGACAGTAGGATAGGCAGAGAGGAAAAGAGGTAAGAGCTAAACTAATGGTATTCTGGCAACCAGACTAGTAAATTTCTCTCCACAGATTCTGGCAAGTGGTGGTACATTGACAGCTCGGGGGGCACAGGAACCTCACTGGAGAGCAATTTAAGACACACATGAAAGACAGCACATGAGACTGAATGAAAGTCCTGTGGGAGATTTTTCTTTCACATTTGGACTTCAAGTAAGTCCAAAAAGAGTTTGATGCTTGATTTCCAGCCATCGACTTCAATTTTCTGACAAGCTTAAATTTCCATTACCTCCTTTATAGTGTAACCCCAATCACTGGAGGGGTAAGCACACAGCCCTGGTGTCCCAGGGAAACAGCTGTGTGAGAGAACTTGCTGCTTTTTGTATATTCACATGGAAACGTATGGTCATTTTACTCCAAGTTCTCATGATTTTTTGTCACTTTTTCTCTCTCTGTTACTTTTTTCATTAAATAGTTTCTGGAAAATTACTTTGGATTTATCCTTTTCACATGGTAGCCCATGTGTGTCATCCATACTCCTCTTGAGCTTTGCTGTAGCTGAAAGTACTTGGGCTGAACAGGCCTTGAAAACTTTGCCTTTATCTGATTTCCATTTTTGTTTCAGAAACGCGAGGGTGAAGAAACATTCTTCTCCTCCGCTTCCTGAACTGGGCAGCAGCACTCAGTCACTGGTGACTGGAGACAGACTGTAACTGGAGACAGGGCACAAGGACTTGAAAACAAGCAAATTTTTTGAAAAGGTTAGGGTCTCCCCAAATGTCACAGTCTCAAGTCATTTATTCTTTTCAGGAAAAAGGTCCAAGAAGGAGCCATTGAACTACCCACATACAGGCCAGCCATGCTATTTTAAGCTCAGAGTGCTTATGTCAGAGAGGATAGAAATAAAAAGGATCTATTAATGCATCTCCTCCTGCCAACTGCATCCTTGCAGACAGATCCTTACTCTCAATCTTCACTTCAGCCAATTCCACTGATTTTTGGTTGTAGCAAACTCAACACAGGACTTTTTGTTCCTCTGGATGGTCTTTCTATCATCCTCGAGCATGGGCTATGTTAGTTCCTTTCTGTTTTCAGCAGTTTCCTTGTTTCCATGGGTTCTATGGCTCAGCAGACCAGCATCCTAGAGGAGTTGGCTGCCACTCACAGATCACTGCCTCTCTAAAGAACACCTTACACAAGCTAAAAATTAGCAAATATACCAGGTCTTGTCCATTTAACAAACTTTGGCCATTCAAACTGACAGCTTATTTTCCCGGTCTTTTGAGGGGAGTTTGTTTGTTTGGCTTGTTTGTTTATTTTTGGATGAGCTGTAGTACCTCTGCGCTCTGCTTCAAAGACATAAAATTGTCCGCCGATCCAATGCTGATGTCAGAGAGATGCCACATGCTGCTCCTGTGATTTGGGCAAGTTGAATAGTTTCTGCACATGCTTACCAGAGTTTGTTAGAGTTTTACTTCTAAAGCTCTTCATTCATTCAATGTGTTTCAAGGCTTCCACCACGCCAGCCTACAGTGAAATCTCCCCTGAGCAGAGCTTAACCCTGTAGCACAACACAGCCTCAAACCTGCAGACAGGAGGCTAAAACACAAGCAGCCTCTTCATTTAGCCTAAAAGAAAAATCCACAGGTTTGGGAATCAGGCAGAAAACATGAAGTCTAGTCCTTCAAAACAGTGAGCTCAAACAGCCCCTACTCTGGCATGGTCTGTGTGAGCCAGCTGACCGCTCCTCCCTGTATAGTATTTCACCATCACTACGTCATATGCACACTCACCTTGTGTGAAATGCTCTGCAGCCCGAGTAGCTGGCTGGCCCTCACTGCCTCCTGCCATGCCAAACTTTTTAGACCACGAGTGACTGAAACCCTGCATCCAGGAAACTTCCTTTGTTCACAGTGTGTCAGATTTTTTCCTCTCCTTTTCATCTCATCACTCTTCACTGGATATGTTCTCTTGATTTGTGAACTGCTGGTCTCTAGGAATTTCAGTGTCACATGGTTATTTGTGGTTTATATTTCAGTCTTCATACCACTGAAACTCCAAAGACTGACTGAGTTCTTCTCTCAGGGTTTTAGCAGCAGCCTCGGGGCAGAACAAGCCACTTTCTGCCTTTCTTCATTCCCATACAGGGAATAAAAGGTCATTAAACCTTCCCAGTGGCCTCAGAAAATTCCTGCCTATGGGAATTATGGTGCCATCAACCATGAGTCCAAGTAGGACTTGCTGAAAGTCCTACAGGCGGGAAACTACAAGTCTCCCTTACACGTATAGCTACTATTAGGGATAGTGGTTGACACTTTAATGGCAATCACTCCATATTCTACACAAATTGGACTACTGAGTGTATTAATACATGCAGTCAGTAAGTTAGCTACTGAACAGACCCATTTGGGTTAAATGGGCAAGATTGCAGGGAACCAAGACCAGTTTCTCCTGACTTGAAAAGAGAAATCTGTGATACTTTCACATTTGCTACAGATGAATTAGGAAAAAATACTCTAAATAATTACCTACAGGTGTTTTATTAGCAACAACAAAAACCCCAACACAGTTTTCAAAAAATGAATGCAGAAAAACACAGAACTTTTCTGCCATATGCTAGTGAGGGAAGGATAGTGTTCTTCACTGATGCACAGAAAATTGGCCATATATTGGGGAAAAAACGTCGGGGTTTTCTTCTCCTTCTGCCAATGGAAGGGACCACTACTGCAGGAACTGCCTCTTTGTGTTGAGGTTATCAACGCAGCGGATACAGCTTGCCAGGCCAGTCTGCTTAGCTTCCAGCTCTGTGGCTTCAAAATCAGCAGGTGGAGAGAGTCTGTGAGGCTCTGCAGCCTTCTGTAATTAGGTGTGCATTAAGAAAATAGTCTGAAAGAATTTTTAACAAAAGGAATCTAGGCCAAAATGCCTTCCTCAATTGTAGTTTAATTTAGTGTTGCATGATCAAAAATGAGATATTACATATTCTTAAGAAAAGACTGGAACAGACAAATTCATTACTTAATCAGGCTAATCTAGTAAATTAAGAGGTAATTCTGAAGAAATAATGAAAAGTCTCTAGTGGCATAATAATTATGACTTTCTTTTCAGATATTAAGAAAGAAGGATTATGGATGTGGACCCGAAAAAAAAATTAAAAAATTTCAGGGTCAGTGCATTTATCTTTTCAGTTGCTTAACAGAAAAGAATAAATTGATTTCCTTCAGTGCAGGTAATTTGAGAAGCATTGGACCAGATATGCCCTTTTTAAGCAATATTGCATAATTAAACTTGATATATTTCAAACCAGTATCTGTTCAAACTAATATATGTAAATTCATGTTTTTGATTAAAAATCCAGCAACCTCTCTTAACAGACAAATGTCTCACTGCTAAAAGTTTAACTTTCTAATTGTAATGTCTTTTATTAAATTTGTTACCTGTGTATTTTGTTTGTCCTATTTGGAGCTTGTACAAAAGACTAACAACCTGGGAAATATCCTGAAACATTATGGTGTATATACATGGCATGGCACATAAAAAAAAAAAAACAAAAAACCAATACCAAACTCCACGTTACATGATGGGAAATAGTGAATGACCAAGATTTCTGTTCAGGTGATTTCTCTGCCTAGAGTGCAATCCGTCTGCGGTTCAGAATGGACAGATGAGCAGAGGGCAACTTGGAGTTTTGAACATGTTTCCTGTTTAGAAAAATTAAAGCAAAATCCCCAACCTGAATCCATGTGCTTTCCAGGGAAGACTGTAAGACTATATACTACTGATTTGCAAGCTGCCCATGGGGTTTCTGTTTGCTGCCTGATGTCTACTGCCCCATTTACTGCTGGCATGTGCTCACAGCCAGTACAGAGGCAACAAACCAGCACCAAGAGCTGCATTGTTCAGTCCCTTTGTAGAATCGTGTCTTTTAATATTATCATAGATTCAAGTATCTTTCAAAAACAGGATTTCGCTGGATTTCATTTAGCCAGAATAAATGGTATTTCAGGCATCAGCAGAAGCTGCTGCTGACTGTACAGTGCAGAGGAGCCCCACAGCTGCTGGCATTTTCTGGCAGAGACCAGCAGTGCAAATGCTGCCACACAACAGGCCAGGGTTTAGCCTTCTATCTCCATCATGACAAGTGGAAAACACAGCCCAGCCAGAATAGCTCTGGGGCATTGCAAGAAGATACAACTGGGGCAGCATCTGGGCTTAAGATTTTCAGCAACTACCTCTTCTCATCTTGAAGGTTAAGTGGCAACAAATAATAAAGCTGTGTGTCATCTATCATCTGGGAGCAAGTGACTGCAAGATAGAGTCTGCATGTCTTCCATCACTGTCCTTTACAAAGCACTGGAAAAACCTAAACCATGGAGGTAATTAGAAGACTACACATGATGCCTCTTCTTCACATATTCCCAGTTTTATGGAGTGTATGCAATGTTTAAACACAGATGATTTTCCCCAACTTTCTCCAAGTCTTTCTTCTTTTGCAATTGCAATATTTCTTTACATCACTCGTTTTATCCAAAATAAAAATTCTTTGAAAGAACCAGGTATAAAGAACAACAGCATAGAACTTGATCCCCATAGACACAACACACACTTTTGAGACCTTAACCCTTGCTCTCATTTACTATTTAAGCCATGGCTTCTGTTGAAAGTAGCCCTGTCTTCCCAGTGCAACAGTCACTTGCTTTACACCCTTTTTCCTTGAATGCTGATGTGTGGGAACAATGAATGGAACCAGGTAATTAATGCAGGATACAGTTTTTTTTATTCCCCTGGAGAAGTTTCTCTGCTCTGATTTACATGCAGATGTATGGGATTTGTACCACATGAAAGAAGTGGAGTGCAGGAAGGAGAGAGAAACAAATGGCCTGGAGGGGCTGTAGGTGTCTGGAAGGGAGCAGAGGAGAAAAGGGTTGACAGTGAAAGTTCATGAAGGATTTTGGTGTTCACAAATCACTAGCCTTCATTTCAGCATGACAAAAACTTGTGCTGCCAATAAGATGGAGGACAAAGTCTTTGGGAGGACAAAGTCTTTGGGAACACAAAGTCCAAAAGGGACAGTACCACATACCTATAACTGTGTTGTCAGTTTATAATCCCTGTGGGAAAAAAAAATATTTGAGACAGACAGACAGACAGACATCTCCTGATGGACTCTAGTTCTGCAGCTATCTCCTGCATCAAGAATCATTCCATGAACCAGCAGTTAAATGGAAACTATTTGATTGCAAATGAGAGTAGGATAAAATACATGCTTTTATCAACATGGACCATTCACTGGAAAGTGGGACTCGATGATCCTTTTGGGTTCCTCACAACTCAGAATATTCTGCATTTCTGTGGGAACATTTGGCTTGTGTCACAAATAAATAAAATAGTACTTTTCCTACCTTTCAACAAAAATAATCAGAGAGCCCTTGTGGGATCTCATATTACTTGGACTCCTTACTTGTAGCTTTTATACTCCAGCACACTTCCTGATAATGTATGAAGTACAGAATTAAAACTAAATCAATTGTCAGAACAAATGAAAAAGTACACTATGCAATGCATTATCCTCTGGTCCTTTATTGTATTTCTCCATTCACCTGTTAATTCCCAAAGTCCAGCCATTTACAACAAAACTTCCAATCATTAGTGGGATTTAGCAAGCTTCCACTGTTAAATAGTATTCCCATTTCTCATGAGAGCTGGTATATATGGTGTTGAAGGGCACCAGACACAAAGCTTGTCAGTACACAACTTTATTTGATTTCCAAACTCACCACCTGTGCTGGAAAATTAACACATGAAGTGAGAATTTTCTGAATAGTGACTTCTTTTTTTTTTATAACCATGCTCGTTGAGACTCACTTTGGTGCAGAGGTTTATGTGGGAAAGCTAGGATGTGACTGCATGACGAATAGTTAAAGCCTATGCACGGCTTCTCAGGAATGCAGCTGGACCTAACTCCTTGGTGGCTTGATTGTGATGACTGAATTGAAATATATTGTAGTGATTCTCTGCTCAAGAAAGATGAACTCATTAGAAGCTGAGGCTAGAGGTGAAGTATTAAGTGATTTTTTCCTTTTCTACTCTTCTATTACCTACTTAAAACAAATATTTTACATCAAAGTAAGTTGAGGCAACAAGTTAAAAACTTAGCTCATAAGTTAATGTGATAATATGAGATCTCATTTCTGTAAATCACATCTTGAAAAATCCCACTTGGCTTTCCTACTTATTTTTACATGAATATGTCCCATATAAAATTTATTTAATTAGTACCTTGAAAATTAAAGATTTATCTATGTCATTCAAGCCACACAGCAATTCCTAAGCTTCTTATTTTTTCAAATGAAATGAAAATGTTTATAAATTGAAATAATTTAAGAATTTGTTTAAAGGTCGCTACTTCCTTAGATGGCTTCATAGCATGCATGAGAAAAGTGGTATTTAATTTCACACTCAAGTAATCTTTTAACAATTTCCTTTTAGGCAGAGTATAAATGCTTATTATTAATTCCTTAATAAAATTAAAAATAAGTTACAGTGAATATGTCTTTAACCTTGGACCAGTTTAAGTAATTTTTTCCCCCTCGGGTAAGACACCAAAGAGCAGCACAAATGGCAAGTGATAAATTGGCCTCTGGGAATTACTCAAGAGTTGTCCTCCTCCCTTCTTTTTCACATCAGCTCTCTCTGGAAATGGTTCTCCTGAAGTATTTCTTCTTTTAGCATCAGTCAGTCGATTTGATTCCTCCCACCCCTTAACTGTCAATGGCAAAAGTTGTTAAGATCTGATGTTATCTACTTTTAATTCTAACTCCCTATTACAGTGAAGCAATTAAACAAAGGCTACACCTTGTTAAGATTAATGATAAACACCAAATTGTCAGAAGTTCATATCTTAAAGGTTTATTTGCCTTTTCTTACATGCTTGGATTTTCAGAAAAGAAAAAAAAAAAAAAAGTATCACTCTCCTTTGAAAGATACAGCATCAGGAATTCCCTTGGACATTGCATTTATACCTTACAAATAATCCTCTCTTTCAATTTACCAATATCTGTGTCTTTTCAATTTTCAAACTCCCACCATATGATGGACCCCAGTGTCAATAGCTGTGGGCATTCTGTTTAAAAAGAAAATGAATTTATAGGTGCTTTTATTTATATAAGACCCTTCTTGCCTTATTAGCAAGTTTGAAGCATTCCAGAAACCTAATGGAGATGCATAGGTCAAGAAAAGTAATTGCCTCAGAATAGCAATGGCAATAGTGGCAGTAGAAACAGTAGTAATAGCAGCAGCAATAATAGTCATAGTAGTAATGTCAGCTCTTCCTGAGAGTAACTCTAGACAAGTAAGCTAAGCTTCTTTTTCATCAATACTTTTTTCCTCCAGACACCTAAAATGAGATACATTTGAATAACTCATCACCAACTTTAAAATCTGTTAGAAACATAGAAATAAAGTTATCTTCTGGCTTTCTGAGTCCAGAGTCTTCCTACAATAGGAAACAGACATGAGGATGTACCAGAAACACCTCAAGAAGAAAGTTTCTCATAAACAGATCAAGTTGCAACTAAAAATCAATCGGAACTTCCTGGTTCCAATGTTTCTATTGGCAAAATTCTCAAAAATCTGACAGGTGTTCAGAAACCATCTTCCAAAGGACAGTTGGACATTTGTCATGGCTAATCACTTCCTATGTTTTTTCTAGCTCTATCATTTGGTGTAAACAGTTATTTTCCCAACCTGATATTTACACATGACTTGACAAAATGTGCAGCACCGTAGGTGGATGCCTAGAAGACAGTCCAACTCCAGCCAGTGACCTCTCCCCACCCACTTAGGTGCAGAGAATACTTGTGGAAATGACTAAGCACTATGGCTTATCACTCAAGTCAATCACTAAGAAGGATTAAGAAGACACCTTCATTCAGGTGGGTCAATCCACAAATTCTTTATTTCATGGATAGTTTGTCCCTTCCTCTGGCCCCTGCTGCAGAAGACTGCAGGCAACGTGAAGCCTCAATATAGCAACTCAATTCTTGCTGAAGCCATTTGGCATGGGCTATCCTAGTATACATGCAGACAAGAATAAAATGCATAGACATCACTTTTTGAAAGTTGTCATTTCCCAAAAGGACCCACTGAGGTAGAAGCATGTTGCAGAATTGCTATTAAAAACAATTTGCAGCCATTGTTTGAACACCTAATTTCCCCCCTAGCTTGTATGCAACACTACTTCAAATAGCTACACACGGTCTCACCTAGTAAATATATGAGGAAGAGGTCTGCGTTATGTTTGCTAAAAGAACTAGGATTTCAATTCCATCTGCTGCTAGGTGTGTTTGATTTGTGTATTAATTACGCCTGTTTGTAGCTGTAAATTTGCTCCAGCTTAGTAGGGGATTGGCTCCATGCATGGACTCAGTACACTCTGTGACTCCCTTGCACTTTTATAGTCTTCAAATGATTCCATACTTATGATTTTTAAATGGCCTTTATTACCTCTCTTATTCAGTGTGAGTTTTCAACTCTTTCTTGTTCAGACAGTATTTTTTTCCCTGAAAACATGTAACTTTGAGTCTTCTCTTCATGCACCCTTTTCGCTGGTGTATTGTCAGCTTTATCCATGGTGCTACCATAAAGCACAAAACTGCTTCTTTACCCAGCCTTACAGGGAAGTTCAACATACATTTAGAACTTTCTACGTGGAATGAGTTAAACTAATGTGTTTAGGAATTACATAAGCACTCAGCAGGGTGTACACATATCCATTACTGTGCAAACTTTAAATGTTCATCACATCAAAATAAAACTCTCCCACATATGGAACATTTCTGCCCTTGATCACTGAGTTTTCTCCCTGTTTTCCAAATGCCCAAAAGTACTGAACTGTCACCTTTGCAGTTACAAGCTTCAAGATATGCTTGAAAATGTAACTCATCTGAAATGAGTTGCATAAAAACTGCCTTTGCATCTGTGACTGTTTGTGTACTCTTAGAAAATAAATGTTGAAGAGGTCAAGTTGATTTCCCTCATATTTTCAGAAAAGAATCACTCTGAGCTGAAAAATTGTATGCCAAGTTTCTGCCCAAAGCAAATTTTTACAATCAAATTAAAAACCTTTGAGACCAAGAGTTTATAATGGAAATACTAACACAGCCTTAACAATGGCAGCACTAGCAGGCACTGCAATAATATTAGGAAAGCTCTCCCTGCCCACAATCTAAACCAAATAAAAAAGATGCCATTTTCTAACATATACCCCAGGCTAGCAAATAACAATGATTTAATGTACTTGCCCTGTGGTAATATAGTAGCACTGCAAACCTCAGAGCCAATTTTTCTTTTCTTTTCTTTATTTTTTCTTTTCAAACATATATGCCCCATAGGGAAAGGATTGCAATTTAGCTCTTATTTGTGGATATATCGCTTTCATTTCAACAATTCTTGAAAACTTTCCTTCTGTCACATGCTACTGTATGCCAGTACCCAACTGAATAAAGACCCACCAGGCTTTTTCAGGAGTTTATTCACAGGTTTGGCTTTGCTTATTGTAGTATGCACCACATTCAAATTAGATGAGGGCTACTGTAAAGCAATAACATTGTCAATGACCGGAATCTCACTTTCCCCTCTAACAGTCTGAAGCAAATTAATGTATTGGTTGTTCATTAACAAGTAAACAGTTTCTGCTACAATGTCAAGGAAAAAGAATGTGTTCATTAATATGAACAATCTTCATCTACAAAGATGATTTACACAATGCATGTAATGAGATAGCTTTCCCCTAACTAGTACACTACCAAACTGAAAAGCTGATTCTTAGGACTTTCTTGAAATTACAATATTGTTTGTTTACCAATAAGAAAGACAGTCTCAGTCACCTATGCCACCATTGTAAGCTCTATAGTAAGTACTTAAAAAAAAAAGAGAGATTTCTGGAATCACTTGTGGAATTAATAAAATTGATAACTACAGACTTACACTGCATCAATGATACATATTATTCCTGTGATAAGTTGAGCTAAAAATAAGATCAATTTGGTTATAGAAATTCCTTAAACAACAACACTTAAATTATTTCAAACTTGAAATTTTTCAAGAATTTTCTGAAAAATCAGCAAACACTGTCTAAAAAAGCAAAGCAGTTTGGATACACCAATGTAATCAGCATGCCTAGTGCTTTTATGTTAACCCTCTGAGTAGAATCATAGTATTCTGGATTTTTTTGGTACTTTAATGCTATGAAAATTGTAACTTACAGAAATACTAATTTATATGTCATGATTTAATAAATCATGTTCCAAATATTTTTGGGCTAGGCCCATCATCTTGTGAGTGATTAACCCATTCCAGAATTTTAATTATCCATTAGAGAAGCCAGCCTTGAGCACCTATAAGGGAGATTTAGATTATTGCCCTAGATTAGATGCTTAACTCTTGGATGGATACATCTACATGAAACAACTGCCAGCTAACCACCATTTAACTAATTCTGTGCTATCAGAACTACATTTTCACATCAAAGTTTGCTTACCGCATGTAAGCTCAATAGAATATTGCACTTAGGTTGTAGTCCATGTTACCTCTGCTTATATTTAATCAAGAGCAATTAAGCTGGAAGTGACCATGTTCTACTTTCTTGTTAATACCAAGATCAGTGTCAGGCAACTCCAGAGGCCAAGCATTAGATGACCTGAATCACCCTTGGGAAGTGCTCCTCTCCATCTCCTTGGTGAGAGATGGTGCCTACCATGGTACATGTCCATGGTACAACAGCCATCCCTCTCTGCTAACTACGCAGGCTTGGTGGAAGGAAACTGGCCTTGTATATATAAAAAGCTTTTAAAAAAAGCAATTATTGTCACATTTAGCAGCAATACAATGTTTCAAAATTCAAATGGGAAACGAAGAAAGAAGTCAGAAGGACTGGTACGTATTAGAGTAAAATGACCACAGTGTGCTATGTCCTCTCCCAGATTATCACATTAGAAATATTCCATTATGTTTGATTTCTTTCTTTCATTGGTGTTTCAAATATTTTTTAGGGCCACATATTCTGTCTTCGCTTTCCCACAGGAATTCAGAGGTTAGATTATAAAAAGGGCAGTTATTGCCAAACCAGCCAGAGCCATTATTACTTCCATGAACCCATACATACATATACATATATATGGTTATATTAAAAAAAATATATGGGTGTATGGATATATTTAAAACCATCAGTGCAGACTCTTTTAAAACAGTTCAAATATTTAGATATCCATTCTTGAAGCCTAAAATAAGCTATCAACATTTTGAAAGACAATCTCTTGAAGACCTAAAAGTAACTTAAAAATATATTTTTATAGTTAGGTTCATAAAACATGTACCAAAGATCAGAAACATACAAGATGCTAGGGATGAGTAGGATTTTCAGGATCTAGGATTATTTTTACATACATTTTAAGTAGTACAAGATGGCATAAGATGAAGGAGCCAAACATCTTATTTTAATGATGAGCCCGTATTCCAAAGCAAAGCAAAGCAATGGTGATAGGAAAATCCCAGATGGGCTTTTGAATAGTATTTCTCATGAATAAGGTGAAGGATATTTTTTTTTTGGTTCCTGACTTCCCTCTATAATTAAGAAGAATGAACCTCTTCTTTAAGATTGCCAAATTTTCACAATAGTCAAGGAGCATGTGGTATCAATGGACACCTTTTTTATTACCACATGTATGTCTCGCATTAACATGGCTGAGTTGTTTCTCTTCTAAAGGAAAGATTGTGGTATAATGTGGGAAGGCCAGTGCTGGAGGAAGGTGTGACAGACCCTGACCTACTGTAAATTAATGTAGGTAAGTGGCAAAGGTGGCTTTACCGTGGCTGAGGGCTTGATTTTATGGAAAAATAATCCCTGTCCTATCCAAATGTTATCTAATTACAACCGTTAACATCACAATGGCAGTGGTTGTGCCCCATCTACTAAGTGTCTTCTCAGTGTGTCCAGGGTTGGATGATCATAGTCAAGGATCTGACACAGATACAGCCCTTTCCCAAAACCTCTCAAATCTTGGAACTTTTGTATAGCAGTTCTTTGGTCCCTTCACCTCCTGCCCCAGTGCAATTCTCCAATACACTTATTTGCTTCACTTGGGTTGAGATGTTATTCAGGTTCCAGACAGAGTAACTGAGGCCGTGTGCAGGCCTTCTGCCCAAGAACGTACATTCAGAGATCAGTCTCCTGATGACTTACATGACTTTCTGCTAAACTCATAATCTGAAGTTTGGAGTCTGATGTAAGCTTCCACCAGCAGTTCCTTCTACAGTCTATGGACTGAAACCAATCAGTTAATGAAAGCATGAGTCCAGCCTAAAATGTGTGCCCATGACAGGTGAGATGAATCAATGCTGGAATGATCATCTCTCTGTATTACTAAGGAAGCCTGGAGAAGTAGTATCAACTAAGCATCTCACTTCTAGATTATTAATATTGGGTGAATAAAAAAAAAAAACCAACAAAAAACAAACAAACAAAAAAACACACACACACAAAAACAACAAAAAAACCAACCAACCAAACAAACAAAACCCACAAAAACTTGTATAACTTGTGTGAAGATTCACAAGATGAAATTCCTGTGTTTAAAATATTCATAGCTTTTAATATATAAATTTCATATCTGAGGTAATGAAAAATGCACTTTGCATGATGGAGAAATGGAATTTCAGTGTTTCTTGAAATACGGTCCAACTTCCAACTAGAAGTGCAATAGAGCAGTGCTCCTACAATTTGCAGGTAGATATTCGCTGCCACAACTGCTCATACAGACAGTTCCATGAACAAACACAACTCAGAATGGGAACAATACTGTGTGCAACTAGCTTTGTTCCTGGAGAATTTATTTATGCGTCCCAGAAAGATCATAAAATCTGCATATCATTTTGGGCAGCGTATCGATACCTTGAGCTGTATGATATGAAACAGAAAGAAATAAGGAGAGAGAAGAAATCACATTTATGTGATTAAAAAAAAAAAAAAAACAAAACCAAAACCAACCAAACAAAAAAACCAAACCAACCAAAACAAAACACTTTAAAGAAAACTTTAGAGAAGAAAAATTCCATTTTGCATGAGTAATGAGAAACTAGAAATTTCACAATGTTACTTTTTTATTTTAGAACATGATTTTGAAAGTTGCCGTTTTCATTCAAGTGAAATTCTGAGTCATTTTATACTTCTTTTTTTCCAAATTGTCACATCTGAAGCAAATGTCTACACCGTGTATTTCTGTAGAAGCCAACTTCAGGATAATGGTCAAACAAAAAGCTGTAATGTTGTGTTGAGGTTTTAACAAACCAGAACTATATATACTCTGTGCAAATGCCCATTTTATTAAATATTACAAATAGAACTAGTGAATCATTTTTAGTTTCTCCATTCTAAGACAAAACTTTTGCAAATTCAGTTTGTTTTACATATATATGTAAAGATGACTTGTATTTTCCCTAATTTAGAAGTACTCTAGCTATTTTAAGCGTAGTTCTTCAATTCATCAATGTTTATCTTATAAAATTACTCTGCTGGAATAACCAGGTCATGTTGAGAGGATGCCTGTACATTCCTGAATGTGACACAAAGGAACCAGGAACTTCTCAACTAGATCATTACACACTATTACATGACAGAATGTGTCCTCAAGCCATTTTCCAAGTCTTGACATTGTCATCAGAAGCAAACTATATGGAAGCAACCTTTTGTGGCCATCATCATGTCATCTTCTGTAAACCATGAGGATGCCCTAAACTGAATTTCCCATTTAGCCTGCATAATGTCCTCCAGTAACAGTCACTCCCTGTGGAAGTACAATGCAGGTTTAGAATGAGTTGGTGTAGAAGATACCATTTGTTTAATTGTATTTTCATTTCTATGCCTATATTTGTAACTCCTATGCAATAGTACATTTTATACATTTTTGGCCAGAAACAGGCAAGGAACTTCAGGACATTATAAAAGATATGTGCGTATAAAAGCAAAAAAGCCAGAATAAACCCTAATGTGGGTTGTCAAGATTTAAGTTGATCATTTACTCAGAGGGTTAACATGTGCTAAAATTACATACTGCAGTTCCTAGCTCCACTGATGAAAACATTCACTGCTTCTACCTTTAAATAAAAAAGCAAAATAACCTTAACCCTTTGAGGATCATATTAGCAGCAAGTTGCAATCTAAACAGAGAACAAGTATTTCAATCAATTAGGAAATTATTCTTACAAAGATTCTGTGAGCACCCTTTTGTGTTCCACGATCCCAGCGTTTACTGCTGGATAGATCAGTTGTAATCACTCCACACAGGTCTGAAGAAGTTTCAGGGTCTCAAAGGGTTAAAGCAAAGACTTTTGAGTAAAAGTGTTTTATTAAAAGGGTGAGTTAGGTGAGCGAACAGTCTCGGACGAACTTGGTGAATAGTCTTCGGATTCGGAGTTGAGTTCAGGTGGAGCTTGCTGTGTCTTATAACGTCCCCTCACATCCTGGTTGCGTCTTCGTCGGAAAACCTGCCTCTCCTTATCAAGAGCGGTGGTCTGGCAGGGGCATAAAATAAGAATAAATGAAATTAGGCTGTGTGTGAAATGCAAAGATAATGAAAACCATGAGGTTCTACGTGGTCAGCAAATACCAGGGATAATAAATGTTCAGACCAAATTAAACCTGTTCTGTCTCAGTCAGGTCTGAAGGTTGAGCCCACAACATAGCTAAACGCTTTAAAAAGTGCATTTCCCAAACCTTAAGAGGTAGCGTGACATCATCAAGCAGATACAGTACCATATATATGAATGCCATATGTTCTACTTCTGGATGCTATTAATTTCATCCTTTAACAGATTCAAATTTCAAGCCAAATACCAACTGAACTTCCCCCACCCTTCTCAAAGTATAAATCTGTTTCTACAGGCAAGGCAGAGATGTACACTTGTCTTTGATTTGACCTAATGAAGGCTGATACACACTCACCCATGTTCAAGTCAGTGCAATCAGCTAACAAAGATGGATTGTGATGAAGTTGTCAGACAAGAGAGAAAAACAAACACTAAAGTGAGCTAACCCAGCTCCTTGACACATCATGCTGTTCAATGGATGTTCTTAGGGAGAACGCTGAAGAGCTCTGATGGAAAGACCCATTTAGCCTGACCATGTTTTCTCTTCCTATTAACCAAGGACTACCAAATCAGATAATCTGCTAATTTTATCTGTATCTATCTAAGGTATCTAGGAAAAGGAAAAAAGAATGTTTACTTCATGGGCTTTATCTTTTGATCATTCTGTCATTACTGAGAATGCAAGTCTTAATAGATGGCTGTAACTTCTAGCCTCATTCTTTCTTCTGCTTTTCTGGCACATTTACAAGGTGAAACTACAACCCAAATAAGGGCAGCCCTAATCTGACTAGCAATTTCAAGCATGGGACTAGATTTTTCTCTTTTCTTGATTATGGAATATTAGACTGCAGTCCCTGAAATCAGTGTAAAATTATAAATTCAACAGGATGGCCTTGATTCAGCAAGAGCACTTTGACACATGGTTAGCTGCCTTCTGAAGCAGGACTGCCTTCTTTAATCATGACCCATGTCTGTTTTGGAAAAAAATAAAACAAAACAGGAAAGGGCAAGTGTCTAGTAAGATGACACAGAAAATGTAACCAAGTATCTGATCATGGCACTGGAGGCAAAGATAACTTTAAGAATTGAACAGGTTTCACTGATAAGCTTTGTAAAATCTTTCTCTGTAATGAAAATCTCTACTTAAAAGAATGCAGCCAAAAGGTTGTTCTGCTTCAAAGGGTTTACTGTGTTCTCTTATGCATGACTGATTTCTCTAGTAAATTTACCAGTTAGAGTGAGCCTCATAGGAGAGCAGAGATGTATTTATTCTTGAGAATAAAATGAAAACTAAATTCACCATGCTGGTGCAGAATAGCATTTTAGCAATCTATGGTTTCAAATAATGCAACCAGCATTCAATAATGATGTAACAGAGACAGAAAGATGAGCAGGAGTACAGATCTACTACAGCAAATGGATTTAGTTAGACTAAATTTCTGAACTATTATTTTTGTGTCTAAAACCTATATAGCACTACTTCAAAAGGGTAAAATAATCAATTTTGAAAAGTTCAACTCCATATTTTACACAGTAATTGCTACAAAACCCAATAATTTTCATCTGCCGAAAATATCTTTGCTTTCTCTTTATCTTTTGGTTAAGAGCTCTAATTAGTATTTTCAATGGCTTCTACATTTCTTAGCCTTGAACCAATTCAGGTTTTGATTATTTTTAATGTGAAACAGAAGAATACCTAGATCTTTTACACACAGTGAATATACTGCATACAGTATGTAATTCTGTGTGAAAATTGAAAAGAATGGCATATATTACCACTCTATAAAATACAGATTTCCATTTGAAAGATTTTTTTTTTTACACTTACAGGAAATAAGCATTTATTTAAAGTTTAAGCCACATCACATCATCCTGCAGTAACAGATACTTTCCCCTGAGAAATTTAAACATTTCTGGTTGAATAAATAAAAATACTTGCATTAAATTCAAAATTTATTTTTAAACCCTGCTACATGAGGATGGCAAATGTATACATAAAATCTGAAGATATTTAAAATTAGATAAGTTACATAGAAGGATATGCATAAGAAAATTGTTGTGAAATTTAGCCTAGGATATCACTTTTTATAAAGGATAAAGATAACTAAATATCTGAACATCTTTCTAAAGACGTCTTTAAAAGTAAGCCCCAAAATATTAGCTTTCTACTCTTGCTGGGAAAGCTTTAGAGACTATTTGTTTAAATATACATAAAGGCACTCCGTTTCTTAATAATAAAAAATCTTAAGCAAAATAACCTTGACAGTCTCACCTACTCTAGCATTTTATGCTACTCTAGTCTGTAGGACCAAATATTTCTGTATTCCTAACAGTTCAGAAACTGCCTGAGATATTTTGTGACTGTGTTTTTCTTCTCATTTTTATCCAAAGTTTCCCCTGGATTTGATCTAATCACTCTGTGTAAAGGCATGCTTGTAGACTCAGGGGCATTAATGCAGTTAGTCTCTTCGGCTGAGAGACATTCAGAACCTTTCTCACCCAAAGAGCTAATCAAATGAACATGTATAAAGTCAAAGAGAGGCAAAGGAAGTATTTATCTAGTGAAAGCAAATACATACAAGTCAGATTCTAATGTTTAGTGTTTAACATGTCAGAACTATGAAATGAGGCACTTCTGGCCACAGAGTGTTCAGGTCCTACAGAACGCGCAGGAACAGGCTTATTTTGCCCAATGTTACAATGACATTTGACACTTCCTGTGTGTAATAAACTGCTGGATGGTATTGCTGCTCTGCATTCTGAACAAATGTTAATTTCCATTTAATGACATTGCAGTTATTTTTTACCTCTAAAGAGTTTCAAAATGTGATAGATCAATCCTCTGGAATGCAGAGAAGATATTAAGATAGATACATTTGAGTATTTCACAGATTTCATCGAATATTCTGAGTTGGAAGGGACTCACAAGTCCAACTCTTAAGTGAATGGTCCATATGGCAATTGAACCCATTGACTGCATGTGTTTTTTGAATGCAATTTTCACCTACTGCATGCTCTTGTGCATGTGGTCATATTCCAAAAATCAATTTTTTCATTATCATTGATGGTTTTGTAACAAAGGACTTTTATACAGATTTCCTTGGTTTAATAGATGTATTATTTCACCTCCTGTTCATCTGGGTGTTTCGTTGCGGCATGAACCAGTCCATTATGGATTTCCAGGGCATTTCTACTTCATGATACTCCTTCTATAAATAATAACAGAATCTGAAGTGCACTTATGCATCACAGGGCAAATCCCAGATTGTCATTATCACATTTTGATATTTTATTTTTCCTGGCTTGAGGTTAGAGAGTGAGTACTTTGAGCACTGAACAGTAGTAACAGCAACTAAAACGCAAGGACAGTGTACTTATTTGATATACACAACTGTCCTCCTGCAATCCATATGAGGAAATGTAGAGCTTCTAATCCAGCAGCAGATAAGTGGATTGCCTCTAACAGTGTGGTGCTGCTGGGTCTGAAGTACTTCATCAAGCACTAATGTATTTTGCATCAACATTTAGCAAACCTGACACCCAGTACCAAATGGTTAACAAGCCATTTTTGGAAATGCATTTCATTTGAAGTAACAGAGCATTATTTTAAAATCATTGTTTCTGTCACCTATTACACTAAGGTACACAGCATTTTTGCAGGATTTTTCCTTCAGGAGTGTCTTTGTCTTAATATCTACTACTTGATGTTTTAAGATTTCTGAGCCACACAAATTCATTCTTTATCTTGGAAAACACTGAACTGTGTGTTTATGAAGAGATACTAAAAAACTACAACTGCTTTGATACAGATGTTGGGTTTGCAGTGGGAAGAGCATTATTTTAGCTGTGGGCTGATATTTTCTGTCAGGTCAGTAATTACTGAATTAGAGTAACTGCGTTTTATAGAAGTGAGCAGTGACTGCTATTCCTTTCACTTGTCTTAATTTACTGCTGGCCACCAAATATAGATATATATTAGTTTCATTAATAAAAGAACATTACTGTGCATTTTGTCTCCTAGTCCATTCATTATTAATACCAGGCAGGAGACCAAACTGGGGATGCAGCTGTTCATGCAATAATCTAAGAAACCCTTCCCTTCACTTGCAACCCTTCCCTTCACTTGCTTTTATTCTGCAGGAGCATATTTGCAATTTGTTAGCAATTTTCATGATGCTTTGTTTAGTGTGTGGAATTACATGAACAAATATATTGAAACACTAGCATTTTTCTTCCAGTACATTCTTCTAGATACATGCATGTGTATGCACAGATTTAAAATGTTCACACCTGGATAAGGTAGTCTTATTTCCCTAAACTTCTGGCTAGTGAACTCTATACACTGAGATATGTAATGGCAGGTTTCCTTGCTGTAAAAATGACCATTAANATTGATTCATGAATCAAGACACTTTTTTGAGAGTACTTCAAACTTAGCAATGTACCTCAGTCCAAGAGCGAGACATTCATGTTATTTCCAGTCCCTTAGGCACAAGGTATAGCTAAGTCAAGTTACACGGTGATTTGGAGACGTGCAAATGACCACATCGAGGGGACAAATTAATCGAGTGGATTTGAACCTAGACCTCCAAATACAAAAGGCCAGTGCTTTAGCACACCATGTAACTTCTGGCATGATATTTAGCTAAAATGAAAGTAAAAAAGAAAGAAAACCAAATCAATTTGATCTATGCTTAGTATTGAATTGGTGAGTGAACACAAAAGTATTTTATACACATAACTGCTGAATTCATATTGCTATATTTAAGTTTGTGTTTACTCTTTCACATCCCTCATCTTTAGAGACACAATTCCTCATCTGGTTTCAATTACACGTAGAAGAGACTTAGTGCCAAGTTGTTTGCATGAGTGAATTTTGTTTATAAAGCTTGTAAATCAGTTGTGGGGTTTTTAGTCAAAGAGCAGGAGAGTAGATTTTAAATTATTTTAGAAATTTGCATATATTTACCAATATTGAGTTTACAGAGGGTTTTATGGCATTAAAAATGACACTTTACAGATAGCAAGCCTAATTCCCAACTTCCTTGTCCCATCATCGATACATCTGGCTGTAACTTTTGACTTGAAAGTGTATTGTATCCACTTGGGACAGGTGTAAGTAACTCGACAGAGCCAAAGTAATGTGAATTAGGAACCAAACACAGAGGACGGAACTATGGGTTTTCAAATGAGCTATTCAGATACATTTTTAACTGTGAAAGTGAGAACTGTATTTTAAAAATCCAGTATTTTATGAATTCAATATTGACCAGGTTGATGATTTTGTTAAGCATCTAATGTAATTCATCTTCTTTCTACTGTCGTTACATAGATAAATAGTTAATGACTTTCCCATACATTTCTTGGGTTTTATTTTCCCCATTTAGCTTTCCTACAGTGTCTGTGGATACATCGAAAATAATATACCGTGATATTTTATTCTGATCTTACATATAGTACTACATAAACTAGTATTTTCTACTGATACTTTATGTTACATACAATCATTTTAGTTTTCTTTTGATATTCTGAATCAACTTAAACTGCAGGGTTTTAACTGGGACCTCCAGTTAAAGGACCTCCTGATGCTGCTTTGGCCTTTTCTATATCTTTAATTTCAGGACTGATGTTCTAACATCATTAGGTGGGTTACTTTTAAAACAAATATTAATCTGGGGTCCAAATGATTTTACTGACTTGGCCCCTGTGTTTTTGTTGATCCTCGTATTCAAGCAACCATCTAAAATCTTCCAGGCATTTTAGCTCATACCTGCTACAACAACTACTACTGTACATAAGGTTTGTTCTATTTCAGTACCTAAAAAAAAAAATCGTATCACTTTTCTACATATTATTCTACTGAAAGGGAATAAAAGAGGATACAGAATGAGTACTGAGAAAAATAACAATTTTGAAGGACCTTGAAAAGTTAAGTCCTTTAGGCAGAGAAAGAAGAAGGTTTCCTGGTTATTGAGGGAAGAAATAGTGCCATTTAAAAAGTATTTTAGAAAACTACTAGAAACTAGGGATGAAAACAAAAAGGGGAGTGCAGAAGAAACATGTGGTTTAACCCTAACAAAGGGAGCATTACATTTTCCTTGAGACCTGCTTTCATTTTTTTCTCTACCTGTGAATTCAGATTAATTTTCATGAGCCCATGTTGAATTATCTCATTTATAGATGGCAACTGATGAACCTTTTATATGTTTTGCATCTGTGCTACTAAAGAGTAAACACTTGCTGCATCGAAATGGTTTTATTTAGACTAAAATGCTGTTGGTCACCACAGCAGTTGCGAGTTTCTGGGCGATGAGAGAGGCACAAACACAGGGCAGTGCTTGGTCAGAGGTACCTCCTCTTAGTGGACTACCTAATTAAGCATCTAGCCTAGGAGCCCTGCTCTCCCACAGTAGGTGCTCAGTTTAGAAAGCCCTAATTAAAAACACTGTTGTTACTGCCCCCAGCTGGAAAACAGAGCAGTTTATGTATAAATAAGAGAGATTATCACCCATCTGCTCCAGCCCATTATTCAGGGATGTGTCATTTTGTATGCTGATGGCCATTACTAGTGCTTTAGTCAAATGGTCTTTTTTTTTTTTTTTTTTTTTTTTGTTTTTTTTTTTTTGGCTTTATTTATTTACCATGTTGCAGAATTAGAGCATTCCCCCCTACATCCTCAAAATGCATATGGTTTGTATGGTTTGTTTCAAAACCTGGGCTATGCAGTTAAAATGAGTCAAGGCCATTCTGAGGAGAGGCTCACTATTCTCACAGGCTCCTGCTTCTGTGGTCTGCTCCCCTGAAGGTGGAGTTTTAAAAGATCCAAACACTGTGTATAGGAAATGGGAAGACATATTCCCCTGTTTTTTGTTTGTTTGTTTTTGTTGTTGCTGTTCTGTAAAATAAAAGTAGTAAAGCAGAGAAGGAGTGTAACCTGACCACTTTACAGAGAAGGCATTAAATTTGCAACTTTGTCAAAGTTCTGCTTGACACAAAATGCCATCTTTCCTTCTTAAGCAAAAAAGAAAAATTACCCTATCAAACCCACACTCGGCTAAACCTGGGCACCGAGGCCCCATTCCTCTCTTCTCCAAACCAAGAAGCACAGATGCCAAGCAGCCGCCATCAGAGCTGCAACCTGCAAAGCATGATGCCAAGTGACAAGATAGATCAGGCAGGTTTTCCTGTGCCCTCACAGGTCATTCCAGGTGTACAGCCACCACCACAAGCATGTTAGCCAGGAATTAGATGAATTACAGGTACTGCTGCACACTCCAGCACTAGGAGTGAAAGTCTTTCTTGACTTTTGCTAGCCAGCGTTCAATTGATGGATTGGAATGACTTTTCTGCTTTTTGCCTGAAAAATAGGTGCTTTTTTGATTGTTTATTTGTTTTTTTTGTTTGGTTTGGTTGGTTTGTTTGTTTGTTTTGTGGGGAGTTTTTTGTTTGATTTTTTTTTTTTTTATTTCCTTTCCCCAGAACATCCATATCAGAAACTACTTAGTGTGCACTCAGGGAACTGTTAGGTTTTACGGAAAGCGTGCTGTAGGCCAATCCATGCACTCAGTGAAATGATCCAGACTGGGAGTTTTATTTCAGTGGAAACACTTGCAGTGACCATCTCTGCAGTTTTGCTCTTGTGGTTAATTTGCTGAGTTTTCACAAGACTCTCACAGACAAGTTTTTAAAGGCAGTGCTAGAAAATGCAAGTTTCACAAGAAACTTATAAAAAATTCTCCAGCTATCAAAATGTAGGTCTTGTGAGTAATAAGAATGAAAAAAGACAGCAAGTAACCACTTGATGGAAATTCCAGGACCCTGGATTTACTGAGGATGTGTGTGGGCCTCTTGTTGGCTATCAGACCTGGATCCCCCCTTGCCCCTGCTCCAGAATAAGCCCCTCCATCCCAGACACCCATTTTATCATACAGGTTAAGCCAGCTAACAACAACCCTGGCACAGTTACACAGTGAAGAAAAATATATTCAAAAGACTCATGCAATATTTTTTTAAAATGCAAATCAAAATAAATAGGTATCGAAAGGGTTTTAAAAAGAAAAGAGAAGGAATGCATTGTTAGAAACACAAGCTTACCAGCACATACAATGCATTATATTTCAGTGAACTTGGGAGAGTTTCTATGTCCGCGTTATGTAAATGCATTGTTCAATCTAAGGTAAGGATTGTGTTTAGCGGGTTTAAAATGACAGTATATAACTCCACATCTCGCATGGAAAAAGAGGAAAATATATGCTGAGAGCCTGTTGCTGCTCCGTGTGTTTTGAAATAGGAGCGCAGGGGAAGCAGATGCCTTAACAAGCAATAGGGAGGGGGAGGGTGCATACTTCAGCATATCTGGTAGATTTTCTATATACACTGTCCTTTTAACTATAGGGGAGATTGATATTGAGCATGTGCGATGACAAGAAAGCTGGCAATGTGGGTGTGAGGGATGGGTGAAGAAAGGGAATGAGGGGGTGTGGCATCTCAATCAAGAGTAAAACGAAACTGATAAAGCAGCATATGGACCGGATAACAAATCAAAAAGCATGTTTATCCACTGAAGGAACTGGTTAATGGAGACTGCCAGCACGTTGCCATGGAAACACTGACTGTTGGCGCTGCACCATCTCATACCTTATCCAATACATTCCTGGTTGTTGGTAGTAGTCCAAAGACCCTGATCTCTTGATGGTAAACCCGTGGTCCAGCTGAGCAGAGAGAAACGGGGCAACTCAGTGGATCGACATTAGGCTAAAGAATTCAGACTCCAGAGCAAGCTGTTCCTTGTTTAGTGCATATTTACTGTTTTCACTTTCAGAAGGCTCTTATCTAACATCCTAAAGCTATGCACCATAGAAGGAAAACAAAACAAAACAAAACAAAAAAAAAGAAAAAAAGAAAAAGATACTAACTCTAAATTTGGTCTTGCTAAATTAGAAGCCAATTTATTCAAACTAAACGGATTTTGTGAAATAGGCTACTTAATGCATAATGCATTCATTCAAAAGTCTGACAAATATCTCGTTAGCTCTAAAGACAGTACTGGCCTTTTAAGTTGCATGTACCAGTAATAGAATATTATATTTTGCAATTAAACTCAGAGGTTTAATACTAAAAAAAAAAAAAATAAAATAAATAAAGGCAGTGCAACCATCACAAGGAGCAGGCTAGACAGACTACACAAGGCTTAAATTAGACTGCTTCATAATCATGGAATGTGTAAAGATGAAAAAAATCAGGTTTTGATATCCCATCAATCAGGGTAATTCGTTTCTAAAAATGTGTTAACCTTGGAGAGTAGGACTACTCAGAGCCATGAATAACATTGTTTATCATTCCAGCTTACACCTCATGCTCAAAAAGATAATAGTACAAAACTATTTGGTTTAAAATTGCACCAATTAAAGTCAAAATGGAAATAAATTTACCATTGTGTCCAGGAAAATATGCTAGTGATATTACTTAGGGAACACAGATTTTTCAGGTTAGGCTATCATTAGCAAAATCACGTGAATAGGAACAAAGAAAATGTGTTCTTTTCCCTAGCCCTTCTGTGTTCCTCTAGCAGATGGTGACGACATCCTTTATCTGAATTAAATAAAACTTCAGGGGAAAATATCTATAGAGACACTGTCTGCTTTAAAATTGTTAGTTGCAACGACTTTCAGATTTTGCCACAGGAAGAAAAAAGGCCATTTTGTGCTTCAGTAAGATGATGACAATTCAATACTGATGGCAGTTGCTAATTCTAAATTCAGAAAAGCAGTTCAACACATTTCCAGGTACTAACCACTTCAAGGGGAGCTAGGAACTAACTGCAAATTTGAAATTTTCCCGATGACTCCTCTACAATAATTTAATAATTTATTCACTTTTGGTAAAACAATGTCACTTTCATCTTATTTAGAATTATTTAAAGGATGTTTCCTGTTTAAAACCATGGGGACCTTGTACCTAAATTTGTGTTGGCTTAACTAGACTGGTCTGCTATTGCCATCTACTGGCTTCCTTGTATGCTGCACATAAAACACAAAAGGGATGTTTTCCCTAAAAAATATTGCCCTAAAATCGAATAGATAAAAAATAAATACAGAGAAAATGCGGAGAGTCATTTCCTAGCACGAGTTGGAACAATTTAGGCAGTGTGGAAATCCTGCCGTGAGAAACCCAACTGTGGACAATGATCCCAGGACAACACAGACAATAGATGGGAAGGGATGGTTGAGACACAGCTTCATCTTTAGGGCAAGCAAAATTTGCAGGCTAAACTTGACTTCTCTTCCACACTACCCAAGAAATCCCACAGCTAAAAATTCTACGTGGCATTTGTAATTTCATTTTAAAATTGGCAGAATGCAGGGTAATGACCCACCTGCTGTCTTCCCAATGCAGGGGTCCCAAATCCAGGACCCTGTAAGCAGCACAGAGCTGCACCAACTTTCTAAGCAGCTTTTCTCCTTTGCTGTTCTACTCAATTTCTCTGCATCTCCAGCTGGAGTTTACTCCCATTGCCAAGACAGAGACCTCATACAACCTTAACAGCAGATCAACATTAGTCTTTTCCTCTGTCTTAACAACGGCAAAAGTACAAGCACAAAAGTGATGACATACAGGCACAGCTTTAACACCTTAGACAAGGACACATATTAAACAATGCTTGATTCATACAAGGAATTACAGCACACCTCTGGATTGCAGAAGCACTCTTAAAAAGTGATTTGGGTTTTCTAGTCACTCTAGCCACTGTCACTAATGCCCAAAGGGCACAGCCACAAGGGTATTGTTTTGTGGCCAAAGTTAAAAAAAAAAAAAAAAAAAAAAAAAAAAAAAAAAAAAAAAAAAAGAAAAAGAAAAAAGGGAATGCTATCCTTGGAGAATTGAAGGGGAAAAAAAAATCTACCCCAAAATTTTAAAAAGACTAGTTAGTAGAAGTCTGGTTTTATGGTTTTAACTGCAGTATGTTTTATAAACACCATCATGAAACTACAAAATACTGCTCCTATTGAAAAACTGTATGAGAAACATGACCCTGCAAACGTTTTGGCACATACTTAACAGTAATGTGGCCATTCTGACACAGACTGAGGGGTACTACCCCAGCCTCTGTCTCCCACAGAGACTGGTAGTCAATGCCTGTGACAAGAGTTTAAGAACAGGGTAAGTAAAGTGATATTTCTCCTATATACTCTCTCATCAGCAAGCAGTGTGTTTTAGGGATTTGCTAATTCTCTTGCTGTTTTAAAAACTAGCTCTCCAATTAAAATTTTGCTGGCAAAGCTATGTTGGTTCAAGGGAATTTTTTCCCAACTGACATAGTTATGCTGACAGAACTTTTAATGATGTATTATTGTATCAACAGAAAAGTCTCTTTGCCTGTATAGTTAATTTTGTTTCAGAAATCATTCTGCTACATCAGCAAAGGAACTACTTTGCTAAGCATGCACAACATGTTCATTAGGGTAGTTTGTTCAAACTGACAAATCCTTTCAAATGTGGACAAATTTGACGACTGGACACACGCATGAGAAGTAGGATGTCTCTGCCTTGAATGGTCAGAGACAACTTTTACTGAAGATTACTGCATCGATAAGGCAGAGTAAGTCTGAACCAAAGGAGTCAATGCAATTTGGACCTTGCTGAAGGAATCTGTAGCCACACTAGATGTATGTAAAACACATGTGGCTTCAAACTTCCTCCGAGTCAAGCTGATCACAAACATATCTTTAGGAACTTAATTTTCATATTACAGTTTTAATTGGTGCATATGATAAATACTCCTTGAGATCTTTGAGGTGTGTTACTTCTTACCCTTGAGGAAAGCAGGCATATAATACCATACCATACCAATGTGCAGACAAATTAAGAACTAAATACCACATATTATCTATCTCTGTACATAAACAGAATTATAAAGCTCAAAATAATGCTAATATTTATCTTTCATACTATATGCTATAGAAATATATGCACATACTAACACATTTTCACAAACATAGACACAGATGTGTTATATAATGTATAGAAGGGAACTCTATATATTATATACACAAGCACTCTCTCAAAAAGTTACAGTAAACATACAGGCAGGCACAAAACTCCAATATTTTTTATAGAAAATATAGTTAGTGCATGTCTTTAGTGCTGAACAATATGTTACAGCATTGGTACATAATTTGAAAGTTCTAAATCTGGAGCAATCTCTGTTAACAGGATTCACTTCTATTATATTTGAGATTGCATAACTAAAACAACATTCCTAAACATAAAACTATGATGACCTGCATGTCAAATATATATTAAATAGGTTTTTAAATGCAGAAACAACATTTAATGGCATTGCTGTTTTGCTTTTGGCTTTCTTTTATATATTAATTTATTTTGTAGAAAACTAATTTATTTGTAAAATAAAAATTATCTAGCATTCTGAAACATTACCAAAATACTAAAGAGGTCTATACTTCCCCATCTTTTCCAATTTTTTAGGAAATAATTGACTAATTAAACCACTTTCTGAATTACGTAAAAAATATTCTAAACATTTCTGCTTTATAGGCCAAATTGCAGGATTAACCATGCCAGAGTATGATGTTTGCTCACAGAGATCACTAAAAATAATCTGTTAAATTTCCAAACACTAAAAAATAAAAATAGCCATTTAGAATATAATTAAACATCCACTTTTTTTTCTGATATATAATATTTTGCAGTGGAAAGATTCACTACAGTGCCTTCTTCATTACTCAAGTTTTAAACAGCTGCAAACAATTCCTTGGCAAAGCAACTGGGAAAAAGAAAAAAAGAAAAAAGAGGAGGGCAGGGAAATTAAAAATATAAAGGAGGCGAGGGATGGATGAGAACAGAGGCATCATTTCTTGCTTTTAAGGTTTGAAGTCATTAGTAGGAAGGATCTGAGCAGTAATTCTCATGGACAAGCGTGCTGGCAGTCCATTTGAAAGGAACACGGTTTCAGTTAGTCTATACAGAACATACCTGCAGTTCAGATGAGCAATGGGTATGTGATGTTTGAGTTGTGGGAGAGTTGTTGCATTATTATTGCTTAAAAATGAAAATAAATAAATGCTGACTATGTTAGCTGATGGCTGAGGAAATCTAGGAAAAGCATGAGGAACAACTTGCTTCCATGTTGAGGACGTTCAGGGTAGGAAAGAGTAAAGAAAAAATGTGAGAGAGGCACAGCTTGAAATTTTAAGTACTTATACCAAGTAACTTTGAGAGAGTATCCATTTTGCTGCACAAGCACTTCACACCTGTGAGCCAGATTGCATGTGCTGAGCTAAGTTTACTTCATGCTGATTTAACTCAACACTGGAGGGGCTGAGCTGAGAAACATGAAAGTGGAAACAGTACAAGAAAGTGTACATGTGCAGTCACACCACCTGCAATTTATGGAAGCTGGGAATGAACACCGAGTAATCTGATATGGGAATGGTTACGTTTAACATGTCACTTATTTTTAGTGACTATTTGGAGAGTTCACATTACTATGAGTAATAAAGGAAAGCTTACAGACACAGGCAGATGTATCAAAAATGTGAAGGATGTGCATGTTACTATTCAATGGCATTAGTATGAATAATCTCATCATATGCTGAATATATTCTGTGCCCATGTATATCTAACACACATGTTCATCTGCGAGGAAAAAATACAGTATAAATGCTACACTGAGGATGCCATTGAAACCTCAGTAAAGCTTGGTCAAAAGTTTGGTCAAGCTTAGTTTGAGAAGCTCTGACACATTCTGACCTGGAATAGCTTGACTGGAATTGCAACATGACAGAAGGCAGCAAGGAGCTCCATGAAGTCTTTACCCAATTAAATACTTCTGCTGAAAGGGAAGCAGCTTTTGTGTGGTACTACAATAAAATACTTCTGCTCAGCTAAATCTGAAGTGGCTAGACTCATAAACCATGAAGGCAGCAGAGAGGCATCATAGTTCTCTTTCATGTCTTCAAAGAGGAGAGGCTTAGGCTGCCATACAGATTTTCAGTTAAAGTTTTGAAGCAATTTCCATTTTAAAGTGGTGCTGTCCTTCTGCTACAAACCTCTGTGGCTTTAATCCATACGATGAGTATGCTGCCAAGTAAAATGTCATGATCCCATAGTTCAAACTGTCTAATCTACATTGGAGTTAAGTCCCCTGATCATCCAGTAAAACGTGGAACTGTGCGTAGAGTTTTATCTCTTAGGGCTGCTCAATAACAATGTAACTCACAAAGAGAATCAACGGAGAAGTTGTGCAGAATACCAATCTATATTTATATTAATTAAATGTTAGAATTAGCTAAAGATTAACCCTCTCTGGTTTCTTCTAGTGGAATGTCCTGAGCACATACTGTCCGGTCGGCACATAAATGTGTTTCAGCTGTGTATTTCAGATGCTTACTGCTATGACAGAAACTCCAGCTGCTGTGCTGTTCGGCTTAGGGCCTGTGTTGAAATGCTTCTTTATCTTCCCAGCTACTGAGAGCTGGTGTTCACTCTCTGGAAGGCCATCATCCTGCAGAGAAATAAAGCACAACAGAACTTCAGAGAGAAAAGGTGAAAACAAGGAATTGCAAGATGATTCTGATAGCACCTGTCAATACAGAAAAGGTTGCATTAAAATATGGGTCAATCATTGCCTCCAACAATATTTCTAATATACTTGTAAGATAAACATGAACTGGTCCCTCTCTTCTTCTTTACCCAATATTTTCTTCTTAAATTTTAGGCAATGTTAATTAATAATAATTGTTAAACATTTTATTTTTCTTTCTACTATGTCTTAAATACCACTGCCAATTATTTTTTAGATCCATTAATATTTCAAAGTCTCTTAAATTCAGACCTGTTTCTGATTCTATTTTTTCATAACATAAATTATAATGACCTCAAAATTAAAAAGTATCCAGGAGATTATGAAAATGAGGCCATGTTCTGGCAGGATACAACTAAGAATCTCCAAAAGTCCTGAGAGACACCTATAGGGTCCTGGTATCACTAGAAATGTTCCACACTCTGGGACTATGGGGTTGGGTGAAAGATGCAGCCACACCTCAGTGAGTCCCACAGTAAGGAAACCCAGGTAAGATGGGAGCTGAGACATGCCTTGACTGAGAGCCTCAGGATGGATGAGGGTGAGATCTCAACAACACCAGGATGCATCATTGCATGTCAGGTCAGGGCTGAGCTCATGGCTTGTGGTAGTATTCCCTGCAGACCATGACTGTACTGTACTAAAACTCTTGGTAATCAAAACCACTTCCACACATCAAATCTCCAACTGACTGATAACAAGGGACTGCAATTCCTTCCACCAGTGCTAAGGCACACAAACCTGGGATGCTGTGGGGAAAGGTACGTGAAGGCAGACAGAGGTACAGACTACCAGGGAAAGCAGAGAAGGGCTGGAGCCAGATGTGGGTGGCCTCTTCTTCTATGCCAAAAGGCGTATGTTCTCAGCTTGAGCTAACCTGAGTTAAAAGTAGGCACACAACTGCATGGCCAAGCAGAGGCAGACACATGTTCTGCTGTGGCACACACCAAGAAAGCCAGCTGTGGGTGCTCTCCTGCCCAGACACCAAGCAGCTGGTCTGGGACATGCCTCCTTCCAGCTGAGACATCCTGCCTTGCAGAGCAAACCTGAATATCTGCACACCCTCCAGGTTGAGATGAAACCCTGGCAGAAAGAAGAGAGTTTGCAGTTTCGCACAAGTCTGCAGGTTGGATTCAAGTCCAAGAAAAGAGAAGTTTTTTTAGAAGTTGTAAAAAAGATCCTTATGATTGAAAAATGTGCAAAAAGCCACTGCTCAGTGAGACTTCCCCACTAGCAGAATATGCAGGATCTCAGGCAACAATATACAGAAGAGGTGGAATAGGGAACAAAATATGCAGGACACCAAATCACTGTCCACACACCATGGTCATTCCAAGCTTGTACTGCATGGTGTATGTAGCTAACAACAGTTGAAAAAAATTCTTAAACTCCACTTAAGCAAAATCTTAGCAGAATACAGGCAAACGAGAAAAGATTGGAATAGAGGGAGAGGACAGACACCTTTTTCTTTTCTGACTTTGCAGCAATTCTGCAGCAATTCTGAGTGCACTTAAAGAGTTACAGAACTGCTGCAGTAAATCATGAGTTCAGTGAGCATATGGGAATTTTAGGGAGGTTGGTAGGGTTTGTTATTTATTTAGCTTGGGGAGTTTGTGTTTAGAGATCCCTTACTCACCCCTTAACAAAATGTCTCAGCTGGCAAAATATGGTCAAGTGCACACAGCTGCAAAACACAAAACAAAACAATACAACCCAGTAGCTGATTATTGTTTAGCACTGGTGAGTCTTGGCGCTGTTGTAGATGACCCCTAAAAATAACCTGCTTTCTGTTGACCTTGCCTTTCCCAGAAGAAAGCTAGTCTGTAAAGTCAATTCCTCTTCACTAGAGGAGGGAGAAAAAATAAAATCATTCTCTTGGCTTTCTTGACATGAAAGTCTGCCAAGCATTCATGTCATCTTGTCAAAAGACTAAATTATGGAGAAGACAATAGTTACCAAGACTGTGGTCATATTTATTGGTGAAGCACCACACCCACGCTTTTGGTGGCAACATGCCACAGACACATAGTTTGGGTTCCAGCTTTTAGATGAAGTATCTTGCAGCACAATTTAAGATGCAGCATAGAGATATGTTGGAATTCCTTTATCATTACTAAATTTTTATTGCTACTGTTGGTGTCACCTGATGTTTAATAGTTGTAATTTTTTAATTCAAATGTGATCTATAAAGAAGCATATGTTAAGCTGGCTCCTGGAATCACTTCAGTCAACAATAAAACAGATAGCTGTTGAAGGTGAGAGATGACAGCTGTTTAACTAAATACAAAACAAGTTGCTCTGCAGTTTTAAAAGACAAGAAGTTAAAAAAACCCCAAACCAAACCAAAACCAAACCAAACCAAAACCAAACCAAACCAAAACCAAACCAAACCAAAACCAAACCAAACCAAAACCAAACCAAACCAAAACCAAACCAAACCAAAAAAAACCCAAAACCAAAAAAAAACCAAACCCCAAACAAAACAAACAAAAAAACCCCAAACCAAAACAAAAACACCATCAGATTGACCAGATTCAGCAGGTAAGCTGTAGAAGTGGAGAACAGGGTAAACATTGCCGACAAGAATTTCATTAGGTTGCAGTAATGGGAAGGATGTCGTTAACTGTTCCTTTCCCCTCTTTTAAGATTTTGGGTTTTTGCAGTGGATGAGTTACAGTGATGATTACTACTCAGCTTTAGCAGTAATCACAAGATCTTTTAAAGAAGACTACGGATTTTTGGTACTCAATCTGGGAACTTTAAAGGGTCATGAGCTTCAGAAAACATTGCTGATGCTCTGAAGGAAGAGCTCTTCTGTACATGTCAAAATCCATCGAGAGTTTGAAAATTCTGGTCCAGAATTTGAGTTTCATATAGACAATGTAAACTGCTTGGAATGTTAAAATACTTCTAGTTTTTGTGTTGTTTTTGTTTGTTTGGGGTTTTTTTTAGGAGAGGTGATTTTTTTATTAAATCAGCCTCCATAAAATACCTTTCATGAAATAATAATAATAATAATGATAATTAATAATAAAAAAAATAATGGCAGATGGTCTTGGAGTCATTCCAATAATGACTAAAAATTGGTTTCATATTTGTATTGTTTTCTGTGGCAGGAGATGCTGCCACTTGAAGTAAAAAGTGTTAAAAAAGATGTAATGAAGTTCAGAATTCTCATGCTCCTGTTGCCCTGAAGCACTTGCATCCATTCCAAAAGCTGGTCACAAGAGCTTTACTTTCCAGGTCTACAATCATCAGATGACTAGATTATTATACAAATAGCAGAAAAGGAGAGTGAATAGAAGTGCTGGAAAAGCTTTGGGACACTGTTCCTTTTAAGGGTTATAGGGAAATTTTCCTTTGTGCAATGTCTTATGTTGTAACCAAATGTAGTGCAGCTACAAAACCAGAAATGTCTTTTTAAATATAACTTTCTTACAAATATTCAGCTTATTGCTACTTACTGCTTGATTATTAATTTCTTTTACACACAAATTTCCAAGGCAAACATAGGGAATAAAATATGCAAAAGTTCCAGTTTTCCTAATTCGTTACAGGCTGGTGTGTGCCATCGTTCCTCCTCCAGCAACAACACTGATTTTATGTTGATTATTTCAACAGAGAAGGACTTAGGGAATGCAGTTCATTCCTTCCAGCATTTGCTGTTCAGTGATGCATTAGGAAATACTAACTACTTACACAACTAAAAAAGAGTAAGTTGGTCCTTTAATTTCTTTCAGGTTATCAATAACATCAATGTTTAAAATGTCAGACTTCAGGCTTCCAGCCTCTTTTATAATTATTTGGCTTTGAAAAGAATTTGAGCAGGTAAAGGAAAGAGCTGGGGTCCCTGTAGGGAAAGTATAAACTGATGGATTTGTTTCCAGGTCTAAGTGTACTGCATAGGAGAGATGACTCCGAATAAACTAAATGAAGGGGGCAAAGAACTGCTGCTGAACTGCATTTAGAATTCAAGATCTCCATCTGTGGCAGTGGCATGCAGCCAACACAGCCAACATATTTTCAGGGTTTTTTTTTTGGGTTTTTTTTTTTTTGGTTTTTTGGTTTGGTTTTTTTGTTTGTTTGTTTTTTGGTTTTTTGGTGTTTTTTTTTTAATTGGAAACAGCTGGGATATCTTTGACATACAAACTGCTCAACTGGTCTGACTCTGACCATAACAAGTTTTGCAGTTTCCAAGAGGATTCCATATATTTTTACAGCAAAAACTGAAACTGAAATGAGGGTTTGCTCCTACTGAAACTGTCAAAGCACATTCCAGGAATCTCAGCAATTTACCAAGTAATCGCATAGTAAGCAGCTATAAAGTATAATGGTTATTTACAATCTACAAAATGGCTTTATACAGTGTAAGCAGTTACAGCACTTATATCAAAGGTCTGATCAAAGAGAGAAAATATTTCTTAAACCTGTAGAAGAAAACATATGCCTGCTTTTCAAGCCAGCTGTTCTATCTAGTATTTTAGCTGCAAATTTAACACTCTATGAATAGGTTCAAAACTGACATAAGGAAACTATTGTGGTGAACTCTATCTCAGATGAAACCAGGTCAGAAAGGGAATGTAAAGTCCAGCATTTGATGCTATGGAAAAGTATTTAAGCAGGTTTCCTGTGAAAATTGAGTGTAGTTGAAAATTCCATGTGCCATTTCTTCTCAGAAACATTGTATGCAGATAATTACTCATATAGTTACAACACATGGATTGCAGAGCCTTTCGCAAACAGGGATGAGTACATTAATTCCCTGTCCCAAAGCTGGGAAAATGAGGTGTAGGGAGTTTGTGTGACAGACTTGCACCTGATCAGACAAGGGATAGCATGGGGATGCATAGCTGGACCCAACATCAGTGTACCTATTCTGCCTCTGTGCAACCAGCGGGCTGTCCTCGCTAGGCTATCTACTGTTCCTGCCCAGACACACTTCAAGGAAATGCGTTTTTTCATGAAAGGATTTAAGCACCTGTTTCAACTCAGCCATGTTCTTATTTATCCTGATGTGAATTAGGATCGTAGTGCCATCTAGTTAATTTTATGCCTAATATTAAGTGCTTCCATGTGTGATGACTTGAAATCAGAGCAATGTTCAGAAAGTGTTCAAGCAGTTTTCTGAACTGGTCCCAGTGCTAGCCTTTTTCTTTCCAGAAAAAATATCTGGAGGACACATAAGAGAATTCAAAAGCAGTTTTGATCTGCATTATGAACTATCTTTAGTGTATAGCTAAAGACAAAATTTGTCTCAGGTGTTGAAAGCAACAGCTGGACAGAAAATAATTACAGAATTGTCATGGAATATTTATTTTGCTTATAGATTGAACTGCTACAGGTTTGATTGCAGAGAATTACTACCAGCATAAAATTATGAGAAGTACAGCAGAGCTGGACTAAGATGAATTGAACACTGTACATTGTTTCTAACAGTGCATTGTTGTCACTCTTTAAGTAGTACATTTAGCACAGACAAGCAGATCTTGAACTTTCCCTGGTATATCCTCTAGTTCCTACCAATCAAGTACCTAAGAACTTCATGAGCCAAGAGTTATATCCAGACCACTACACTTAATAGGTACCAATGGGCTCATCCTCCAAAAATGTATTGAATTCCCTTTTGAATCCATTTATGCTTGTCCTCTACAGCACATTCTGCCAAAGGGCTCCACATGTTAACTTACTGCACAGAAAGCCAGGAACTTGCCAAGGTGCTTCAGTAACCAGAGTTCAGGTTTTGTTAGCAGAGCTCTGGAGAGTTAAAAGACTTTAGTCTCTGTGCCCTCTCCCCTGCCATCCCCAACAGGAGATACTATCGTGGGCAGAGAGCAGATCCTCATGTCACTCACACACCATCACCATCAGATCACCATCAGGTTATTAACAAAGAGCTGCAACCTTTTTTTTTTTTTTTAGGGCTTCACACTAAAATGGCTTTCTAAAACACATCACGGTGGAACTGAATTAATAAAAAAAAAAAAAAGTGTGACAGGGTAGCATTAACATTTCAAATATATTTTTCAAAAAAATATTAAGATTAGTGACCACATCTTTAAGTGGTATAGACAAGTGACATTTCAGTAATCTTAGCAGCAGTGTGCAGGCTGACACTGCCAGTGACTTGGCCTCTCTGAGGCTTCTGATCAGTCACTTTCATCACTTCCTCTGCAGAACTCCAGAAATCTTCACTTATCCTCCCGTGGAGACACCACAACACCTCAATCACCAAAAGGCATTATAAAGTGTGGCAGAACACTGTGTTCAAGGACAGCCCCTGGCACCAAGGAAAATTAGTATTTCAGTTACTTGAATGTCATCTTGAAATGAAAAGAGTTTTGTTAAGTGTTTTCCTGGATCCTTGCACTCTTTGTACATCACAGAAGTGCTCTGCATGACAATAGCATTTACAATCACAAAAAAATCGTCTGGGCAATAAGGGAGCCTCAAATTCTAAAAGATACATTTGGTAAATGCTTAACTGATCACCACTACTCTGGACTATATGGAAGACATTTTCATAAAAAAAGATGAACATCTGAGGTGACTATATATTTGAATTTTTAGAATAGTGTTTTACTGGGAAAGGGATTTTGGATACAGCAGCTGTGTCCTGGTTATAGTAGCCAGGAGCAGTTTGTCACTGCGTGGGTGTGTATTCTAAACGCTCTATGTCATTTTTCTCATGAACTGCTCACAATGGCCCATTTGCAGCAGCCGCCTAAGGCACGGCCAACCCCTCAGGCTACAAACTGGGTGCTTAGGAACTCCTGTGGGATAAGGAAGTTTTCCTGTCTTCACACCTATGACTCAGGTGTGAGAATGCCTCTCTGGGGAGCCTCTAGTGCCTTCACACCCACCTGAGGGGTCATATCTGCTAATGGGCAATCAGTGATGCCAAAAATATTCCATTGTTCACCTCACAGAGTAAATCACCCATTGTGCAACTCTCCATCCTGGGGGAGGGACTGGGCGTTCCCATCTGAGCCCAAGCAGATATAAGCTTAGGGTTTTGGGACTGGGAGCGCTCTTCAGATCCAGAAGAGGACCAGAGCCTCGACCAGACTGAGACTGCCACCAGACTGCAGCCATCATTTTCACCAGCAGGTTTCTTCCTTTCTTCTTACTTTGAACTCAGGGGGGCTACGTGGTGTTCAGCACAGGGGTCAGTGAGCTCCATTCTGTTCCTGCCCCGCTGTGCTGGGCTGTACATCTGTTTTTGTGGCACAAAAAATTTTTTTCCTTCTGTATCAGTGTATTTTGTGATCTTTTATTAAATTGTTATTATGACTTGCAATCCCATTCTGAGTTGGATTGATTTCTCCTGCTGGTTTAACTCTAAACCAGAACAAGCTGAAGGACCAAATAGTATTCCAAGGAAGACTGCACACTCAAACTTGAAACAAAATGACGTATTATTTCTTCTTCCTTTAATTTTTTTTCCTGTCATCCCAATTGTGTTTCATTTCTCAATCGTCCTTTCTGAATTTGAATATAGTGTTGCAAATTTTTATTTCTTGTCAAATACTTGAAGACGTGTTAAATAATCAGAAATAATTAACAAATATTAAATAACATTGGAAGCTAAATACTATTCAAAAGGTTTCCCTGTTCTATTCTGGATCAAGTAAGCATAACAATATGAATTATATTTCAGTAACCTATAACCATGAATGTGAGATTTTTAAGTCCATCTGATTTTAGAAGAGCAAAATGTGTCATTGAAAGTGCAAGCTGATTTTTAGATGAATGAATTTATCAAATGTGATTGAGATTTGCCGAAAACCTGGCTCCAAGTTCTTCAGAGAAAAGGTAGCTGGGCATGCATAAAATAGTGAAAACTCCAAGGTACATGTGATATACTAAATAAGCCTGTAACCCAGCTTGTTCCCAGTTAAATCTGTGGCATTTTTAGAATGTGCTGGCTTTCAAAAGGGCATAGCAGGGACTTGACAGGAAAGAGCTCAAAGGTGCCAAATTGCAAGAAGTATCTGTAAGTCAGAAAATACTTACATTAACCCATGGATGCTCAAGAACTTGCAAGGCTGAGAATCGCAGATCTACATCTACTTGGAGCATCATTGTGATAAGTTCCTGAGAAATGGAACACTGGGTCAAATTTAGAGAACACTTTTAAAGAACAAATCAACATTTACTAAAGAGCTCTTTAACTGATTTTGCAACAGTGTTCAAAGAAACAGTGAACTATCAACTGCAGAAATGCATTATTAAAAAAATGGAATAACTATGAACTTCCAGCTGAACATTTAAATCAATATCTAACAGTACCTTGAAAAGCTAGAAGACAGGTCTGAGTTACAGTTCTGAAGCCACTGTTTAAGAGAAAAGCACTCAATAGAGAATATGAAAACCAGATGGTTGCATGAAATTAGGTTACCTTCCCATTAAGAAAAAGACAATTTCTCTGTAGGAAAAAAGTAAGAAAATCTAGAATTTTAATTTAAGCACTTGTAAAAATGACATAGAACATATTAAAAAAAACTCCAACACTTAAAAGCATTAATTTTCATCCTCTGATTTCCTCTACAATTACCTAGTTTTCAATTAGCATGTAAATAAATATATATCTAATTCCACCACTGAATGGAGTGCATGAAAAACAGGATGGCAATACAACAGGAAATAAAGGTTTATAACCAATGACCAAAGCTAGTAATTGTTAGTGACAAGGATAAGTTAAATAGATAGGATAATGTTCAAAACAGAAATTTTACACTGAACTATTTGGAAGAGTTTTCACTGGAAAACACCACTGGCAAAGGACTTGCAGAGTTTCCATTAATGAGGCTATGAAGTGAAGCCTGCTACAACACAATGATGTGGTTTAGAGGACTTTCAACTCTGCGACTCTATCTCATTCATTAACCTCAGCAGTTAACAGGCTACAATGCTAGTTGTAATTACTCTCCACATACCTGTAAAAGCAGGATGTAGCTCTCCAAAGAATGGAGATTCAGAGCTACTCTCATTACCTGCATCCACATCCAAATTGCACCTTTTTATTTTGTGATTAATTAAATACTGAAACACTGAAGGAAAATGGGAAGACAGTTTTTAATTGATTTGCCTTACAGACTATGGAAGTAAACTGGTAGAAATTAGGCACTTATCTATCTACAGGATGACCACATGATTTTTTTTTTCAGATACACATATGTATTATCTCCCTGTCCACACATATTTATATGCATTACTATAGTGAATGCCAGATTCCAAGAAAACCTGTGAGTTTAACTGTTGGTCTAGTGCATTGGTAAAAGTTAAAAAACTTAATCTGCTCTGCAAGTATAATGAACTCTGTCAGGATCTATAGCTGTAAAGAATTGTATCTACATTAGCACACTGAAGGGTACAGTCTAAGATCTATGATCAGAACAAGTCTGTATTTTGTACCACACTACACCAATAAAGCATTGGAAGACCTGGTTCTTTGACAGAAGAACGGGATTAATAAGGGAAATCAGTATTGCCATAACATGATTACATAATATTCAAAGCCTCCAGGTTAGTACTTGGTTCAGCTCATATGAATATATAAAGCATAAGACCAGGGAGCTTTCAAGCTAAGAAGTGTAGGTCAAGCAATGCTACTTACAATTTTTCAGTAAGGGCTACTCATGTTTCTATTGTGTGCAACATCCTATGGAAATATGATGTCCTTTCAGAACAGGGTCCATTTCAGAACCACCTCAATTCTAACAGACAGTAACCAAACTCCAGCATACTTGGTGACAGAGAGGAATTTACAGGTATAGCAGGAGATGTATGAGGCATGTCAAATACAGCACTGTGAAAGAACAGCACGCCTTAAATACTCCCACCGGAAATAATGTTGGAGGAGAAAGTATCATCAACTGTAAAACTCACCTTTGCAGAGTCAGAAACATTGTCCCAATATGGAGATGGAAAATCTACTTGTCCCATCAAAATCTGATCAAAAAGCACTTCTTGGTCATCTCCACTTCTGTAAGGTAAAATCCAAAGAAAACCAAGAGCAAAATCCAAAGAGAACTTATTTCAAGAGGTGGTTTCAATAGACTTTTTGAAATGGCTTTTAGTTGTTAATCCCTTACTATGCTTATGGAAGAAGCTGATTTCCCCCAAGCATGCAGCCATGGGTGTGAATGGTGAGATCATAAAACACAGTGTGTTTGGTATACTCTTTCTGAAGTAACCTGATTGTCTTTAGGGTCATCTTCAACTTTGCAATTGCATTGAGGGGAATAAAAGATATGACATGTCCTTATTAAGTGGCTTACATTTTAATTACCTTTTCCCAAACACAAAATATGTTGCATTTGGTCCATGAAAGAAGATGCTTATTTCATTGTGTATTTAAAATATCAGGCAAAAGGAACACAGAACCTGTAATGGAGGCTCTTGTTTTGTAATGCGATGAAGTTAAACTAAAATAAACATGAGACAGAGATCTTACAGTAAAATCATAGACATTTATGGGGTTTGTGTAACACTATGTAGAGCACAGGAAAAAAAAAAAAAGCCAAACTCTGTGAGAACTTTTACCAGTGGCAATCTCTGTGCTTAATGCAAAAGCAGCACAGGGACTAGTTCACATAAAAAGGATGGTTGAATAGATCAGTCCATACCCACGGAATGGAGGAAAACCACAGAGCAAGATATAAGTAATCACACCAGCTGCCCAGATGTCCACCTTCAGGCCATATCTAAAAGTGTGAGATGTATGGTTAGAGGCATCCAATTCCTTGTACTACAGCACAAGAAAAGAAACATACAGAATTTTTAATAATTGCTTATAAATTCTCATCTGAACTTAACCTACCTACCAATCCTAATTCTGCTTTAAAATATTTTTTACATTTTACATTTACTTAAAACTACATTAGATCAGAATGTGTGAGTGCACAGAAGACACTGGGCTCTATTCTTGAGTTAGACAGTGATGCCTATTAACATGAAGTCTGCAAAGGTGACACAGGCTGGAACAAATCAGAAAAGAACAGTGTGTAATAATGAAATAAAACCAAGTGGTAGTTAGCGGTTTCCAAGAACAGCCTAAGAACTACTTCTTTTATCTGTAAACGACTAGTTAGCAACTCAGTGTCAAGCTGAGAAGTTTGAGGTCAACCTGGCAGGGGCTGACCAACATAACTACACAGTTGGCTCTGTTCTGAGATGGTTTGGGTAAGATAGCCTCTAGAGGTCCCTTCCAACTAAATCGTTCTGTGAGTCAAGATTCTGCATCATAGTCAAGCAAAGGCAGCATAAAAAACTTAATTGTAAGAACTCCTATCTGGCACAACAGCGAGAATATGCTCCACTGTGTACACATCAATGAATCATGTGATTTACCCAGTTTCAGCGATGATTTCTGGAGCTACATATGTTGGGGTCCCACAAACAGTATATAAAGGTCCATCCACAATTGTTGCTAGGCCAAAGTCTCCTAACTTCAGGGACTTGCTTCCATCTTGGTGTTCATAAACCTGAATCAGGAGGAAAATTCAGAGGTTTACCACAATACCATCAAGGTAACCACAATATCATTTACTAACTGTCTGAAATGTTCCTTCTTATTTATAGTGATTTTTCTCCATCCTTTCTCCATTTACAGACAATTTGGACAACTTTCCTTGAACACAGTCAGGATGTTTGGAAAAGACCTATCTCCCTACCTGGCCAGCAAGGGACATACAACTTGCTAGATGCTAAAGCCCAGAAGCAAATGCATGACTTTCCTAGGTTAAGTGCCCACTGACAGCCACTTCAGAATGTAGGGTTTCTGGGTTTATTCATTTTACTTGCAGAGAACTTAAAGGTTTGCAGAGGGGCTTCAGCTACTTGGATAATATAAAAGTGACTGCACTGTTCCAGATCTCTCTCTGTGTGTTGATGTCACAAGACACAAACCTGGCTGGACTACTTCACCTAGAAATATGATTCTCTCCTTGGATGACTGTTAAAAACTAATCAGTTTCTCACTGGCATGTTACCATCATCATCAATGGGATGTGGGCAGTTAGGGCTGCTAATGGGCATACATGAAAATCCTGTCTTAAAACATGGTCCTTACAGCAGCAGTATAACCTTTCTTGGGTTTCTATGAGTGAAAAGAGAGATTAAGATATAGTCACAAGAAAAAAAGTCTAAAAAATCAGTAAAAAAATATACAATTTTAAAAGCTCGTTCAGAGCAAAAGAACAGCTTGAAACCTGTAATTACTGAAAACTTCAAAAAAAATGTTTAAAATAAGAAACACAAAAATGTATCGAAATTAAACACTAGGCTGTATTTCTTTAATCCAGCTGCTAGTTTGAGTTCTTTTTTTCGATTTTGAAATGTTTTCTACAACAGGGCCTAAAAAAAAAGGAAACAGTATAAAGGAGGCCTTCTTACAGTATATATGCATGACTTCATTATTTTGCAACCCAAAACAAAGCTCCATGCATTCTGGTTCCCAAGAGTGATATCCTGACAATTAGCAGCAAAAGTGTGCAAAAATAGAAATTTCATACTTGTCAATCAAAGCCATCCTTAATACATATCTTGACCAGTTACTCCTACATCTGAAATCATATTTATCTACAGCTGTTTGAAGAAGAAAATCCTAGATTGTTCTTATAAAAATACAATAAATTCTAAAGGGACCCTTGAGCAGTTCACTTGGTGCAAAAATGAATTCCTAAAGTCTCTTACCACTGTTCACCACAGATCTGCTATAGCTCACAATAAATGCTTATATTATACAGCCCCCATCCCCAGTTTCCTCTTTGTTAATGTTAGTCATATCCAGAGAGAAAACCCGTCTCTGTCCTGAATCTCTGCTTACCAGGTGATACAGACAAAAGCAGACACTCAGAATATACAAAGTTCTTCTTTCATTATGTTATTTTTTAAGAATTCAACTGGATCTTTAAGAGGACCAGCAATATAAAATGGATTCATATTTATCTTCTACTAAACCAGAAAAAAAGATATGCTTATAGAAAAGCACTGGGGGGAAAAAAAAGTAGGCAATTATGGTTTTATTAAAAACACAGGTTGTTAAATACATCTGGTTCCTGAAACTAAAGAAAGTGCTCTCTGAAATGGCAGTAATAAATCTATTTTCAAGAATAGTTTTAATTAAAGTCTAGAGACTAGGACTTTAAATATTCACTTGCTGAAAAATGTAAAGTGTTCACTTAGATATCAAGAGATGGATCCAGCCTAATTAGCATTTCATATTCTACTTCATGCAGTTTTCTTTTAAAAAGCTTTCTCTTTGTGCTACCCAAATGAACATTATTAAGTTCCATCCTTCAAGAGACCACACCTTGTGTGACTCATCTATACTAGAAATTAATTACAGAAGAAATTTGTTGGGCAATATTTGCCAATGGAGATGGTTTGATACTGTGTATTTTCTAGTATTTTACCTCACCTGTTTCTAGAAATTACTTTTCTTGGAAAACTATTTCATTTGACTTGTAAAGCTAAAGAAAGTAACTTTTCCTCACCCCGTTGTAACTCTACATAAAAGGAGCCCAGTGTGAAGCTGTGGTATGTTACTTGCCAGTCAAGGAATGGAAAGATAATGTAATGCTCATGTTAGTCAGAATAAATGCTATACATGTTCCACTGCATTTAAATACTGAAGGGCAATTAAAGAAATGGGGATTAGTGCAAACTGCCCACTATGTAGTGCTTTCACTGTTTTAACTAAGCAATAAAGCTGTGTAATTGTACAACACTAATTGAATGCAACCACACATAATTGTGTGCCACCATATGTATTCTATTAGTATAAAGACTGTCAGTGTTTTCTGAGCTGCTCTTGTGATCAGTGCAGATGGCAACAGTCAGAGAAGTTGTTCTCTAGGGTTTATTATACGGCTATAAAGATATCCCATGACTTGACAAAATAAATGTGCTAAATAGCAGCAATTATGAAAAATGTTCCAATTAAAACATGGAGGGTACTCCCTAGAGAACATAAAAAACAACAACAAAAAAAAAACCTCCAAAAAACTAACCAAACCAAAACCCTAAAACATCACAGGTATTCAGCATACCCTAAACTCTTGGACAGTCGATTGTTAGGTGGCCTTTTCATGCCTCGAGGATAATATGTAATATTTAAGCACTTATAAAAATAATGGGTGTTGCACATAGGGCAGGTTCACACACACAAAGATTTATTAGCAGCCAGTGACAGAGATGGCGGTCAGAGCTCAAGTAAGGTTGGTTCCAAAGGGTTCTTCTAAAGCAGCATTTTTTTCTTTCAAAGACTTGATAAACCTTAGAGAATTAATATAAGTTGTGAATTTAATGTTGGCTTTTGAGAATAAGGATGCTGCAGGATATTAAATGCCGCATCCTCACTGCTAAGTATCAGTATCAATGCATAACACTGGAAAAGTCACAGAAACAATTCAGCTACGATATGAATAGTGCGATCACTCTTGGTAGTGGGTAACTACCAGAAAATCTGGACAGGCAAATCTAATCCCCTCCCTGGTGCAACACCTCCAGCTCACCTTTCTCTATTCCCCCTTGAAAGTTTAACTCTGACAACAAATAGACTTTAGGCATTTATAGACAAGACAGCAGCAAGGCAAGACTTGTGGCAGACTAGGATCTCCCTGCACACTCCAGACACAGCATTAATGAATCCTGGCATGTGATTGCTAGAACATCTGCATGCAGCCACCCATCAACACCAGCACCAGAGCTGTCAAAGGAGCAAAAGCAGGTCCAAGAAAGGTGTATCAGTCAGTCTAGTGAAACTTCTACTCAGTATGTTTTCAGCAGATTCAGGAAAATGAGGGCAGGTTACTTCCTCACCCAGAACTGCAAAAGCACCTGCCATTAGAAGAAAAGCAACTCTCTGGAAGATTAGTAAGATCTGCTTCAGTCAACATTCTCATAAAACCTCTTCAGTGTCAAGTAGGACTAAATGCATTGTCATAGCAGAGAGCACACAACTGAGAGAACTCATACATTATTCTGTGAACATTGTTTAATGGTTGCAGAATATATGGAGAATTGAGACATCTCGATACTGGAACAGGTCAGCAAACTTGGGAAAACTCAGAATCATGAAGTAATCAGGAGAAATTAATTTCTCAGAAGAAATAAAACTATATGGAGGATACAATTGCTGCATTCAAGAGTGCAAAATTCCCAGAAGACTAATTGTCAGGATATGGTTTTCATTGCCTTCAGTGGATAAGGCTCATACAAATTTAGTCAGAAAAAAGAATATTTAGACTATTTGGGAAAGTGGCTTAATAAAAAGTTTTACAGGATTAATTGGGAGATACAGTAGGGGAAGGAAAGACACTGAAGCCTCTTCCTGGCTCTGTTCAGAGGTACAACATGATAAAGCCACAGCATTTACATACATCATACTTGTAAAACTAAAGTGTTACTAATTACTTGGAGAGCGGCAAAAATATAGAATAGTCTGCTGAGGACATAACACTTTTATATTTGCGAGAAGCTTGAAATTATCTTGCAGTTTACTAAAAGGTCATTTATTCAGGAATAACTCTGCTGCTGCCTCCCATAGAACATTCCGCCTTGTGTTACTGTACTTCCTGTGATAGTTGTTATTCTTAGAAGGGTTTTACAATGCAAAGGTTAAAATTAAAACACCAATGACTTAAAAGAGTGAAATAAACTTGGTGGACATGTGGAAGGAGGAAGAAGTGCAACCTTCTCTCATGTACTCCCGAGCTATCAATAACAGTAAAAGCTAAACCTTCACTTACCAGTAGATTCTCCGGCTTGATATCTCTGTGGACAATATTCAGGCTGTGCAGATATTTGATGGCACTGGCCAGATTGTAAAGCATCCCACTGGCATCCCTCTCTGTGTATTTGTTGGTGGAAGTAATAGCATCAAAAAGATCTCCTCCCTAGGGCAAAATTACCATGGGATATGAGTATTACTGCTTCTGAAATGATCAAAATACTTACAGAATATCAAAGAACATCATTTATAGAGGAGGAGGAGAAGGAAGAGGAGAAGAAGAAGGAAGAGGAGGAAAAGAGAGAAGCAGCATAATTTCCTTTCAGCTATAAACTACGGGCACTGTGGTGACATCTCCCAGTATGGCAGCTGAACAGATCAGTAATTCAGAACCATTTGCCATGGCCTAGTTGGTCAGCAGAGAGGCTAGAGTGTTTACTGCAAACCATTCCCCACCTGCTGCTGCTTTTGAACGCACTTGTCAACCTGTGTGTTCAGAGCCCCTGTTACAAATTTCTGGTAAGAATACATTCTTGCTTGTCATGATCCCATGTACCAACCCTTGCCATTCTTTATTATAATCACAGATTGACATTAAATTTTTGCCCAGTGCCTGACTGAAACCTAGAAAGATGAAGGAACTCTGAGCAAAACACAAATTAGCTACCAGTCCTCATTGCTATCATGTTTTAAAGTCTGTTTTCATCTCATAAATCTTTGAAAACATGGATTTTTAGAAACTACTTTTTCTACACAAGATGTGAAGTTTTTGATAGTGTGATGTGTCTTGCAGCTAATACTGAAGAACTTCACAGCATGTATGTCAGGCAATTATACTGGAAAACAAAGGCGGCAGCTCGTGCCATTTCCACCTCATCATGCAGCCTAATTCAGCTAAAAGCCTCTGCCAGTGAGAGAGAAAACAAGAGAGAAATAAGGAAAGAAGAGAAAAAAAAAATTAAGAAGTCCTCAAAGTTGAAATGATCTTCAATAAGATCTGAGGCAGCCATGACATTTGGACTGTATTTCCAGAGATGAGCTGGCAAGTGGGAAGAAGTGCATGTAAGACAAAAAAGTAAGTTTAAAGATGAGATAAAGAAGGAAGATTGACAGACTGGAGGAAAATTCAATTGTCTTTTGAGAGAGCCTTTGGTCAAAATCAAAGCAGAACTATTAAGAAAGCACCATCCCACAACGAAAAAAGCATTACTAAAAGGGTAATTCTGCAAAAATAATGCAAAAGATCCCTACTGCAGTTAAAACATCAAGAAAAAAAAGACAGGAGAATTTATTTTAAAGAAAATGTAGGTATTTTCTGAAGGGAACAGAGGAGTCCCAGCTTTGCCAACTCTCATGATTTTATCAATGGCCTCAAGATATTTGCTGGATTGTTTTAAGGCTCAGCTCCAGAGTAAACACTTTTTCAAGTAAGAGAAAGAAGGAGAGGGGAAAAAAAGATTAAAAAAAAATAAAATTTAAAAAAAAAAAAAAAGGAACTTCTGAAATCACAGCTACAGAGAAAAGGGTAGGAAAAGACAATCAAAGACTCCAATCTGATAAAACAGACATTATTACAATTTTGGCACTGTTGAAGTGCAGCTGAAGTATGCCAGGGCAGGTTTATTCCCACTGTAGATGCAAAACCCCAGCTCTTTGGAAACTGCCTACAGCCAACTATTGTCAAATCTGGATTACATCAAACCTCTTGCTCTGGCTGGTGACTGTTGAAGACACATCAAGATACATAGTGTCAAGGAAAAGGAAGAACAAAAGGCCAAGCTAAACCAGATAGAGGATTAGAGAGAGAGAGAGAGAGACCAAATATTTGGCAAAAGTACAATACCATGTACTTCATGGCATTATCTGATCCCTAAGTATTAGATATCAGCATGTGAGAAAGTATGTGAGATAAATAATCCATCTTTCCTAAGCTCCTTCCTGTGAAACCCCTCTACCAGCTGCTTTTTAACATGAGGTAGTGGATTAGATGGATCTTTGGTCTTATCTAATATGTTCCACATGCTCAAGAGAAGTGTCAATAACATCAGCAAAGCATCTGCCTCCAAACAAAGAAAGAAAACAGTCCAAGCTGAGATATGAGGGGCAAGAAGGACAGAAAAGGAAAACTTTTGGCTTGAAGTCAGAAGAAAGGAACAAATGTTCATGCACAGGAGAAACATAAACTCAGAAAAAGATAGAGGCTGCAGAGCAATTTAACAGATGATCAAGCCAATCTGAAGCAGAATAATTTTTTCCCTTTAAGCAGTCTCCTGTAGTCAGTAAGGTTTCTTACCAGGTAGCCTGCTAAAAACAGAAACCATTTATTTAGTCTATGGGATTTTCTGCGGTTAAAAGAGAGGTGATATCCTGGAAAGAGTTAACAGAGCTGACAGCTATATCAGGCAGAATTGTTTTCAGACTTTCCTCTCCCCAAAGAGCACTTCAACCTGCAAGGTTCTGCTAAGCCGATTCACACAGCAGGTTACTATCATTTATTCAAGCACAAGGGGTGAGTTTAGGATGACATTTCAGTCTTAAATCCCCTGTTCTGGAGTGAAATGGGACCAGCAACATCTGAATGCAGTTTTTATCATCTGTGCACATAAGGAAGTGCACTTGGAACTACAGTAACCAATTATTTATTTATTACCTTGTTATGCAAATGATATGATCTCTCTTTTTCTTCTGCAAAAGTGAAATCACATCCTGGAGCAGTAAAGCAAACTCTACAATAAATCTTGCTTCTTAAATTGGCCAAACCCCTGTTAGGTTTGAATAACAATTTTATTTCTCTGTGTAAAAAGGCAATGTGCCAGAAACCGGGTCTTTGCTTCCTTTTACAAGCACCACTTGCAATGTGTTTATATTTGTATTTATGAAGTGCCTTTTCTTACACTTTACAAAGCAATGAATGGCCTATCTGGCATGAGGTGAGGGCGGGATTTTCAGCAGCCACTTATGTCAAACATGTTACTGCCAATTAATGCAGGGTGGTATTAACTGAAACCGGGCTCTGCACTATCACGCCTTTTCTCCTTGCCTTTCTTTCCTGTCTGTGAGTTTGATTTAAAGTCAGATCTTCAAAAGTCAGTCAATGACAGATGGTTAATCAATTCTAACAGTGCATGCTATGAAATGGCAACAGTCAGCAATTTGTGAATTAACAATTAATGTCTTTCCAGAAATACCTTCCCTGGTGCTGTCGGAGTGTAACTAGTCTTTTTCTTCCCAATTAAATCTTGAGGAATAGATGCTTACTTAAGAGAAACAAAATTCACTTCCAAGAATTTGGATATTTCTTCTAAATTTCTTCTATTATTCCACATAAATGTAAAGAATAATAAAACAGTGCTCTCTGGGATATGAGAAGTACAAAGATGTCTACAAAGACCTTACATAGCACACCTAAGAGCATGAATATTTTATCAAGGGCAGCAATCTTGAAGAGTAAAGAAGAAGTAATTCAAGAAAACAGATTTTTCCAGAAAAATGAATATAATGCATTGTTTTTGTTATATACATCTTTTAGACTAGTTATTTTCTAAGAGTTGTCGGTCCCCTCCTCTGTCGTTTAGCTGAGTAGAACTTCGATTTAAAATCCATTGGAGACTACAGTTTGCACATTTTTCAACCATGAATAGCACAGCAGGTTGCACCCATAAAACAGCTATGTGCTTCCCATCTTGGCAGGTTAGACAAGGCACAGCTTTTACTTCTTAGTACACCTCATGGGGCCACGATGAAGGATTTGCCAATGCAGGCTGAAGCTGTGGCTATGTTAGCTTATACTGCTGTGCAAGAGGATCGAGGTACCTTTGGACAACCTCTCATGAACTCTGGTGAAAAAATGATAGTTGCATGGACTCCATAATGAGTTCACTTATTGAACAGAGCAGTAATTATTACTAAACTAGTGTTAGATGGCTAATGGTATCTGACCTCAAGCTGTGCTACTTCACATTGCATGCTTAAGAGTGAGAGAGGGCTGTGATTATGAAAGGAGTGGGAAAATGATTCTGGGACTGGTTACACAGGAATTCATGGTGGGAAAGTGTGTCACTATTTTTCTTTTGTTTTTAAGATTTAACCTCTCCATCAGAGAAAAAATAGGGATGCTCCTTGCCACCAGCATCTCCCAGAGTGCCTCCTCAGAGTTTGGAGGTGGTGGACAGTAGGGTTAGTGGGGCCATAAGCTCCACAGCACCACTGAAGCTAAGTAGGGCATCCATCAGGCTCAAACCTAAGAGAAAAATGTTGCCATCTCCTGTGGAGCATAGCCTGTGCTTCTCACAGAAAACAAGACTGTCCTGGACTATGACAAAGACAGGAAAAATCTGTAGTCATCCACCTATGAGACACAATTGTCAGCCATCCAGCTCTGGACTGGGAATACACTTGTGTCACTGGTGCTGCTACAGAGCATGGAGGAGAATGGAACAAAACAGAAAGACTTGTCATTCTGCTTGCTCTTGTATTCCAGACCAAAGACTGAGAAGTTCTTAAAGAAACGCTTGGACCTAGGATCATCCTATCTAAAACTCAATGGGTTGACTACATGAAGAGCATCCCCTTATCTCCACATACAACCAGAGCAAAGCAGATAACAATCTTGTGTGCCAAAAATTGCTTTGTCTCATGACCTCTGCTGGTCCCTGTTTCTAGCCACGGATACAGAGGATGCCCACTGAAGAGGACCACATACTTAATTTGAGTGCAGTGATCTGTGTGACACAGTTCAGAGTGCTTGATTTCCTCATGTGTTGAGCATGCACATTCAACAGGCCTGTACACAAATGCTGCTGCTGCACAACTTTATTGCTGTATTTGTCCTTAAACACTTAAAGTTACGGATTTCCCAGGTGTAGGCTGCCCCTAGAGAATGTGGTGATCAGGATACAGAAATGGAGGTGGCTGCTGAAAAGATGTCCTTCCCATAGAATAGGTGAGGAAGGAATGAGAATCATTAATCCCATGAGTGAATGGGAAAAACAGGTGTATCCTGTTACAGTATACACAGAGGACAAGATACCTTCAGTGGTTTTCTCTTCTCATTTGCCCAATTTTCTCAAATGTATTTTTCCCACCTTTTATGCACAGGGATATACTTGTGTATTAGTACCAGAACTAAAAGCTAAATTCATATTTGTTGCACTGCACTGTTGACAGTATGGGGGCAAGAGATGACCTGGTTTGAGCTTCATAATCCACTTTGAACATGTAAATCCACAAGAGAGTGAAATAAATGCATTAGATATGGTAGTTACTATGAAGAAATAAATAGGGTCCAAAATATAAAATACTGCATTCTAAAATTTACTTTTCAGAATAGAATCATCCTTTAAATAGCAGGCTTTTCTCTTTCATTTCTACCTTACTTTAGCTTACATTTAGATTGCTATCAAGGAGGCAAACCTGACACAGTGTTAATAGAAAATCAGCAGAGAAAAAAATACATGTAATATTGTTTAGATTTAATATAAATTAATAAAAAAATAATTAAACTTTTTATCAAAGGATTTTTTTTTGAAGGCTGGTTTTTATGGCTATTTGGACTGGATGTATTTTCAATTCACCTCAAGGCAGACTATAACTTTTTAAAGAGACTTCTTTTGAGGACGCAAATAAAACTGGGGATCTCCAAAGTACTGTCTGCTGAGCACTTCCAAATCTGGCTTACAACCAGTTGGACTTGATATATTCAAAAACTACAGAAAAAAATCTGACACTGGGTGACACATCTTTCAGTAGGATGTTAGACTACCTTCAGAGATCCTTTCCACTCTGAATTATTCTGTGATCCCATGTTTTTTAGCAAGCCCTAGTATGAACAGAATTTCTCAATATGGTTGAAACAATTACTAATAAGCAGCTTTTCTCCAAAATACTCACCTTTACAAGTTCCATGACAAGGTACAACTCAGTTGGCATGTCCATCTCTTCAATCAGAAGGACAATATTGGGATGCTTGACTCGTCTTAAAATAGACACCTCATTCTGGATCATGTGTTCCTGCCACACACACACAAAAATCTTTAGTAACTACAGGTTTGTGGGAAAAAATAATCAGAGTGGAAAAAATAGAGATGATGGAACCTGCATGGATTTTTCAGTGTTTTTGAAAAACCTAAAGATGTTTCTTTCAGCAATATAGACGGAACCTATCCAGAAACAACATCAGTGTGGTAACTTAAAGGAGAGTGGAACATAGAAAAAGAAATGGAGAAAAAAACATGTTTCTGATGCAGAGAATAATCAAATACAAAAGCTTTTAAAATTTTCTCTGATGCAGAATCTTTTGATTTAACAATATGATAGCATCTTCTCAGAGAACATTTTGTTAGATATTTCAAAAGTTAGCAGTCACTTGGTATAAAACTAACATCACTTTGATTAATCTACTCTTTAGACACCGTGATTGGCGTTGTTATAATTATTTGTATAATTTTTCTGTTTTCTATAATGTGGAATCATGAAAATTTGAGTACATAATTATAGGGTTAATGAACAAGGAGTCACACACAACCAACCACCTGGAGAATCAACACACACATCTGGAAAGCCACATGACAGCCTTTTATACTGATATGCCAAGAGTCTCCAGAGTGCTGGCAAAAGCTTCAACCAAAGAGATTCTAACAGTTGTCAGGAAGGAGACAAATACCAACAGCCTCCCAAACTGATCTCTTGCAAAACATTTATTGGAAAAAAAATCTTTTGGTCTCATATTTTTTTTGTACTCACTTTTCCTCTACATTTACTTTTTTTGATTATTTTCAGAGCATATTCTCTACCAGTTGATCTGAGGAAAGATAAAAGAAAAGAATTTTATGTTCAATCACATTGAATATCAATCAAGTTTATATCTGTCATTTCAGTACAATAAGTCTAGTGAAGAGTTCTATTCAAGTATTCTTTTTTTTCAAGAAAGGAAACTTAGATTTGACTGTTACTGTGAACTTTAGTCAAAGCTATTGAATATGTGTGCCTGAGGAAAAAAAAATCAAACTTTCCTTTTTTTTTAAAGAAGAAATTTCAATGTTTTCAAAGTAAAAATCACTTTTTTTTTCTTTTTTTACATTTTGTAATTACAAATTTTGTTATTACAATTTTGCAATTTACATTTTGTAATTATTATTACTTCTGCATTTTTATGTAAAAATAACACAGTGTCCTCAAATCCAAATATTTTCAAAACAAAACAGTTTTGTTTTCTACTATACAAAAAATACAACCCATCAAAAATACTTACATTTTACTCTAAAATGAAAAGCCATGTGCCTGCATATCTGCACTCACAACTGCTATGATAAAAAGGTCAGTCCTTGGAACAATGGTTTATGTATTCAGTAAGTATAGGATATTTAGCAGAGTTAAATACATTGGGTTTTAGGCCAGAATATGAAAGATTCTTCAAACAATACAAATTGACAGAGAAACTAGTTCAGGATGAGAACACATTTCCTTTTAAGCATTGTGTTCTTTTGAAACCTTATAATATTCATCACTACCGCATATATGTAGATATCTATTATATAGAATGCTAAGAACAATAAAAATAGCTTGTAGACAAGCTAATGATATCAACTTCCATTTCTTAATCAAGTTACAAAACCAAAATATGACTGTAAGGATGACAATAAGAAGCTCTGTTCCCAAGCCCCAGCTTCATTATAAGATTAAGTGGAGAATGAGTAACAAAAGAAAAAGATCTTACTGAAGCATCTTCATTCTGTAGTAAGAACCTAAACAGCTTACAAAACTCTATCACATTTCCCTTAAGTGTATGCTTGGTTAAAAATTAACCTTTCAAGAATAGAGGATCATTTTTTTATTCTTCAATTCACAAAACATAGTTAAATCGATACATTAAATTGATATGTTAAACAGAGAAATCGATGTGTCTAGAAGTGTGCTGTTTGTCAAACACGACATGCAAAGTGAGTAATAAACTGAAAGCACTGTATCTGGAAAACAACTGGGCATATTCACTGCCATATTAATACATGGAGAACTCCACTGGCAATGATGTGTCGCTAGTTGTTAATTTAAGGAAAAATGGGGAGTTCAGCAAAAAGCAAGGAAAACCCCAAAATATTAACTCTGAGTTCCCAGGTCAGCAGAAAGCAAAGGCAGTCTTTGTTAGGTCATCAGTTAAGAGGCTATCTAAAGAAATCACACAGGGTAACAAAGTTTATGATGTGGGGAAAAAAGTACATGTCTGTTCAAGATTCGTGCAAAGAAAAATTAAAACCTTCTCATATCTGTACTCCCTCACAAAGGGGTTTAATGCTACAGTGTCTCAAAATGGGCCACACTCCATGCAGGGTGCTCCTTTCCAGTGCTGCTGTTCAGTGGCTACAATCAAAGCTTAGTGAGGGGACAGGGAGAGATTTGGACACTAATTTGTCCAAATTGGGACTAGAAGAAGGAGGTAGGACAAGAAGTACTAGGAATTAGGATATCTTGGGTTAAAACTCAGACAAAATACAGCCTCTTTCATTAGGAGTCCCTTTCAAACTGCTTGGTTGCCCCAGGAATGCTTCCTTTCTGTCATGACTAAGGAAATTGATGGTTTTTGTTGGCCATGGGAGACTCCATGTACTCCAAGACACTGAGAAATCTGAGCTAGTGAGGAAATGTCAGAATTTGGAAGTATCTGAAAGTTAAAAATGAACACATATAAAAACACCACAGGACAAATTGTGCATATGATGGAGCAGATATGGAACAAGCAGATGACAACTCTGACTGCTCTTTGTTTTGGTAAGAAGAAAATTAAAGCTAAGATAATGCAAATCCTTTCCTCTAAAAAGCTGCAGAACCGCAGGCTGTCAGCAGTACTGCAATGTACATGCCACCAAAAAGTATGCACAGCCATGTGCAATGGGCATCTCACCTCTCACCTATTGCTTGCTCCAAACAGTAAAAAGGTAATACAAAAAGGAGGCAACACAGGAGGTTGAAAAGAAGTCTGGACCCACTGCACTGCTGTAGGGCATAGAGTTAGATCTCTAGTCCATAAGAGGGCTTGGTGCCTGGTTCTTTTAAACTTTTGCAAAATTCACAGAGATTTTCACTGCACTGGAGAAAAAAATCTGTTATTTTTTTGCATACATCAAATGTATTTTCATGTGTGAGCCTGTGCATCCACAGATGCTCAGAATGGGATTTAGAAGTCCTCACATGAAAATTTCAAAGATGGTTTTTGGTTTCTATTTGAACTGTTCATTGTCAGAGGAAAATGCCTGCGAATGTATTGAAGTGCCAGAGTGGTTAACCAGCGCTCACAGACTGATCTCAGAGCTATGGAGAAGAATGACCACATGACCAGTGAAATTATGTAACAAGACCCATTCCTACTTGCTTAACACCTCATGGCGCTATTCCTTTGAAGTCTAATGCACACAGGAACTGTACTGCAGAAGAAAGTGGAAAAGTCCTCTGTCCCAAGTATCACCCCATCAATTCTGGCTCTGCAAATGATGGACTTATCACACTTTGAAGTGAGGTGGTTTTTTGCTTAGAAAGACTGCAAAGAATGTTTTTGAAGGGGTTTCACACGTACTGGCTTTAATTTACCCTCTGAATCTTTAATTTCTCCTTCCACACTTGCAATGGCAAGGGTATACTGATTTAGAAGTGGAAACTAACAGAAATAATTCCACTGTAATTTTCAAGATCTTGCAGAGTAGTAGGGGTCTATGGAATGGTATAGCTCAGAGACCACAAGACTATCTATCTGGGAATACCTGGGCAATCATGCTATTTGAGCACATTTTCCTTAGATATGCTATGTTCACCAGAGGGATAGACAAGAGGACAGGAAACAGTTTTCAGTCAAGCACTCAATAATATTGTAATCAGTACTATTTTTATGTGCGGCGGGACATATTTAATTTTTTTCATGTATTTTCTCTCAGTTTGGGAAAGAATTTAAAATGCACACTAGAACATTTGTACTGACTCAGCACAAATGGCATTTTCAGCTGAATGACAGTGTGCCAAAATCACAATTTATCTTTATTTTAGCTTGTAATCTGTTTCAGTTACTATTCACTTAACCTTTAGCTGCTTTTTCTCTTTTCTCAACTCTGTGTTTTCATCTATCTTTTTCATCAGCCATGCCACTCCATAGGGTTTTACAGGACTTATTTGTTTTCACATTGTTTTGCTTTGCCTCCTTTAGGTTTCCATATTCCCCAGCTTAGTGTTCATACCTCGGGATTTGATCTGAACAGCTACTGCCCTCTGGATGGCCAGGTCCACCATGAACTCACCCTGACAGAGTTCTAAAGGCCTGACCAGAGTTTTGGCCAAATCTCTCAAGCGCACTGTCAGCTGATACAAAATCTACTCTTCCCCTTTTCCCCAGTAGTTGTCTTCATGGTCTGCAACTTGCCAGACACTTCCAGATGCAGAGTGGGACCTGTCTTTTTCCAAGGAGACTAATTTAAAACCAATCAAGCTAATTTATTATCATCTGCCATGACATGTAATCTCACTCTCTAAGGCTAATATCATATTCTTATAGGAAAAGAACAAAAGTTCTTTCTTTGAGCCCAAAGGTGAGGTTACAGTTCTCTGTAAGAGTCTCCTCTCTAGGATAAGGTAAAAGGGGATAGAAAACTTAACTAATGAAATTTCATAATCAAACCTTGGCATCTCTACTGTTCTCTCTTTTGGATATCTCTAGCTCAGATAGCTTTTTCCTTTTCTGCACTGCTACTATGTAACACAGTAATCTTATAATCATTTCACATACAGGTGAAATACCTTCCACCTTTTATATCCCATATTCTCCCATTTTTAACAATATCATCAAAAGGCACCCACACTTCTGCCCAGTTCTTGGTTCCCTACTTTTTACACTCTTGATTGGGTACAGCCAGTTCAAACCTGACTAGACTAAGAAACAGACACCTGAACTAGTCAACCTGACATTTTCAGCCACACTGATTTAAGCGGACTTGTGACTTCTCTCATCTGGAGTAGATGTCTCAAACCAGTGACTGTTCTCACCTCTTAATGGTAAAGGTCATTGAAAAAGCTGGATTTTGGTGTCTGCAGTGAGGCTCGTAAGTTAGAAGGAGCATATATAATGGCACAAAGCAGGCAAGCAGGAATTAGGTATTCATTTAATTAAAAATAAACATGAAAGAGATTACTCCTCAGTGTCAGACAACAGAATAGACGGATCCAAGGTCAGTTCTTTGTGCTGACCATTGCCACTACAACATACATACAAAACTTCCTGACACCTTTACAGAATGCTCCTAACATGTGAAATGTTCCATTGGTCTAATGTGAAAGGAGACTTACAAGAACACAGTGCAAGAAAACATGCCATTTCAATGCAATAAGAAATATTTAACTCAAAGAACTGGTAAAATCATGTGGAGTGCAGCAAAAAAACCACAAAACATATAAGCCTCACAAAGAATTAAATTCACAGATTGCCCCTTGAACTTCCTCTTTTTTTCATATGAAAGGGCATTAGATTTTTCCATCTGGCATTGAGACATTACCTTATTACATGTGTATATTCCACAAATAAAGACATGATCTAGAAAAAGCATTATATTAATGATTTTTTTTGCAGTAATAAGCATATTATTCTCCTCACCTTTCTATACACTCCTTCACAATAGCAAAATTTCCATCTCCTATAGTCCTTCCAACTTTATATCGCTCTGCTATCGATGCTGGAACCTGGAAACCTTCCTCCAACACTTCTGAAAGAATCATTAGTACATTTTTATTGTTAGTGAAGGAAACACAGATGTTGCACATAACATGTATTTCACATCCAAAGTTTAGGAGCCTGGAAACCATTCAGTCAGTATCTCACTTACTGTACAGTGAAACCATGCTGCTGACATTGTATATACTCAACAGGTTTCACGCAGATACAATAATGAAAAATAAGACTTCTGGGGGCTCAAACATACCACCATTCGAGTGTTACATAGTTTACCATTCCCATTGCAATATGCCCCCAAGACAAACCAAAGTTGTATTTTTTTAATTATGAAAAGGCCTCTGTGATCTGCACAAGCGCAGACCAGCCTCCAAAAAGGGCTGGAACTCCTTGACACAGCATGATTAAATATATGTACCAAAGAAGTCCAACACTCAAGCACTTATTTTATTACATCCTGTAAACTGAGACATCCATAAAACTCCTCATGTGCTAAGTGCTAGTTCTCCCCATCCCCCAATATTAAATATTTAGTTTTTAAACAAATGTTCTCAATAACACTACCTCGCATGCAACCTGGGTACCAGATGTTTAGGTAAAATTGCATTACACAGTGTCTAAGCATACAAAAGGTGTGTAGTTTAATGTGTATTAGTGATCATTCCTGAACCACTATTTTAAATGTATTTTAAATAGTGTTACAAATACCTAACATGCCTCTATAAGCTGATCGTAAGCTGCAGCTGATACAAACTACTATATAAATAATGTAATGCAGAAAAAAAAACCCACCTCTCAGAAATGTGATCTGTGTTTACACTGTTCAAGACATGGCTTTAAACTGTATTTTTCTCTGTCCTTTGTTCCTGTTTAGTATTAAAAGTGTATGTTATGATAGAAGGAGGCTAGGATTTGCCTGCATTCTCAGGCAGAACGAAGACATTCTCTAACAGGAACACATATACACACATGTATATACGTGTACATAGTGTTGAAGCAGACACTATCCCTTAGCAAACTTGCTCAAAGCCTTACTATGTGGTAAGACTATCCATTTCTGAGTAAAGACCCAGGACTCCAGTGTGTTCTTTAGTACCATGACAGATAAGACAAAAATACTGAAACAAGCCAGTCAGCACTGTGCTGCTTGCAGAAATAATACCTTGAGTACTCTGCAATAAAAATACCTCTGAAGAGTGACATCCAGATCAAATCTGATACAGAGAAAACCTAAGTGGTTTGCTACAGCTGAGGAGCCTCCTCACGAAAAGTCATCCAGCCTGCAACACTCCCACCTTCGCAGGCAGGAAGAATGACTCATTTCCTACACGGCTGCTGTTATCACTACACTGACTGCTCTGAAATGTCGGCCTCCAAATGTTACCTTCTGCAGGTCCATCATTTTCATCCATAGAGCTGCAAACTTTGGTGGATGCTAATGAGGTAGAGGAGCCACTGTGTTGGGAGCTCTGGAAATGGAGACACAAATGAAAATAGATGATTTTTAAGAAGCACAAGTACCCCCAGCACATTCCTGCTGGACACACATCCCGGAGACGTTTCTATTCCCTATGTTAAAGTATCAATTTACTTTGGTGGATGGATATGTGGATGATTGGGAAGAGTCCAGTTTTTCCTCCAGAATTATACTTTTGGTATCCCCACATACACGGAGATATCTCTGATACATCACGTGAAGTAATGTGCAAGAACACTCTGATGTATGCTTCATTAATTTCTCTCTATTCCAAACACATTTTGGCAGGGAAAACTGAGGTGCTGTATGCCCTCTGCAGGCAGGAGACCGTGTTCTCAGAGACCCTGTTAACACAGCAGGCAGTAGAGGCACAAACTTCCATAGCTAGCTTTGTTACGGGAAAAATTCCTCCCTTTTACAAACCTCTGGTGAAATTCTCTCCAGTTGTGTTCTAGAAGGGAGAAATCATTATGGTAATGTTTGGAGAAAAAAAAAAGTCAGGGTGAATAATGGTTGCTCCTCTGTAGAAGGATTCGACTGGGCCCAGTTCACTTGAGGGCTGACTTTGGTTTCAAGTACTTGAAATGCAAGTGTCTGAATTTGTTGTTAATGGGGCGGGAATGTGACAGTATTTCTGTAGTCTCTAGAAGGAGACTTGTAGGCAGCCACCTTGGATACCAGAAGTATAGGAGGTAGAATCTTACCAGGGAAACTTTCTAAAACATCTATCAAGGTCCATCGTTTAACTACAGATTCTAGGCATTTACTTTAGGAAAACTACTTCATCATGTTTCTAGATGGATGAAACCACACAGATGTATGAGACAGACTGCATTTCACTCAAAACTTTTATCCTGTAGTGCATAACAGTTATACTAACACACTTTCAGGATTCTCCCATCTTCAGATGAAAACAGAAGAAGCTACAAATGTAACTGTGGGTCTTCAAACATACAGCCAAACTGAGCATTTCCTCAGGTCCTTGTGTTGCAATGTAAGTGAAAAATATTCAGAGGATTTTCAAAACTAAAACTTTCTTGGGTTCACATCATTCACATACTGAAAGGTTACAAAGTGCTGCAGCTTTCCATTACCTCCTTCAATCTATATATTGCATAAATTGCAGGCTGTACTGCATATAACTAGCACTATCACTTCCTTATCAGTGTTTGCAAGGTTTCTAGATGCCCACAATCAGGGTGCCAATCCACTTTGCAAATTAGATGCAGCTACTTTGGAATGATTCCTCTCATCTGCCACTACAGGACATAGCTGACCACCGGAGCAACTACAGATACACGGGCTTTGCTGAGTACGGAGTCATGGAGGAGACAGTCAGCAGACTTAAAAGCTGGCCAGTATGCTGAGTTTGTTTGAACAGAATAACTTTTAATTTCTCCCACAAGAGATTAAGGTCAGATGACTTAGACAAAGTCTGAACTTGGCCTATTTTTCACTAAATAATCCTGAGAGCTTGCACATCTCATCTACCAAGAGATTCTTTGCCCTTTTTAACTTTTAATCAAGCCCAGCTCACTCTTTTCATCCAGCCAAGCGTTACTTCTGAGTTCCACAACTGGAAAATGCATTAATCAGTTTTTGGACTGCCTTTGCTGCCTCTTGACAAGAGAAGTGAGCACTGACTGGTTTTATGTAGTTTGCTAAGATACTGCTGCCCTTGTTTAATGGTTAGGATGTGTTTATGTATGTGCTATTACTGTGCTAAACTCTGTGGGACGTCTCAGTAAAAACTTACCTCTGGTTCATTTTTGAACAAATGAGCAGATGTGGATGAAGGTAACGGAAAAATGTTAGGAAGGAGTTCTCATGTCTGGAGAAGTCACTCTCAAAAACCTATTTTTATACACATGTAATGAGAGAATTATTTCCTTTACAGTCCTGCTTGTAAAATAAGCAGAAAAACATGTTTTCTGTATGCAATTCTGCTGTGTTTGTTTGTTTTCCTAGACCAGGCATCCAATTTCATACTTATTTTCCGACTCCACAGTATTTTCTTAATGGAATTACCATTTAATCATGTTTAATATTTGTTACTTCTACCATCAGGAATGAATCATTAAAACATTTAAGGAGTATAAACAGGAAAAGGTTAGTGCTAAATTCAACAGATTATTAAACAGCTTTTTTAACATTTTTTTTTGGTATTTTAAATAGTGAGATTGCACTTTTCAGTAGATGTTAGGTCAAAGCTGCCAACTGCACATCACTGCAGCTTTCTTTAGCAGCCTGACGGTCTCTTTACAAAGTCTTGCACTCTTTGCTTTCATCTGTGAGTATGGGAGATGTGAAAATCAAAACCTAACTTGGCGGCCACATCTTCTCAGAATGTGTGTCTAGAGAGACTCAGATTTCAACTTGAGAACCTAATTTTTCAAGGATCTTAAAACAAGGTTTAGCTGAGAATGGAAACTGCTCAGTCCTTCCAATATCAGACACCTTCAGGGGCTCATTTTAACAAAGCACTTTAGCAAGTGCTTCAGTTTAATACAAATAATCTTAATGGTTTACACAGGACTGAAACTAAATTCACTCCTTAATATCTCTTAGGCATTCCTCCTTAAATATGTATTTTACTTAGGTTTAGTGTAACAAACTGAAAAACAGAAAAGTAGCCTGTAGAAAATTTAAAGGAAATTTAAAAAAATTATCTCATGCTGATGTTTTTAGTGGCCCTATTTCCTTTCTTATTGACACTATATAAGGAAGGAAAAGCTAAGACTCTATTAGTTAAGTGAAGAGGAACTCAAACAATGCATTAGTAGCATATACCATATCACTGGTCTGCACACAAAGCATACAGCCCCTTTAGAGACATCTGCCTGCAAAGCACTGGAAGGGGAGCAGAGGGAGAACTTGCCTGTGACAGGGAAGCAGTAGCTAAGAAGACGTGCTAAAAATATACACCAATGTTTTTTGAACTTTAAATAATAATTGAAAAATATTTGTAAAAATACTTTTCATTACCTTTGTTGAACCCCTCCTTTTAAAACAATAGATTAAAAAGAAATCAGGAACTGGACATTTGCATCCATTCAACAAGTCTGCTGGTGGCCCCCCTTTCACAATTGAAGAGATGTTACTAGATGAACATGACACAAATATTTTCATCTTTATTTAGTCCTCTGGAACAACATGCAGGCATTTATTTATTTATCTTTACTTCAGCCAGAAGGGCATTCCATTTATTTAGACTTTAATTAGCTCGTTGTTCTCACAAGCTGAAAGCCCTCTGGGTCCAGCAATCCTTGTGGGTCTCAGTGTTCCTTCCAGCTGGCTTGCCAATCGCGAGGCAGTCTGTCGTGCGTGCTGCTCTCACAGATGTGGACCCCATCAGGGATCTTGCCGATTGGGAGGGGGGAAAAACAAATCCTAAGCAAGAGCATAATCTCTTCAACACACAGACTTTAATGCAATTAGCTGTTTTAATTTTAAGAGATGCTGAGGTGCTTGGAATGTCATCACTTTTCCATAGATTAAAAAAGGTCCAGTTGCACAGGTTGCCAGCACATGGCCAGTTTTATGGCACACCTTCATAAAAGCAATGGCATTAAAAAATCAGGTCTTTGGTGTAAGGATTTCAGATCCTATTCAGGTTTATATAACAGATGGCCTGCACACCACACATCTCATTGATGTGAATGGAGACATTAGTGCTATAAAGTTTCATCCATGTCTCAATGGGAGATTTATTTAGCAACTGTTTGGTAAATAGCTTGTATCTCAGTGGAAATAGTGCTAAATCCATGGAAAAAAAATTTAAATGGCAGTAAAATAAAAACTACTTTAATTTCTCTCTCTTGATACTCACCTTTGTCCTAAATTGATATTTAAATCCTATTCCAGCCAAACAGTGGGAATTATTCTTGTGGACTACTAGTGTCAGCAGTTACGAAGAGAGACCTAAACAAGTATGACTAGGAAGTTTGTTAATGCAATTCAGATTCCTGATTCTTAAACCCCAAACACTACATTCCAAACCTCTCGAAACCTTTATTAGCGCATATGGAGTCTACAAAGTCTCTCAACAATAGATTCCTTTGTATTTTTCTAGGGTGAAGGAAGCATCTGGATGAAATATGAGTAACAGAAAAGCACACAGGTGTAAATCTAAGTATAGATCTCATGAAGAGTTTGCTCTTTTAGAAACGGGCTTAATGAAATGAGGATTATAATCAGTAAAGAAATTCTAAATTCAGGAAGGAGGCTCAAGATAAGGGAATTGAAAATGTCTTTAAATTATGCCTCCTAAGATTATCTCTACTCCAAAGAACTCTAAACAATTGAAAAAAAACCAAAACAACATACAAAGATATATTTGTGTCAGTAACATCTGTAAGATGACCAACAACTCAGTAAGGAAAAACAGCACTAAAACCAAAACTAGCAGTTAAGCAAGCATGCTCACCTCTTTAGGAGCCCATACTAGTGTTCAGTCTGGTTATAAAAAAACTTTGCAAGGTAGCTGTCATGAGTTCCTGACATAGTCAGTTCCCTTGACTAGAGATGATCATGGCTAATAGCAAAATAAAGACAACAGTCCAGTGCAAGTATTAACTCTGAAGGATTTTGAAGGGATCAAAAAATTCCTGTAAGATGTAACAGTATTAAGCAAGAAAAAAGTCAGTCAATTAACAGCAAAAAAGTATATCACCAGAGAACTAAAATACAGGACAGCTGATTTAAAACCATAAAAATAATCCATTTTGATGCAACTTTTCAGGAGATAGACTGATTTTTTATTATTCAATTTAGAGAGAAGCAATGGGTTATACTGAAATTCCCACTCCCAACTACATCCAGTGAAAATGTTTTTAATTTTCTTTTGTTTAACCTTACATTTTTTTGCCCAGTCAGCTGAGACAAGGGTGAGAAACTTTCATGTAAACAGCACAGAGTTGGCAAAAAAATTACTACATAGAGAAGCATCAAATCAACAATCTTCATGCTGAAAGAATGGAAACCAATGGAATTCAATGTATATAGAGAGAAACAATGCAATTGTTTTCTTTTCAAATTTGGACCCTGCACTGAAGTGGCACAGCAGATCCAAATTTATTTATAAACTGATTAATCTAGAAAGGAACAATCAAAAATATTTGCAAACCTGCTACCTATTCACAGTTCTACACCCTGCCAAGTTTTGTTAAACACTTGACTCAAGAGAGGTCATACATAGGGAAGCAATTTTTTGTTGTTGTTCATTTATGCAAATCAGGATTTACACAGTTTGGAGCAGAGATAAGTTTAAACAACACAAGCAATCATCCGGTGCACATTGTTCAGGGTCTTGTGTTGGTTTTCTTCTTTGAGAGACAGTGGGTTAAATGGGAGAGTTTTCAAGGAAATGGAGCAGACAGACTGGAGTTACATTTGCAAGCTGAAGCATTTTGTTTTATTAAGACTTCTTTAGTAAGCTGCAGCATTGAATGTTTATACAGTTAATGGATTTGTGTAATAAGACAATTCTGAAAGACCAACATAGTTCCCTACATGGTATTCAACAGTAAACATAAATCTAACCTCCAGTAGCTCCTAAAGCTGATTCCAAAGCTGAGCGGTAATTCAGTGTGTAGGCTCACTTGGCCTTTGGCATCCTCCAGAAAAGATTGATGATACAATTAAAAAAAAAAAAATCATATTCATGATATTGGAAGTTGTTACTGTCCTCACTGTGATTAACTTTACAAATTACATGTGATGCAATGTGATAGTTTCCTTTTACCTCTCCTAAAGTTATACAGAGGTAAAATTTTCCACTCAACTACAAAATAAAAATTGAAAGGACACCAAAGGAGATTCTTATTTCTTCCACCCAAGTAAGGATACAGCACAATTACCACTTTTAAACTATTTCAGTTATATATTAAAAGCTCTCCTGGTATTCTTAGCTGGTTTTTGGCACAGGCAGAAGCCTCAATTATTTTGTTTTGAGGCTTTCTCATTTATCTTTCTTCTTTCTGTCAGTACACCTTTTTTAGGCAGACCTATTTACTAGCAACCAAAAGGATTTCAAAAGTAGAACTTTAAAAGGCCCACAGATCCCTCCAGGAGAGTGCCTGAACATCAGCTGGTAGATGACATGTCAGAAATTGTAACATCTCTCTTCCCCTGTCCCTGTCAAACAAGAAATAAAACCAGGCTGTGGATATGTATTTTTAAAGTGTGGTAAGAAAATTAGGTGCTTATTTTAAAACACTGCAACTCTGTTTCAGGACTATTAGCTTTTCACAAGCATACTTTCCTAGTACTAAGGGGGAGTGCAGCTGTAGCCGAGCTGTCAGTAGGGAGATGGTACCTTGCTTTGGATAATCTACTAATTCTCCACTTCATACTTCAAATCTAACCCATCATGTGCAGAGAAACTTACCCATGAGCAATTTAAGGCAGGTATATTTACTGTCTACAAAAGACTCACTAAAACCCAAATTCTTCCTTGAAGGATTTTTTGTATCTATTTACAAGGACCCAGAGTTTATTAAAAAAGAATACTTCTACTATTCAAAGGAACCCATTAGGATGCATGAATCCCATATGCTTATACAAAGGTTAGGCAGACAATGTTGATCCAAAATTAACAAGCAATACCAACTGCAAGTATTTTTTTAAAGCCTGTTAATCTAGTTCCAAAATAAACTCACTGAACAATGTGTATTTTTTAAATACATTTATTACATCACTTACAATAATCTACAGTAATGTTAAATCTAGTGAAACAACAAATTGCAACCAGGATGACATGATCAATACAATACAGTATGATGAAACAATGGCACAAAAATGAAGGTGATTTTCTTCAACTGATTATAAGAAATAAAACATTCATCGACATTTATGTTTGCAAGTTTTACACTTTTTTTTTTGTTGATAAATCAACAGCTTTCTTTTTGGTTTCCTGCATCACATTAATACAAAAATGATATATTTTTAAAAGCAAATATCCAAGCACTTTTCCTTAAAAAAAATAATTGTATGCATAACTTTGTAAAATATTAAACTTAAGTTGTAGATGTGCCAGTATTTACAACATCATAGTGCAACTAAGAAAATGAAGAGGCCTTAGCACAAACAATGTTAGCTCCTCTTCCACTAGAGTCCAAATTCCAAAACACTGTATTGCAGGGCAAAACCACAACCTAATTACCCCATATAACATCAGACAACAAGTACTCGCTGAATACAGTACAGTTTTTTTCATACTTCACTGCTGAGGGTTAATTGAAGCAAATTCGAATATAATGAACATGCGCAAAAACAGACACTAAAATGCACAAGTACAAATGTGTGCACTGCATGTGTTTCCAACCCTTTGCTAAGGTGTGTGTGTACACAACACATGTATCTACATACCTATTGCCTTCCGTGGGGAGTTAGGGTGCTCAGCCTGGCTGAGATCAGGTGCCAGGTGGAAAGAGGCAAACCGCGCCAGGCAAAAAGTGTTACGACAGCAAACAGAGCTCAGAACAGCCCCTGCTCTGCACAGCAACCCCTGTTCCTGGACAGAGGGGTTTCCCTGGAGAAGCACACCCATTTCCAAGGAGTGTGAGAACCACTTGCTTACTTTGCTTTGCATGTAAAGTTACTGCTTGGCTGAGTTACATAGTTACAAGCTCTCATCCCGACGCTAACAGATAAAACTGAAGTGAAGATTAAATAAAGAACAATCTTGTATTCGGTTGCACGCAGTTAATTGGATACAAGAAAAAGCACAGGCAACATTAATCTAAGTATTCATCAAGTCATGAGGTAATTTAGCACCATAGAGATTTTCTTGTCTGTTCATTTCTCTATTTTTAACAAAATAGTAAACTTGGATTTATCAGAGGTTCTTTTCTATATTACTGTTAATTCATTTTAACATTCAGAGTGCAGGCATTTTTTGAACATGCTGCACACTATATCAAGTTCACATTGCAGTGTGAATTATGAAACTGCAAAAGAAAACGGTATTATTTATCTCAATTGTTACGCCACACAATCTCACCCCAGTTGTTCTTCAAGGCTGCTGAACACCAGATATACTTTCTTACAATATACATCTATAGCCACAACATTAATGTCCCTGAATTTTCATCTTTCAGCCAAATATGCCCTGTGACAATGGTTTGAAGAGAAAAACAACTACATATAATGTGTTGATGCTGAATTATTTTACAATTGGGAAAGCAATTTTCACATTGCATAATGAATGCCAAAAACTTTACTGATTTCAATAAAAGAATTTGTAATACTACATGACTTAATGCACTGCAGAACAATGCAGTTCAAAAGGAGGCATAAGATTGAACATTTAAAATTAATAGCATTTCAAATTTAGGATTAATGTTTTGTCTGTGTGTATTTGTGCATAAGGTCCTATCCTTCCTACCTTGGAGTCAGTCATGGTTCTGCCATTAAATTCTGCTCAGTTTGAACTTAGCCCTTGTTTGTAGATGTGATCTCTTAAAATTGTACAGACTTCCTCGGGGGAGCTGCTCAGCAAGTACTGGTTGTTGCAGCTCCACTGATTTTAACAGAGCTGTAGTGAATCTCACCAGACGAGCATCCTCCCCTTAGCACATATTCCTCACTTATTTCTTTAAAGCCACTAATGTGATGTAACTGCACATAGGTTTCAAAACAATCTATGTATGTGTGTATAAATATAAACATACACATTCTGTGCTTCACACGTGAACTGTTTGTTGCATAAAAGAAGTAAAGAGATTAAAAAAAAAAAGAAAAAGAAAAGAATAAAACAAAAGAGAAAGTTGCAGAAAGCATTAGGGAAATAATCACAAGTATTCATAAAGCTCAAAGGGAAGCAAAGCATTCACAATCTAAACAAGACTCTTAAGCTACATCATAATCACCTTAGAGTAGGCACAAATAATGCAGCATACAGAGGGTTCAAACACTATAAAGTTGCTTAAGCTATTCTGTTATTTAATGCAGTTGATGAAATCTAGAGACAAACTAAAACCTGTGCTGTTGCAAGCAGAACTACAGCATCAAGAAACACAATTTCAGTTTCACCCATAAAGTGAAACCTTCTGGTCTTGCTCAAAAGAAACATTTCATTTCTGCTCATGTATAATGGGAATTACATTCCACACAAAAAAGATCTCAAAGTCTATAAACAGTGTACCTTTTCAATCTCCAAGGGACTTTCATTCCTTAAATGAAATATTAATGATACGTATTGCCCCTGAATAGCCCCTTAATACAAGTCATATGTTGAAATGATTAAATGTTATGGACTAGCATATTCTTTTTTAAAACATTCTTGATGGAGAACTCGCTATGATAACAATTACTGATATAAGGTCCATTTTTCTTTTCCACAGCTAAGCAAAGCCGTGGGATTCAGGTTTACTGGCAATCTCTTCTCCCTGCACAGAATAAACATTCTTAATAAACTGCCTTAAGCAGCAGTAGCCTACATGGGAGAGGGGAGGAAAAATAAAATTCTTTGAATTTATTTTCTCTGCAGGAAAAAAACAATTTTCCAAATGTCAGGATTTCATTCAGTCTGGTGGAGTTGCCTGAATTTTTGGAAACTGATCCCAATGCACCTTTACATAATATGCATTTCTTGGGATCAATAATATATTTTATAAAGATAGCCCCTCATAACAGCCGAAAATACAAGTAACTTCACAGCTGTGAACTTTTTTGGTAGAACTGGACAATCTTAAGATCAGGCTATGGGGCAGGGAACATACTGTTCTTGTGACTGGGAAGAGTTTTAGGTTGAAGTCTGAAGCAGGAAAAACAAAACATGCATTTCCAAAGGGAATGACCTAACTGCTTCAGCAAACCTGCTAGATCAATGGCTTTCTCTTCAGGTGATACTGGAACCAAGTACTGAAAACAGAGAAGGTAAGTTTTGTATTCTGCTGCCCTTTTATTTCTATTTGCAAATATCCTCCATAAAGAAAATTATATTGATACAGTGAAGCCATAATATCACATTTTCCATCTGCTGAATTTTATTATTTTATTAAATTTTATTAAAAGGAATTATTTCACTACATTTAAGTTGGCATGTGGCAGCCAAGCATTTTCTGCAATTAAGTAAATTCTCCTGATTTCCAAATATATTAAATCATCACTAAATGGCTAAAAAATATAATCTCTACAGATTTTGTTGAGAATCAGAATTACACTGATTTCTAATCCTTAAATCATTAGTATTTGAGAAAATGAAAGGAAAGGTATAAGGTTGTAAACATGTATGACTACTACACTATGGGATTAAATATAACATACAATGGAAAATATCACTATTATGCAAATTAAGTAGACTAACATTCTCACAATAAAGCAGCAGAAAACAAACAAAAATTAGTAGATATTTGTTAAGCAACTGGTTATAATGCACGACCTACTTTAACACTAAAGGAGTTTTGCATATTCACGCTGTACAAAATGAGCACCTTTAGAAATTGTGAAAACAGAGAAATTAGGTGAATAGGAAGATGATTTATAGACATCATTTCTGTAGGCTTTCATTTTAAAATGCATAAAATGTCTCATTACAGTAAATAAAAATGATGTTCCTGTCCGTAACATAAGGGAAAATAATCACTAGTTTCTCAGGCCAAAAGTGTTTCTCCAAAAGGTGTATATGTATGTCAGATGATGCTGCAAGCCAGCAGTCCCCCCACACCTCCTCGGTCAGAAATCTGTCCATATTTACTTGCAACACATGGATGATCAGCATTAACAGCTCCTGCCAGGTAAAACATTCATATTGCCTGTGAACACTCTTCTGTTTACAGTCATCAGATGGTAAGGCAGAGAAGAGAATTTTAGCATTCATTTGAAAGCATCTACTTTTGTCCTGTGATCACACAGGATTTCTTCACTTTCTACTCATTTAGACAAAAAGACTAAGAGTGTTCCAAATGTGCGTGTCAGGATCAGAAAGAGTGCAAGCAGTTTAATATGGCAGGTTTTTCTTTTCTGCATTTTACCCATTCATTGGTAAAAGCAAAGTACTCATTAACTGTTCATACCAAAATGAATAAAGATACCCATGGTAAAAACAGAACATATAATCAGTACCTTAGATGATAAAAATAGCCCTATTCATAAATGTGCCCACTATGGGTTTGTGCGTTATATTCACCTTATCCAATCCTTGTTTCTTATATGCACAATGCTCTTCTGGATTTGATGGACATATTCAATGGCTCATTCATTACAAATTCTTGCATTAAAACACACTGGTAAAGCCAAAAATACCCCCACACACTGGAATTAATTTGGCCCCATGTTGTTAATATTAAATATGCAAAACTCTTTTGTGCGATTCACTATTACTGTAAATTAGCAGCTATTTTCTTTTAAAATGTTAAACCTTCATCAAATCACAAACCATAAACATTGTTCCATTTTCTCTTTTACACTGAGTCTCCTACTGAATCCATATCATCCGAAGAGAGTGGGCGATACAGGTCCTGTAAGATGAAGTGCAGTATAGATTTGTTTATTGTGTTTGATTTGTTGCACTACAACTGTCTTATATTCTTTTTGTTACTGTGGATCAGAAGACATCGTTTAACACAAATTACACACATTCCATATACTCATATTTTTGTCTTAATGTCATATGATTATTTTTTAATCAACAAATAGATGGTTAGTAAATAAAACTGAAGTTTCAATGTACAACATACTGTAAGAGGCAATTATTTTTTTCTTTCATTCATCCCTTTTAAACACTACTAAAAGAGCATTTGTTTATTCTGGAGACTCTCTTAGTGGTTTGGAAATTTGGAAATACGAATTTAACCTTAAAGGGAATGTATTTTCCTTTTTGCTATTTTCCAAACAGCAGTAGCAAAGTAAGTGTTTACCTTATACAAAGTAATAATGGCTTTTCACCCTGTGGTGGCATGGATCCAGTAACATTTGAGCCCTGGAATGCTGACACTGAACATTGCTGTTACCTATACAGTACTGACAATGGTATCTCTTTCCCCCAGTTTTTCTGTGTCTGTGTGTTTATGTAAAAAGACTGTGTTTTACATTTATCCCCCCATCACTGTCTCTTTCTGTCGGTAGCCAAGCAACCAGCTCATGACAGCAGAGGGAGAGCCTGAGTGTACAGATCCACTTCATTCTTTCAACACACACTCCAAGCACCCTCTGACTGGTCAGATAATCCTCAAATACCAGAGGTGTTAGGGGATGATACATTGCCCTATCCCACCTACGCAGCATAACAATTCCCATTGAGACACACCACAGCACAGAATGAAAGAGAAAGTTGAGAAAAGAGAAGTGGTAGAGGACAGGGCACAGTCTTTTTAAGGTGAATTAGGCATAACTGATAGTTTAGCGGGGTTCTGAGTAGGCAGGTGACCAGCACATCTCATAGCCATTCTCTGCTATCTTTAAGGTGTTTTGGGGAATCCTTTCAACATAGAACATATGAAAAACGACAGAAGAAGAAAAAAAAAACCAAACCAAACCAAACCAACAAAAAACCCACAACAAAACAAAAAACAAAACAAACAAAAGACAAACAAACAAAACAAAACAAAACAAAACAAGACCAAATACAAGAACACATGAGAGTGGGAACGCTGCTGAAGCCCACTTTAGGGTTGACCTCGGCTGAGTTTGTTTGGGTTCTTTTAATTGCAGCATTATAACTGAGACAAGAAATTAACAAATCTGAAAGCTATACTATAAAACAAGTACCAGCTAAAATGAATGCTTCATAAATGTCAAATTTATAAGGGTCTCAATTATCTATGTAGGTTTATGTTTTACTTGCAGACGTGATGGAACAGGGATTTAAGCCCCTTAAAGGGAGTTTTGATTCCCTAGAATGATTATGCTGCATGTATTCTGCCAATGGGTGTGCATACACACAGTAGAAGACGTTAGACCTGCAGAGTGAAAATCAGATCTTAAATACATTTCTACTTTGTTGTCAACAAGCCAGATGAGAAGAATTTAAAAAAGACAAGACCATCTTCTTCTGAATACTAATTAGTTAGTTAATTATTTAAATTAATTTTGAGCATATACAGTTTGGGAATTTCTAATATATAGTACAGAAAAAAATTCTTTTGATTTGCTAGAGAGGTTAACACTCCAAACTTTTGAATAGTATCTCCCAGGTGACTGTCCTTGCCTCTGAATATCAAAAAGTATGCATTTAGAACTGAAAAAGATTACGTTTCTGACTTTTAATACTTAGATAATACTTTTTGTTTATTTTAATAACTCTATGGTTGTTTCAAAGCAAAATCATGCTCAAGAATTCAGTGTCATTTTCTCTGCTTTTTCACCTGCTTTTAAATACTCAAAACTTTTAAAAAGTTTCCTTTCTGAAAGAATTGTTCTTGCCTATAATTACCCAAGGACCTGTATTTCTGGAAAACATGAAGTGAATCACATTTCTTGTCCATTTACAAGTAAAATATCCTTATATACATAGAATTCATGTTATTTGATTAGTCAAAAGGTACCTAAAATCTAACTTTTTATTATTATATAGGTTGCAATCTCTAGAGAAGTAGGAAAAAAATCATTTAAAATAATGGCAAGCAACAAAAAATCAGGTGCAAAGTCTAAAACGTGTCCACCTTAGTTGAAGTAATAACTGATTAGAGGACAGTGGGAAAATAAACTCAGAAACTATTACAAAGCCTGGTTAAATAAAATGTGGGGGGTGGAATTACATGTATTTCTTGCTATGATTGCCATGTCACATTTTCTGAGTCTGCATCATTAACTGCACTCTGTTGTGGCTGGAACTACTTGTGTGTGCAATACAATGACTCTACTTCAAGCGCTATAAACCTGAGTTTCAAATGTTTTACTACATTGCCAAAAAAAATAATGACATCCATTACAACTCAAAATCAGGAATTTTAGTTTCCTATTTAAGAATACATATAAAAAATAACTAAACTGCATGAAATTATAACACACAGCCTGCTAGTTAGAATACTCAGAAACTGAAAATTGGTTGATATTTAGCTCAGATAGCTGATAAATTGTTCCTAGTTCACTTTCAGCTCCATGTATTACAAGCATAAAATAAATCTTTCCAATCTTATTTTCCCCAAATATGGACTGAACTTTGCACAAGATTATAAAAATATATCTTTTCCTGATTTTTGAATTTCTGGAAACAGCTCAGCCACATACATATGCAAGTGAGAAATAAACTATCTTTGTATAATCTCACTTTTAAGGGTAGAAAATATTATCTGTAGGGTTACATGACTACTGTTTTCATGAGTATGTACCACAGCAGCATTTTTGGCTTTATTTGTACCAATGGAAAGCCTTCCATCAAAGGTCAGAATTTACTTTTTTACAAAGGTGAGAAATAAAATGTCAGCAAGAAGAATAATCCTTGTTTTAAATTGCCTAATGTACTTCACAGGTCTTTACAATCCCCAGTGAGAAACTGCTTGGTTTGTGGAAGTATCTTTTGTGTCTCTGAATTTAAAATCTTGACATCCTCTCACCTGTACTTCCTAGGAAAAACATTGGCAGCCTGCCTAGACTCCTCGGCACTGTGATGTCCCAAGCCTACAACTCACTCATAGCACTTGGATGGGGCTGATTAAGAGATGATTGATTATTTGTGTCAAGGGGAACCAGGCTACACTAGAGTAAATGTTCCCTATTGCCTTCCAGAACCAGTACCTACAACTGGCATCCTATGCAGTTGATGGCACGAAAGAACAAGTGCTATTCTGGCTTTAACTGCACACAGAGAGGTGTAAGAAAACCCAAACTACACAGCTGAGCTGGTCATCCTAGGACCCAGAATCTTATTTTGGTTCTAAAGCAGTAGCTCCCTCAAACTCCAGGTAAAGACCAGTCAGAAGCCCAGCCATCTAATTCAACTTCAAACTGTGGGTCTAGTAGCCAATACTCTTCTTTTGCAGCAGAAATACCTCATCTCTCAACACTGGGGACAAGATGGGCACTTAAATCAATCTCCTCTTCTCTCCTGTATGTCTATTACATGATACTAGTACTTCAACAACCTCATAGAGAATAAACCTCCTCCTGCAGCAGGCTTGTCAGTCATGTAACGGAAACCAGTGAAGACAAAGCAAAATGCTTTGGGTTCAAATTTGGTTTATGACAATATGGTACTTAAAACAACCCATCTCTTAAATAAAATTTATACAGTAACACATGAAAGATGGTACTAAAATTAAACAGAATGCCATTTATACTGCTAACAATAAAATTATTAGTAGTAAGCATTGTTTAACTCATGGAATTATATATATATATATACACATATATATAACCTTTATACTTATTTATGTTACATGTTATATTATTCAGGGTTCGTTATTTATGTCTTATTTATATTAACATTATAACCTTTAATGACACAATCATATGTTTTTACACTGAACTTGTAGCTCTTTCACTTCACAAGTTAAACATGAAAGCAGATGAAATAAATTCTCAGACCAAGTGTAAAGTTTCCTTTCCTGAACTTCAGAGAAGTTGATTTTGTAACATAAATAATATTATTGCAATGCATTTTACATGATTGCAATCTATTTTTACATGACTGTGTTCCATGTTTCAACAGAAAAAAAAATAAATCTGGCTAAAATAAAGCCAAACAAGCACGAAAGGTCCCCTACTTAGGTCAAGGGGATTGAATATGAATATCCAAGAATAGAATTCAACTCTTTAACAATGTCTTATCTCTCCTGTACTTTGCTTCAATATTTATTTTTTATACAGTTAGCAATCTGACCATGTCACCATTACACATCCCTCTGCATCCAAAATACTGCCACTCAGCGATCCTGTTACACTTACATGTAAAAAGAAGCCCATCTGCTCTCCTCTTCACATTTGAAAGTCAGAAACCTTGTGGCTAAAACCCCCTTGTGTGTAATGATGCTGACCACATGGATCCCACTCACCCATCCACAAACATTAACAGGAAAAAACATTTCTTCACTGTGAAGAGAGAAGCATCAGTGGTGAGGAAGAAAGTTTAGGAGAGTTACCAATGAAAAGAAAGCCTTACAGCAAATGCAAATCCAACATGTACTGGTATCATCCATTTAAACAGACGCCCTCACACCACTAATGTATAATTCATTTGGAAGACTCTTTGTTCCCTCTTCAGTGACTTATTAATGATTCATTAATAAGCCTTGACAGTAAGAACAAACAGGTGGGGAAGACATTGCACTCAAGATTTTAGTACCAGTTTACCCAACTGGAACTTGCACCTTTGCTCTCTGTGTATTGAATGATGAAAACCAAGACACTGCCCTGAGGCTTCAAGCTGCCACTCACTGGCTACCTCTACACTGCAAGATCACACTCAGCTTCTTTAGCTATAAACAAGTCACAGCAGAAACCCACAGCTGTATCCCAGCCACAGGTAAGACTTGGGCATGCACAATTCCTCAGCTCCCTGGTATATCTCAACATGAAGAAGGATCCACAGGCTAGAAGGGAGTCATTTGTGCTACAGCTATTCCTGATCTGGATATCTGAGGACTTAGGTCTATGCCAGCCCCCTAAAGGCAAGCACTGCCAATCCTGTACATAATCCCCTTATTTTGAGAGCCAGAAATTATGTCTTTATTTAAAAACTGAAAAGGCAGAAAAAAAGTGTTCAAACTGTGTTTATACACAGGTCTGAGATACAGAATGCTGCCTTAGGGAAGCTTTCATTGAGAACTGATTACAGTTTAGAAAACAGCAGAAGAGAAGACACATAGACATCTGCCCTCCTGCTTTTGAACAGATAAAATTAATTAAATCAGCACTTGGAACCCTTTGGGTTGAATGAGCAGTATTTTATTATAGGGTTCCACTGGTTAATTTTGTATGTTTAGGAATATTGCAGATTTCTCCATACATGATAATTAGGGGAACCTACAGCTACTAACAACTCTCATCCAGGAAAGTGACTGACAGATCTCACACTGCCTTAGTACTGATAGCATCTTAACTGCACAAGCCTGTGATAACACACCTAAATTCCACAGTGCATTCTTTCACCTCGTTTCAAAATCAAAGAGGTTTGTAAGTTGTGCAAGTGACATAATACCCATGGCAAGTTAGGAACAAAAAAAATGTCTTTGACAGTGTGAACATTTCCTTCCAGTTGTGAAACACTTGGAAGAAGAAAGTAGAACAAACAAATAAAAAGTTTTGTAAAAAAGGAGAGAGATAACCTCCATTTTTCCCCCTTCAAGGATAAATCAATTCCCAGCATACTGAGCATTTTGACAGACATAAAACAGTTGTATTCCACTGTAGTGTTTTACAAACACAACAAAAACTGGAGCCAGGCTCCTTCACCCCATGGCTCTACACACACACAAGGAATCAGAGGGAAGAATGCTTTTGGATAATGGCTACACTGGGTTCTCTCCAGTCATGCTCAGAAATCAGTTTCCTTATTTCCTTACCCTCTGTTTCCGTAGGCTTCCTGGGCTGGTGGGAGATGGGCTTGGAGACTTCCCAGAGCGGGGAGTAGAAAGCTGGCTACCAGGGGTTCCATTCACTAAAAGGACAAGAAATTGAAAAAAAAAATAAATATAAGGCATTATTAAAGGAACTAAAAAAGAAACTTTTTTCATTCTTTGTTGAATGGATTAATTTGAGGTTTTGTTTGTTGTTTTGTTTTTGGGGTTTTTTTTAACATTTTAGACATTAAGTTAGATAATTAGCAAAAAAACCCTGTTTCCTTAGAGTTTTGGCTCATGTAAACAATTCTTATACAAAGTGAAAGCACATAATCAACAAACCTGAAAATACTTTAGTCAATGGCAGAGAACATGATCATGTTTTGTTTTTTTGGTGTTTTTTTTTTTTAATTGCATTGTTCCTGTACTCAAAAGTGATGGGGAATAAGGTGCTTTGTTAACCTTAAGAGACACTTGAGATATGTAAACCTTCTCATTTCATTTAGCTATGGCTTGAAGTGATACCTACTAAAAATAAAACACAGTATTGTTTGCAAGAACAAATCAGCTGCCTGCTTTTTCTCACTCATTCATTTGAAGAGATTTTTGCAATACTATCTGACCCAAACATCACCTCAGACTTAACCCAGAAGGGTTTCCAGAGGCAAATAAATAAATTAGATATAACTTCTCTAGTCTGACCTACAAGAAAGCATCACTTTCTCAAATAAGTAAGTTTCTTCATATATGTCAGTGCCTATCATTTTAGAAGCATCTCCTCGTGCACATGCCATTATCCAATAAATTAACAAAACAATACCAGCAGAGGCCAGAATTCCACTACAAAGTAATCGCACAAGCAGCTACCAATAATATTCACACTGAAGCACTGATAGAAACACTAGAAAGTGTGTATCACATATACATGTAAATATTCTTAATCAAGCAACTGTTATATCACAATCCACACTTGTAAGCACCAGGATAAAAAGAATCAACAATCAGATTCACAGATTCTGAATCTTCAGAGAATGTTTACATACTAAGGATATCAAAAAGGCATTTGACTTACCTTCTATGAGTTCTAACATGGACAAAATCCTAGTGTTTAACCTGATAACAGCAAGCAGCAAAATTCCTGCTCTGTACTAAGCCAAGCTGTAGCCAAACTGAGAAGCAATGAGATTAGTTAAGGATAGCTGGGGCTGCTCACAGAGTGAGCTGAATGCGATGCAGGATTCATAAGCAGAAGCCTTTTCTGCGTAAGGCTGACGTCTTCAGAGCAGCAGTGGGAGGTGCAGGTGCTGTCTTAGGGCTACATCAAAGGTGTCAATTAAGAATAATGCTGCTGCTTCACAACGCTGAGCCACCGCAACCCCCACTCACTTTCCATGGAGCCCCGAAAGCCTAAGCGATTTTATATGCTGTGCACTGAATCATAATGAGGTGCCTTTGGGGGCAATGTACCAAATGACTCATCCAAAAATCAAAATGACAATAACTCTTGTAAAACCTTGGCTGGCAATCTAGCAAATGCTAATTCTTTTGGATAATATAGTAGACTTTTTTAATAGATTGTTCTTACTTTTTACATAATACATTGTTCTCACTGGATAATACTGGGCCCACACATTATAAGGAAGAAACATATATCTACCACACTACACACATTAATAAAACACAGCATAAGGCACGATAAATAATGATCACTTAATAGTGCTTAGATGCTATGAGTGGTCCAATAGCAACACCACTTTGTGCAAGCCATTGTTTAAAGGAAAAGTGCAATATACTTGCAGAACCATAGGACTGTTATGGGCTGTTATTATAGAAAATAATTCCACTCATCGAGGCTTTGAATTCTCTCTGTACATTGGACAATGGTTTGCACACATCAGCACTCATTCATATATTGCACTAAGTGTATGGGGGAACATGCGTATGTATGTATGTATATTCATACAGTGAAAAACTCCATAGGTCTGATCAACAATGACTAAAATCAAATTTATTACCAATAATATAAAAATAATTCAGAAAAAGAGCAGAATGAGGACATTATAAATGAGCTTTCTGAAAACTCAAAAAGTTTTAAAAAGCTTCTTATCAAAACTATGGCATTATTTAGAAACAAATATTAAATTACTACTATTCACATAGAGCTAGTCCTCAAGACTGCTGAGTAACAAGAGCAGTGCACTGCCTTCTCTTTAAACCAAGCATACACCCTTAGGTATTATTTTAAGCAAATTTAAGACAACACACATACCTCAGTGTAACTAGTAGTGCCAAGTATCAGTTCCTTTTTGCTATAGATGGACCCCTTCCCCATAACTTTCAACAATACTTTTTCTTAGAATTGCTACAGTAATGATTCTGTCCTGAAGACAAAGACCCAAAGCTACCAAGTCGAACCGGACAAATAGATGCAATGGTGTATTTAACTATTCCTGTATTTCCATATTGACACATACCATGTTGAGGAGTATTTATTTGGAATGAGAAAACAAAGTACCATAAATCCTAAAAATTACTTACTTGGCACCAGAATATCCAGAGTGTTTAAACTAAGCTCAAATGCTCTCCTCAATAGCACTTTTAAAAAAGAAAATTATGACATTTGTGCTTACATTGACCATTGGTAACATGTGAAATTCAGAGTACAATTAATGGATCCAGGCCTTCAGGAGACTTAAGCAGTTTCCTATCCTCCTTACCCATATCCAGAATACAAAGGTACTAAATACCTAAAATGTGTACCATACAACGACTGCCTATGGAGAGATGTTTTGAAACTCTAGTCATGGCAGTTAGCCCTGGAGAAGGGATTGCTTTTACCAGTCTTTAGGTACTATGGTATTGCCTTCTACACCTCAAGTAGTTTTCTAGACCTTACTTCAACCAAGCTGATGTTGTAACACAAGTTGTATCATTCCAAAGCAACTATCTAAACCTGACCTGATGAACAATGTGCTAGGATAATCCAAGGCAGTGTAAACTTTCAGAGCTACACAAGATGAATCCAAACTCACACTCCTAGAGGTTTAAGACATGCTGCAGATGAAGCAAAATCAAAATTCTCCCCACCTACTAATTTTGGTGGATTTTATTACAAACACATTTCTTCATTACAGAAACCCTGATGAACAAAGGTCATACAGAGCTTATGTCAGAGTCAAGCTGAAAAGGGACTCAGGAGATGGAGGTTCTATTCCCAGCTCTCTCTATGCATCTGCACAACATCAGACAAGTCATACCATCTCTACCCCTTATCTCCTTAGGCTTTAAGTTCTGGGAGAATGAACTCTTTTTGCACATCATGTTGCCTGTCTTCTGGATATTCTGTATACCGGGAGATATACATTACTATTACTACCAATATTATTCATGTAATTAATCCTTAAAACCAACACCACAACAGAAAAGAAATAGTAATTCCTAATACTTTCCCAGTACATTTCACAGGCTCTCCTTTTTCACCTTCTTGTTTATGGCTTCCTGTCCTTGTGAGTCACTATACTGCATTTGCAAATAGAGATGATATCAGGTGCTGTGTAGCAGGATGAGTCTGGAGTGATTCTGACCCCCCTCCTGAATCCCATTCACAATTATGACATCATTCTTTCATAAGCCATTCATGACCAATAAATGCCGTTCATGCAGTTTATTGCTGTTCTTAGTAACAAATATGTGAATAAAAGCTATAATATTTAATAACAATGCATTCCTGATAACTGCAGGAATATAGCCTAAATTGCCCTAAAATCCACTTCTAGGTGGAATGAATTTTGGTCGGAAACTACATTCCTATACAGTATCTGCATTTCATTTCTCATAGACTGATACAGCACTCTACTGCAGGAAACCTCAATGTAGATACAGAAACATGAAATTGGTAAAGCAAGAGGCTTCTTGCTCAGGGGGTAGAGACTTTAGCTTAACACACAGTGCTCTCCCATTGTCTCACAAGAAAGATTTATCAGTTTAAAATTTCACAGTTGAAATATGCATTAAAAAGCTAATATAATAGCAAAATTATTGTGGCTGCTCCGAGAAGATATAGGCAACCACTCAGCTATGAACTCCTTTCCTTTCTGTCCTCTCTTGCTGAAGATGTGTAACAGGGCAAAGACCTGTTTTTGTATTCATTTTTCCACCACCTGGCACACACATGAAGGTAAAAAATCCAATAAAACAGAACACTAAAGTTGGATGTCAGCATCTACTGAGATAAACGCAAAATAGGCTTTCATATGACAATACTTATAAACTAGTGAAAATGCTGCAAATAAAAAGTACTTTGATGGCATTCCAATAAATTTTGATAGGACATATTTTTATTAAGTAGTAAAAACAAAAAGTTAGAAAAACTGAATTAAAGCGACAAGTGCCTGTCTGAGAAGCCACCAGTATGACTACCCTGTATTAAAATAATACTTTCTTATAAAATTGCCTGTTGATGTGCTAGCATATTGCACTCTATAAAACAGAGATGTCTCTGTGTGTTTAAAAAAGCAGTTTTCCAAACACAAGAGCATTTGTGAAGAAGAAAGAGGAGAAGGGAACAGTGAAGGCTTTTGTTTGCAGCCACAACTTATGAGTAGGACAAGTTAAGCTAAAAAATTATTTACAGAAGCCACAGCATGTATAGGTCATATTCGGCAACTGTTAGCTAGAAAATGCTGACGAGAGATCACTACTTGACTTTGCCTCAATTACTTCTGTAGTTTTTCACTGTCCTTTCCAAAACATCATTGTCTCAGTAAGATTAAATATTTACAAAGTAGTTAGGGAATAACTTTTGTTCCTTCTGCCTTTGTATTCTACTAGTATACATCTTGTAATTTTTGTCTTCACACCAAAAGAGTGTGTACAGTGCACCACTTTAGGCAAGTGTGCTCAGGAGGACTCCCTAGTAAAGGCAAGGCTTTATAGGTTCTACTCTAACATGCAACTGGTTGAGAAAAAACTAGATACTATTATTGTGTTCATTTTAACTAGTGCTAAACTGCCCTTTTTATATTCAGTCTTTTCTAGAGTTTACATAACAAAGATACAAGATCTCTCTGCCACTGAAGACAAGGCTTGACAGACCCCTACAGAGCTTTCACTTAACCAACAGATCAACAAACTAGAAATGGCAAAAGAAAGGATCACCTTTGGGTCAGGTTTACATTCCCCATCCCAGCAGCCACCAACACCCGAATCCCTGTTATTTATTGGTACCTGTGGTAGTCACACAATGTCACCCAAGCAGTCCAGAGCTCAGCAGACACTGCAGACCCCACACATGTTCAGCCACTATTGTGCCTCTATGATATAGCACTTCTACCTCAAACTGAAATCAGCTATGTCTGCACTTCCAAGCAGAGAAGTGCTGCAGACACACAGATATTGCAGACGTATCTTATATCTCAGAAGAAAGGAGACTGCCTTGAAAATGCAATTCCCTGGAATACACTAGTATTTGTTTTTCCTGCAGTCTCAGAAGGTGGGTAAGTGTCTCTTGGGTTTTTTCCCTCTACACTTCAGCTGGTATCTATGATCTTGGCTGCTATTTTCACGCAGCGCGTAATTGAGAGAGCATCTACATGTACATAAGATTTAATGAAAATCTTTTGAACTGTTTTGCCTATTTAGAAAGACTAGAATTCTCAAATCAGTCTACGTGAATGGACTACCAATTCTGAGCACTTTTCTTCATTCAGCGCTTAACTTTTAATCCTTTTAGAGAGCTAAACTGTTCAGTCTAACCAAATCTATTTCTCTTACCAACTCTTGACTTCTGTAACAGGATACAAAATGATACAACTTAATTTTTTAATGATTAGTATCAAATACAAACATCATGAACAAAAAACTAAAAGGAAGCCGTGGTCAAAGCAAAACTATCGGGAAATCTTTGTGTGTGCAGGATGACTCCATTACTCGCATGAGTTTGTACTCATAGCTTCATGAAAATTTTGCTTCAGCATATTTATTATAAAATCTGTCAACTGAATACGTATAACAGCAGGAATAAAACCATGTGACCTCACAAAAGACAATATGACACACCATGTTCCTTCCTTTGGGATACAAAAGACCTTCTTGAGTCAGGTGATTGAAGAACGGTGCTTTCTGGATAACAGCCTAAGGATGAACTATCAAAATAAATGAAAACATACTTTATTGCAGAAGAATACCTCTAGCTCTTATTTTCTAACTAGCAGAGAAAAGCACAAGCATATGATTTAGACAAGCCTTCGATGAGGTCCAGTTTCTATATCCTAAACCACTTTTTTCCTTAGGGAACATCTACAGTTTTGACCAGGGATTAGTTTGACATGTAGTTTCACAATTCTTTGCCCCGGTACAATTTTTGCAAAAAAACAACACACAGTCCTTGGTAATATGACCTATTCTATCTATCCTTCACATATGTTCCCTTTGTCATCTAGAATAGGTGTGTAACAACTCAGTTATTCTTGAAATAATCACTTATCATACTAAATAAACCAAACTCCCAAATAATTCTTTTAGACACCAAACCTGAATTGCTATTACAAAAAAGATTTCAAGCATCTGAAATATTCTGAGTGATAATTTGAGGGAAACAGGAGATTGCTTAGAGGGGAGAAAAAAGTGAGAAGCTGATAATTTTGAAGGTGTAAAAACTGGAAAAAAACCACCAAAACAAAAAACAAACAAAAAACCCAACAACCTAAAAAACAAAACAAAAACAAAAACAAAAACAGAAACTAGCTATTTTTCATGAGAGTAAGTCCTGAAAATTAGAGTTGAGATTTCAGAAACTAAACCAGAGTCGACCAGAACACAGTAGCTTTCCTTAATTTAGTGGACCAAGGGTAAAATAATTTCAGTAATATGCTGTTTTTGATTTGATTAAAAATAACGATCATGAAGAAGTTAAATGCGGCTTTCTCTGAATCTGTTACCTCTTCACCCAAACTGAGGCTGCCACCAGTATTGTTAATTGGCAGCTGGACAGAAGCTGAAAACTACTAAATAGGCATCAGACATTCGTAATTTTCACTCACCAGCAACAGGCTGAAATCCAGTCTCACTGAAATTAAACATCTTTTTTACGATGCCCTTTTCTGAATACTATTTGATGCCAACAAACAAATATCAAAGTGTTTTACAGGCTTTTAGAAGACATTAGAAAAATTAAATAGAGGTAGGATTATCTATTGCACTTGGAACCAAACTTTAGTCCTCTGCCTGCTCAGGAGGTCACACTACCTTTCTATGTTTTCCTTCTTTGCCTTGTTCACTGCTTCTTTACTCGATTTAGACTGAAAGCCTTTTGAAGCAGACAATACCTCAAATGGATTTGTAAAAAAACAGAAAGCAATCCTCCTGCAGTGAGATTTCTGCCTTGTGGTACTGTTTTGAAACACTGTCAGATGTAAATAACAAACTGAAGAAAACATAATAATGGAGAAATCAGCCACAGATCTTCCTAGCTTGCATGTTCTCTTGTAGGAAAAAAGTATTCTGTTTCTATGCAAAAATAGGATGCATCTGCTCTCAGGAGCCAGGGAGACTGCCATTAAAATAAAAGCACATTAAACATATGCTCTGTTATGAAAAAAAAAGGAAAAAAGCAAGGATGGAAGAAAGGTGACCACCTATGGAAAAGCATACATGCCTCTGAAATATGTCAAGAAATGGTATAAAGATAGATGGTGTCTTTTTGCTCACTGGAGAGTATATAGCTCAGGAAAGGATGGGGAGAGTGTGCTTCCCATTCCCTAACAGACTGATGCACTAACTTGCCCTCAGTTAACTAGAGCACAGTTTTGAACCTGTGTGGCCCTGAGCACTTGTGCAGCTTCTGATTTCACTAAAAGTCTTTCCCTGCAATCCTGCAGCCTGCTTGTCACTCACAGGTTTTGCCCCATGCTGCCATGGTAGTGTGCCCAAGAGCCTGTGGGATAGTGGTTTTTATCCTGTTGTTCCCATGCTGTTATTCTCATGGCCATGCACCTGCAGAGCCCAACAGTGTTGTTAGGGTAGGTTCTGTATAGAGCTTTTAGGCTTGCCAAGGAGATTGTCTTTACAGGTGATGGAGGGAAAAAGACACCTCTGAAGAGTGAAGTTACCTAACAGCCTTGGAAATATCATTAAGAGCTTTTCCCCCCAGTACCAGATGAGATGATGAGGGAAACGGTTCTCCAGAGCAGTGGTTTGACGCTCACCAAGGAGAAGGGGACACTCGAGGTTCTTTGCCTTCTCCTGCACAGTCAGGGGTCATCACAACAAAGTGAGACTGAAACAGAAATTGAGGACCTTCAAGCATAATTTCCTCAAAAATAACATTACTGAATTTATCTTCAAAGCAATGGGTTTGGTACAATGTTATTGTTCCAAACTTAGAGATGCAAAAATGAGACACAGACAGAAAAACAAATCATTAAACCCACAAATAATCTCTTTGAGTTCCATAAGCAACTTCCGAAGCTGCTGGGATGAATTTGGGAAAGTTCATTACCTTGTACCACCATTTGCTCAGAAAAAGGAACTCACGGACTTCATTGCATTTATAAGCATTTAGTTCAAGCCCAAATATGGCTGAATTCACTGACCACTTGAAATTCCATGTCAAAGAAGGGAAACTTCTTGAGGATGGCATTTAAGTGCTTAAACCAGAAAAGATAGTCTATATGTCTTAGCCTTGTTTCTCTATTATCTCTTACATAATTATTTCTCTAACAACGGGAAAATGACCAAAGACTGTGCCTTAATTAACTCTAAAAATGATGAATCCAAATCAGTTATCCTGTGCTGATAGGAGGGGAAATAATGTTGAATACCTGCATTAAAGACTACACCATACTACAGATGCAAACAGAAGAGAATAAAGGGTAACTCAAGGATATCCCTTCATTATACAATTTTATCCGTTTTAATATCCAACTTTGAGATTTTTAACACTTTAACACAGCCTTTGTCTATGCAACTTCCCTTTTTATGGCCCACATAGTTATCCTTGTGTATTGTCTTTATATAGACCTTATTAAGGAATGAAGCAGGCATAAGATCATTTTGCGCAGCTAGAACGTGCAGAATTTTCAAAACACAGCAAGTATCAAACAAAAGGAGTCAGATTCTAAGTAGCAATATGCTCTTTTCCACACACCTCACTTAGCTTTCCATCAAGGATACACTATCAAGAATGCTTTCTGTCTGCCCTTTATCCCTACTTCTTACAACTTCACTTTTAGAAAAAACAAACAAAAAAAACCCAAACCAAAACAACTCTTAACAAAATGATACACCTTTACATTTTTGCAATATCTGTGTATTGCCTTTGATCTGAGTAAAGAATATACTTTTTTTCTTAAGTATTTTCTGTTTATTGATAATGAAAGAAGAATGCCTAACAGTAAAGATGAACTGAAAGCAGTTTAAAAACATAGAATAAAAAATACATGTACATGCACTTAGCAGTAACAACATCACAGTTATGCACAAATCATTCAGGATATTCTGTAATCCTGAGATGTTTAATGTAGACATCATGACAAAAATTATCTTCTCATATATGCACTAGATGGCAATTTCTCTATTCTGATACTGTCACGGGTACAGTATTTTTAGGCCTGCTGGGTGGAAGAAGTGAAATATGTACATATTGTTTGTATTTCACAGGACAATTTTGGGGTTTGTCTAAAAATATCTAAAACTCAGTGCTTTTTTTTCTTTCCACTGCTCAGTTTTTTAATTCAATGTCTAATAAAAAACTGCCTTTTTTTTAATCATTGACTGGTTTTAGTTTTATGCAATTTAAAAACAATTCTTGAGAGCAAGTGCCCACTTAGTACAATATTACTTCCATTTATAAAGGTAATACTGATATAAGTATTCATGTATGTAAGGTTAGAAATAGGTTTCCTGTAACATTCACAGAATTTGACCTCAGTATTTGCAGAAGGCACACACAGAGAGCCAAATCAGAGCCATCACCGCATTAAAAATAGTTTCTATTAGAAACACCTTAAATTGTTTAACCCTTTAAAGTGGTTTGAATAGAATAGAATAGAATAGAATAGAATAGAATAGAATAGAATAGAATAGAATAGCTCAATTGAAAGGATCCTACAACAATCATCTATTCCAACTGCCTGACCAATTCAGGGCTGACCAAAAGTTCCAGCATGTTCAGCTGAGGAGGGGAGCAGTAGAGGAGCTTCTGTGAGCAGTTGGCATCCAGCCATAGTCAACCCAACACATAGTCTTTGACCACCCTCTTGGTAAAGAAATTCTTTGTAACTACAGAATCATTCAGTTGTTTAGGTTGGAAAATACCTTTGCGATCATCAAATCCAATTGCTAACCCAGCACTGCCAAGTCTACCACTAATACATGTCCCTCAGCGCCCCATTTACACATCTTTTAAACACCTCCAGGGATGGTGACTCAACCACTTCCCTGGGAAGCCTGTTCCAATGCTTGATAACCCTCTCAGTAAAGACATGCTTCCCAATGTCCAGTCTAAACCTTCCATGATACAGTCTTGTTACTGGATACCAGAGAGAAGAGCTCAGCACCTCACTATCCATATCTCCTCATCAGGAAGTTGCAGAGAGAAATCAGGTCAACCCTCAGCCCCTTCTTTTCTCCAAATCAGACAAGCCCCAAATCCTTATCTGCTCCCTATAGAACATGTCTTCCAGCCCATTCACCAGCTTTGTTCTGGACACCTCTGGACACCTTGAGTACCTTCACATCCTTCTTAAACTGTGGGGCCCAGAACTGAAAACAGTCCTCAAAGTGAAGTTGCATCATTGCTAAATGCATTCTGATAATCATCACTTTTTGACTGGCCAGTGATGCTGTATTTGATGCACCCCAGGATGCAGTTTGCTCTCCTGGCTGCCAGGGCACACAGATGACTTGTAAAGAGCCCGCTGCTGACCAGCACCACCAGACCCCTATCTGTAGGGTTGCTTTCCAGCCACTCCTCTAGAAATTTAGACCTGTGCCTGGCAGTGCCCCATCTCAGGTGGAGAATCCAGCATTTATTCTAGTTAAATTTCATCCCATTAATCATTGCCCAAGGCACCAACCTATCTAGATCCCTCCACAAGGCAGCTTGTCCCTTGGGAGCGCCAAAAGCACCTCCCAGTTTGGTATCATCAGCAAACTTATTAACGGTGCACTCAAGTCCTGCATTCAGATCATTGATAAAAATATTTAATAAATCTGGCCCTAAAATTGAACCCTGAAAAAATGCTGCTAGTGACCAGTTGGCAAGTAGATGTAGTAGCCCCATTCACTACAATCCCTTGAGCCCTGCCTCTCAGCCAGTTCTTTACCCAGGCTCCTACCAGCTGACAGACTGTCCTGACAGCATTTCATACATTCCTGTAGGGTTTTGTCTAAAGCTTTCTCTAACAAAAACTAATTACAATGTGTAAATGATTATTCAAATAGGGAGGCTATGGACCATCAAGCTAATAAGTGCCTATTTCCCATATATTTATTGATTTTGCATAAAAAACTTCTAAAATGGTTACATCTGTCACTAGCACAGCACCATCTGAAATGGTTTGCATTTAAAATATTTTCACTGCACTGTTTTTTTTTTCCTTGTTATAAACTTAATGATATATTAATTACTATTGTGGACTGCAAGAAGTTAAGATTGACTCTCCTACACTTCTCCAGCATGTTTAAGTAAAATGAGTGCTACTTCTCTCAGGATCAAAACCAACATGGTACCACTTAGTCAACACGGCAAAAATATTGCTAGTCCCATAGAAATGTCATAAAATTGTTATGTATAGCAGAACAATTATTTCACTTAGATATGATCACACACAATTCAAAATCCATTACCTGTACTCACAAATGAATAATCATTAAAGAAAAAAAAAGAAAAAAATCCCCAACAAAACCCAGAAAGAGTCTGTAACATTCAAACGACAAAACAAAGCCTCCCCTGCTAAAGTGTAATTTAACTTTGCTCCATGTAGCTTCAAAGAAAGTTACTTTACATGTTAAGAACGAGCTACCCTGGGCTTGTTCCTCACAATCGGTACTTCATCCCATTACTTCTTTTCAGGTTTCTGCATTTCAGATGTTCTTAGAATGTGTAGGAGGCACATTGCCTCCCAACCCTGCCACCCACATTTACGCCTCTGTGTCTCATTGTGTGTCTCCAACTTTCCTTCTTCCCAGAGTTTTCTATTACCTTCGTCTGTTAGTTAAAAAAACCCCTATGGTTCCAGCTGGTCCATGCCTGTCCTCTTTGTAACCAGCACCTGGGCCATTCTGACCCTTTCCTCAATATCCTCATTCACTTTAACCTCACTCTTTCCTCACTCATGCTTCTTCACTTCCTCAGAAACAAAATACAAAAACTATTGTGAAATTAACCTTTAGGCAACACAGATCTTATGCTGCATAACTGGAGCTACTTTCTACATTGTTCTTATTCAGTTTCCAGTACCAGGAATACCACTTTTTCTCAGTCTTTAGGTATTGGAAGCAAAATCATGCACAGAATAAAGTTAATCAAACCATGGTAATGCCAGGGTATGACTTATAAAACACTGAAGTTTTATTTTGTATTAGGAAGACACTTGGGTAAACAAGTAAATTTTTACTATCAATTATTTACATACAATGTTTTTCCACAGAAATGTGGAATTTTAAGTGCATTACCCACTGTACTGAAATAGAATGGTTGCAGTTATGAAAGATTTCTTCCTTGCTTTACCTGAGCTAGTAGAAGCTGGAGACTTGCTGCGTCGGGATGGGCCTGGGCTCTTGGTCGTGCTCCTACGTGAAGTCGATGCTATTTTGGTATAGGAAGTGGATTTCACCACCCGACATTCTAAAAGACAAAGAAACTGCATAAGTTAGCAATTAAGAAAGCCAGCAAGACTCTGTAACAGAAAGAGCACTGAAAAGTGCAAACATTTAGCCCACGCTTGTTTTCATTCACCTTGAGGAGTTTTATGAGAAAATATAAAATCTGTATAAATGGCTCCATTAAAATCCAAGTACAGTATGTACCACATCCCAGACAAAGAACTGCTGCAGTAATCCAGACTTTTCGATACCATGGTTACTGCAGGTAGTCAGGACAGCTTAATTTAACAGTTCTAAGACTACACATAAAATTTCTTTGCTTTTGAAGATTTCAGCACAAGTAATGCACTGATTTTTTTGTAAACAATCCAAATGCGATATAAGCATTTTTGTCAACCTAGGTAGTCTCCTCTAGAAAAACCGGAAGGCTGCTTTTATGTATCAAAATGTTAGGACTACACAAAATGACGCAGGTGTCTGCCACTCATAAAAGACTTGAGGAAGGTGAAGCAGGTTTGTTGCTCCTGCTTAATCCTCTTGTGAGCAATATTACACATTGTATAGCACATGCAATTCATCACAGGCTGAAGGAAATGGCACTGCTTGCTCATAAGAGACATCAGTAAAATCAATGAAGAGGCAAAACTGCCCTCCCACTCGGGAACACTACAAGATATTCAGGTTGGAGTTTATATACACCCACACATCTCTGTAGGCATCCTTGCATTCTGCCTGCAAAATGGTTCTTGGCCTGAAGATGAAATAACTTAGTGTGCATAGCACTGATGTCTTGCACTCTTAATGGATACTAGATTAATCATCAGGCATATTATGCAGTTGAGGAAAAAAAATTACTTCCCCTTCTTAGCCAATATACAATTAAAAGTATGCAGCAATGTTTATACTGTCTTCACCTGATGATGTCAATGATGTCAGTACACTTCATTTGTTTAAAAACACATCAGTAAACATTTAGTTCTGTATCAGACCTGTTTCCCATTTTCTTCCCATGGTTAAGGTTCCTCAACAGAGGTTAAGAGAAATAAACAAGAGGGTTTTTTTCCTAGTCAGAAAATACCATGTACAAGCCTGCACATTATTTAGTCTTTACAGACCAGTGGAGCCTGTAACATAGTTTACACAGATTAGAGAACAAAGGAATAAAATTGAGCATAACTAATTAACTTACACATATCCACCAGAGAATGATGTCATGAAATTTATTTCTCTTGGCTGCCCTAACTGTTTGTCTTTCATCAAGCTGTTGAAGGAAATAGAAGAAAGAACTGATGCATTACTGAGGGAACATCCAGCACAGCTGAGAGGACAAGAGAAATGCTTGGGTCTCCCCAAAGCAGCTTTTCTTCACAAACTCTCCATATTCCTAATGCCTAATAGTAGCCAATTTCTTTCTGTTGACATTTTATGTGATTCACTGATGACTACTTTCATTTTATACTGAAACAGAGAAAAACATTTAGTCTACGAGGAAATCAACAACTGAAAACAGGAGCAATCAGATGAAAACTTCCAATTAGATTCCATTAGGTAACTACAGCAGGAATCTTACATTGATGTATGTCACAGTTGCTCCAGAAACCATATACAACTCAAATGTAAACAGATTCCTTACCTTTCCTGTAAACAAAGATGTAAAATTTTGAAACACCTAATAACAAACTTGTTTGATCTTGTAAAGCTACAATGTAATCCCAGTGTGGGTCTCATTCACAGGAAACACTTGGGAAGGGAACTGCATCTTCCAATGATCAGTAATGAAAAAGACTAAAGCAGAATGATCCAATCAGCTAAAATCCATTAGAATACATGATTTTCTTAGTGGAAAAACTTAAACAGTCCATGAAGAAAACAGCTAGTTTACTAACATGTAAAAAGCTTTCTTAATTCCAGCAGGTAAAGAAAGCAATTATCTATATCCCTCTTTTGCAATTCATGCTCTGCACTAAAGCTTAGTACAACTATTAATACTTATTCAGGTTCTCTCAATACTTTACGAATACCCAGAGTTAAAATGATGTTAGAGAGAAGGTTCTGTATTTGAATGCATATTTCCTCTCACAATATTGGAAAGGACCTGGCAGAAAGTGGTACAAAAGGAAAGGAGAATAAACTAAAATGCACATCCACTTTATCTTTCTATTCTACTGATAGAATGCTGTTGAGGACATACTCCAGATACCTTTACATCATTTTCACCCAGCCCATCAGAAATTAAATTAAAATAATTAATTAAAAGTTATTCTTCATCTGAGATTTTGTCACACATGGGCAAGAATCACGTGGATGACCTGAAATGCAGAGGCTAACCACATCTTGTCACTCCCAGCAAGAAGTATTCACATCTATGGAGGGGTGATAACATTTCTGGGAAAGAGAGAGGTTGGCAGCTGGCTGCACCCACTAGGGCATTTGACTGCACTTCACTACTGACAATCTCCTCAGAAACGTTAATTGAGTGGTCTGCTGTGGTGGGTTGACTCTGGATGGATGTAACCAAAGTTGCTCTATCACTCCCACTGCAATTGGACAGGTGTTCATGCGCTGAGATGAGGACCGGCAGGGATCACTCACCAAATATCATCACAGGCAAGACAGTCTGAACTTCAGTATATTAATTGAATTTATTACCAACAAAATCAGAGTAGAATAATGAGAAATAAAATAAATGTTAAGAACATCTACCTCTTGCTCTCCCTCCAAACTCTACCTCCTGCCCCCCAGCACTGCAGGAAGATGGGGAAGGGGGGCTATGGTCGGTTCATCACACATCATTCCTTGTCGCTTCTCAGGGAGAACAGTCTTTCTCCTGCTCTCTATGGGGTCCCTCCCACTAGAGACAGTCCTTCAGGAGCTTCTCAAATGTGGGCCTATCCCATAGGCAACAGTTCTTCACAAATTGCTCCAACTGGGTCACTCTTCCACAGGGTGTGGTCCATCAGGGACAGCCTACTCTAGTGTGGGTCCCCAGTAGGGTCACAAGTCCTATCAGGAAACCTGCTTTGGTGTGGGCTTCTCTCTCCATGGGTTCACAAGTCCTTGCCAGGACCCTGCTCCAGCACAGGCTCCCCACGGGTTCACAGCCTTCTTTTTAGGCATCCACCTGCTCTGGCATAGGTCTCCTCCACAGGCTGCGGGTGGATCTCTGCACTCCCACTGACCTCTCCAAGGCTGCACAGAAACAGCCTGCTTTCCTGTAATCTTCACTACAGGCTGCAGCAGAATCGCAGCTCCAGTGCCTGAAGCACCTCCTTCCACTCCTCCACTGACCTTGGTGTCTGTATAGTTGTACCTCTCACATATTTTCAATCCTCTCTTCTCTGGCAGAACTGCATCTGCTCTTTTTTTTTTTTCCTTCTTACACACATTATCACAAAGGTGTTATCACCATTTCTGATCTTCTCAGCCTTGGCTGGCAGTGGGTCCATCCTAGAGCCAGCTGGCATTGGCTCTGTGAGACATGGAGGATGCCTCTGGCAGCTTCTCACAGAACCCACCCCTGTAGCCCTCCCACTACCAAATCCTGACCATGCAAACCCAATTCAACTAAAAATCATTCTGATGAGCTACATATAGACCATGACCTGTTGCTTGAGAAACTCTGTACTAATGGCATATTGCCCTATGAGGAATTCACCTCTTGCAGCTAGCTGAACTTTAAATCTCTTCCCACAGAAGGAGAAACACAGATGATCACAGGACAACTGCAAAAAGAAAAAGCATCACTGTATCATAGCGTAACCCAGCTTGGACATGGGAAATTCCCTAGTTCAGTTTTCTACTGAAAGGTTGAAGTAGTCTCACATTCATAGTCCTGGCCCACTTGAGGACACTTCAGGCCACCTGAGGAATGCAGCAGGAAGATCTTGGAGAGCATTAGTGACAAACTCCTGTTCCAAATGACAGAAAAAAGCAGGAATAGATGCTCTTGTCACACTCAAAAAAAAAGGAAAGACTTTGGGAATGTGAAGGTTAAAGGTAGCCTTGGCTGCAGTGACCATGAGTTCAGGATTGTGAAGGGACTGAAGAACGGCAAAAAGTAAGATCACAATTCCGGACTTCAGGTGAGCAGACTCTGGACTCCAGGTATCTGCTTGGATGAGTCCAATTGGATAAGGTCCTGGAGAGAAGAGTGGTCTAAGAAAACTGATTAATTTCCAAAGATCACCTCCAAGTTCCAGAACAATAAGCAGTAAGTTCTTAAAAAAAGCCAGGAAGTCTGCATGGATGAACAAGTTGCTCTTGACAAAATTCAAATGTAAAAAGGAAGCATAAGAAAGGTGGAAGCAGGGACAGGCAACCTGGGAGGTATAGAGAGTAAGTCCAAGCATGCAGAGACACAGCCAGGAAAGCCAAAGTCCAACTAGAATTGAGTCTGATGAGAGACATCAAGGGCCAAGTGCTTCTTTACATACAGAGGGAGTAAAAGAAAGACTGCAGAAAACAAGCACCCACTGCTGGGTGAGATAGGGCCCTGGTGACACAGAACATGGAAAAGGCTACAGTATTGAACAGCTTCTTCGCCTCAGTCTTCACTAGCAAGCCCAGTCCTCAGGAAACCCAGGTCCCAGAAGCAGGGTGAAAGCCTGGAGAAAGGAAAAGCTAGTGGAAGAGGGTTAGATTAGAGAATACTTCATCAAAACAGACATATGTAGATCCAAGGAACCTGATGGGATGCACCTGCAGGTGCTGAAGGATTGGCTGATGTCATTGTGAAGTCATTCTCGATAGTCTTTGAATGGCAATGGTAATTAGGATAACCATTTGAAGACCCAGCAAATCTCACTCCTATCTTCAAAAGGGTCATAAAGGAGTACCCAGGGAACTACAAACAGATCAGCCTCATATCAGCCCCTGGGAAAGTGATAGATTAATGAATCATGAAAATAATTTCAAGGTGCATTAAGGACAAGAATATCAACAGAAGTAATCATCATGGATTCACCAACAGCAAGTCATGCTTGATCAACTTGGTAACACTCTGCAATGAAATAACTGGCTTGGCAGATGTGGAGAGAGCAGTGAGTATTGTCTGCCAGGACATCAGAGAGGCTTTCAGTGCTGTCTCCCATAAAGCTGTCATGGACACACTGTTGATGTACAGGCTTGATGAGCAGACAGCAAGGTGAAAACTGGTTGAGTGGCTGAGCCCAAAGAGTGGTGATCAGAGACAAGTAGCCCACCTGGAGCCAGTGACTAGTGGTGCAATCTCACCTATCATCAGGATAATGAGGCAGAGTGAAGTCTTGGCAAGTTTGCTGATGACAAAAAACTGGAAGGAGTTACTAATAAAAACAGAGTGTCATGCTGCCATTCTGAGGGACCATGAAATACTTGAGAAATGGAGGGATGAGAATCTCATGAAATGCAGCAAGAAGAACATCAAAGTCCTGTACCTGAGGAAGAACAAACCCAGGTACCCATATATGCTGAGGGTCCCTCAGCTGGAAAACAACTTGGAAGAAAAAGACTAGGGAATCTTCATGGACGCCAAGAGGACCATGGACCAGCAACGCAGTTTTGCTGCAAATAAGACACATAGTATCTTGTACTGCATTAGGGAGGCATGTTGCCAGCAGGGGAACCTCCAGGTACTGGAGAGAGCCCAGCGACAAACCATTAAGACAATTAAGTGACTGGAGAGGCTCTTCCCCCGAGGAAAAGCTAAGGGAGCAGGGACTGTTCAGCCTAAAGGTAAGACTCAGGGAGAATTTCATCCATGCATATAAGCAACACAAGAGTGCAAAGAAGATAGAGTCGGGTTCTTTTCAGCAATGTCCAGTGACAGGACTAGAGGCAATGGGCATAAACTGAAATGTAGAAGATTTTGTCCGAGCTTTTTACTGTGAGTGTGAAAGAGCACTCGAACTGGTTACCTAGAGGGGTTGTGAAATCTTCATCCTTGTGGTCCTGGACAATGAGCCCTAGATGACCCTTCTTGAGCAGAGAAATGAAACCTAATGACTTCCAGAGATCCCTTCCAACCTCAACCATTCTGTGATTCTCAGGGCTTTTTCAACTGTTTCCAGAGAATCCCCAAGGATGAACACTACCTGGGCATCCCAGGAAGGGGTATGTCTCCTTGGGCAAACCTATTCCAGTGCCTGACTGCCATCACAAACACTTTTCTTTGTATCCTGACTAAGCCTCTTGTTTCAATTTATATCTATCACTGCTCATCCTCTTACTATGCATCACTCTGAGGAGACTGACTTCACCATCTTGCTGGAGGAGATACTGCCCTATGTGCACTGGATGCTACTGGTAAGTACCCCTGAAGTGATTTCCCTTTCCACGCTGAACCAGCCCAGCTCCATCAGCCTCTCCTCATAAGGCAAGTGCCCCCCACCATCCCAGTGGTTTTCTAATTAACTCCACTTTAGTGATGTCTTCCTTGACATGGGTGGCTTTAAACTAGACCCAGTGTTCCAGATGCACTGTCACATGTGCTGAGTAGTTAGTTCCCTGTCTCTCCTAAGTCCATATAGCTCTGGGAGCTGTTAGCAATTTTTTTGCTGTCAGGACAACTCTCTCTTTAGTCTATGTCAAAGAAATGTTCTCTTTTTCCTATTTCGATTTGTACACACCCTTTTGAGCTCAATTAACTTATTGGGTACAATTTTCTTTTCCCTCTCAAAAAATAATTTACAGGTTGCAAAATTTTAAAAGGTCACAATTCAAAAGAGTATATATTCTCTCTGCTCAAATAGCACTGCGAACCCTAAGGTAAATTTGTCAAATATAATTTTGCCTATGAGTTTACAAGTTTATTCATAAATGACATGGTCTACCATACATAAATGGTATGGGCTGTGGAGAACAACACAGGGAAGCCTTAAGTGCCGTACACACCAGGATCAAGCAACTCATGTCTTCATAGACTGAAGCAAGATGAGTTACAGTGTCTAAAAGCATTTCCAGTTATGGGTAGAATGTAACCAGGCTGCTTATTGTAAATAGGTTTCAGCTCCCATGAACAGTTTATGCATGCAGTTCTGTTGTCACATTTAGTTTGTAAAGTAAAATTTTCCTGAAGGCAAAGATCCTCCTCACTAATCACACAATCACTGCTTCTTTCCTCTAAGACATTACCATAATCTGCCTATTGCTGTAGGAGAACTCTGTATACATAAAGTAGAAGGAAAACAAAACAAAAATGCATGTTTTATTAAAACTGTTATTTTCTACACAGAATCTATACTGGTAAGGAAATAAATACATACCTTCTTCTTGTCAACAGTATTCAGGTAACTATACAATGGGTCCTTTGTAAGTCATGAAATAGAAGAGTGTTTTTCCCACAATTTTCTTTCTATGCCAAAACTCTAGCAGAAATAGATCTGAACTGACAGAAGTGAGTTATATTGCCTTTCTCACTCATGTGGGCATGCCCAGACAAGAAGAAACACTAGGTGTTTCTATATTATGTTCAGTAGGGAAAGAAATATTTCACAGAGTCTCAGTCTTTCCTCTCACCACCGAGTGACTAAGATTAAAGGAACAAAATGGTAACACCCATGGTAATGTGAGGCAAAAGAAGGTCGACTCTACAGTCTGATCAGAGGCTTCACTGCTTTCAAACTCAGAATATAAGATAAATAGGAATGTTTTTCTAGCCAAAACGCCTTGCAGTAAGATGGTCTATTGCATAACTATAGACAGAACTACAAAGTAGGAGAGAGAAGTACAGCCTAACAATGTAACACTGCAGTCCCTTTGTAGTATGTGACATTACCACGGAGGTCTGAGGCCTTTATTGGACATTAACAGTAATAGGACAGAGGGAAAATAAAGGAAAAGAGAAAAAGTGGGGGGGGGCGGGGGGGAAAGGAAACATCCCAAGGCTACAGTTTGACATGACAGGGACAAGATAAGGTAAATAAAGTTACTGACACTGCACAGTGGTGTCAATGAGCAGTAGGAACTGGCACAACTAGGAGGAACTCCAATACAAATACTTGTGAGCTCTTAACTCTTCCTGTTGCCAAATGGGTAAAACGTAAGCATGAGGTAGTTAATGGATGATAGTGTCTGCAGTCTCCAGTTCCTTGATGTATCATTTTCAAAATGTTACATTAGTTTCTATGCTCATTAGATTTTACAATGGTAAGAAAGCAGAAGAGAGTAATCTGCAATAAATGTTTCATAAAATGAACAAATTTAATGTGTTTCTAGAGAAGATTGTGAGAAGCTATTTAAATTACCGGGAGATCAAAAAGGCTTACTTGTCAGCTACTCAGAAGTTGACTGTATGGCCTTCATGAGCTCTTTCTGGCCAAAAATATCACTCTTCGCTGTATTTTGCTTTTCTTTGAGGTCTGGGTGTAGGGAATAGATTTTAAATTTTTGGTGTCCCTGCCAATCTGTTTCTCTAAGACAAGAACATTTAACGTAGTTTCAGCAACATCTGTATCCTACAGATAAGCAAGGAGGGAGGATCAAGGATGTCTGTGGTTGTTGGTAAGCCACTTTACTGTAAGGCTTAGGCAGTACCTTTTACTACTGCTTAAAGACATTAGCGTCACTAGCAATGTCCTCAGGCCAATCAGTAGATCATTACCCCAAATGCAGTACCAATTTAAGTTTTTAATTGTAAGAGTAATTTGTTCCATGTTGCTAATTCTTGATGCAGCTAATGAGATTTTACTTTTCAGCTGCATTCATGCCTTCAACTAATTCTGGTAATCTTCTGTTTGCAGAACTAAGTTTTACTCTCTTCAGCAAAAGGGAAATTGCACCATCCCATCTAGTGGCATTGATACAGACTGCAAGTCACCCCACCCTACCGATCAATCAGTGGCAGCTATGACTTGTAATTACAACATGTTCAAAACGGTAACTATCACAGAGTTTCCAGAAATGAAAGGGATATAGTGTTTCACAGAGGTTTAAGTAATTTCAAATCTTCTATCGTCATGGTTGTGCCTACTTCTATTTTGTATTGCATGTCTTCCCGTTTAATGCATTCCTGATGCAGATGGACAGTGATGTATGCATAGAATGCAAAATCCTAAAGTTTTTATCCTATGCATTAAGCTATCTGTCAGCGTAAATGCATGGGGTTTTGAGATACCTCATCTTCTGATTTGATTTCTTACCAGTAACCGGTCCTCCACTCATAATAAAGATTAGGAATAATGTCTATTTCTGCTGTGTGCCAAATATTTGTGGTAGCAAATATCNTACTTTCTTTGGGGTATAAAAATATAGAAACAGATTTTCTTTCACATGAAAACATTCTCTAAGTCTGAAACTGGGGTAAGTATTCACTAACAAGACAAAAATCATATAGCAGAGAACACCAACAATTAAAGCTATCTATGCCTTATCACAAATCAATAAAATAGAGAATATAGAAGGATCTTAGAACACAAATGACTTCACCCAGTCTAAGAATGCTTCCAGATGTATGTGCTACTCCAAAAATGCCTTGTTAATTTAGAAATAAGGAACGTACTTGTGAATTCACATATTATCAATAGTATCTCATTCTGCTCTACTGTATCACCTTCAAATTCTGATTCAAATGTTTCTAAATACACGGAAGGATAACTGTTTGCCAGAGGAGGTAAATGGACTTTATGTACAATCAAAATGTTGTTTCAAGTATTTTCTACTTTTTCTTCAAACATGTTCCTGTCTTAAATACACTGTTAGGGGGACAGAACTCATCTAATACCAGGGAGCTAAAAATATGATCCATACCTATGAACTATTCACCTCATGGTCCTGCAATCAATGGAACCTGTTAATTTCTTTACCTATCTTAGGAACCTGTAACTTAGGAAAGATGAATCTTATTCATGAATTATGATAAATAAATTATAGTTTTTGAGTTCTGGTGAAAAAACCCTAATTAGAAGCAGTACCATGAGTTGATATGAGTTGTTTTTACTTAATACGAACAATAATACCAGATTTTTGCTGTATTTCAGAAATTGAGTATGAATATATTTTATCTTTCCATCTTCACCATGTGCTAACCTTTCCATCAGAATCATCTCATGCAAACCTCCACATTAATAATTTGTCTCTAAAAACAACATGATGTTAAATTTTACTTTTCAACTGAGAAAATCATCTTCTATCATGAAAAATTTCACTCTATAGCATTGACCATAAGGACTTAAAAAATATTTTGCATCACTGTAACAGTCTTTCTAACAAGGTATAACATCTAATTAGCTGAGTTGGTTAGAGCAGGGTGTTAGTAACACCAAGGTTATGGGTTTGATCCCCGTATGGGCCTCCACTTAGAAGTTGGATTCAATGATCCTTGTAGGTCACTTCCAACTCAGAATATTCTGTGATTCTTCAAAGGAGCAAATGGGATGCTCCATTCGAGAGCAATTCACATAATCATAATTATTTTCCAGTTCTGTATTTGCAGGTAGACAAAACTACAAGACTTCGTCAAAACCTGCTTGCCTAAGTGAACCTGAAAATTTTCCTACTGAATGAATGTGAATGAACTTACTGCTTTTAACTGGAAATGTCTAAGATGGCACAATTGGTTACAACTGCAAACAACTGTACTATTTCTATTTATAGCCTCAGCATTATTCTTTATGAAACAAAGAAATGTGTCCTGCATTTGATTGTGGCTTTCCTTTTTCTTCTGTGACAAAAGCTTGTTCACTGGGCATGTAGGCTAACAACAGATATCCCTCAAATGCACCTGGTGAAACCGAGGTAAAATTCATCCCTGAAGTGCTTTATTTTATCTGCACAGCTTGAATGGCATTTTTCTAGGTGTTGTTTTATTTATGAAATTAGAGAAAATATGAAAGGATGGTACAAAATAATTAGCTTAACTATTAACTATTAATATGATGAACTATTCTGTTCATATACATCAATGGTTTGCTTTCCTGTTCAGCACAAAGAGGTAATATTTGTCATATTACATATTAAAAATAATCTTGTTCTTTACTTTGAGAATAAACAAGTCTCCTATCCTACCCATATGGTGAATATTAACATCATCCTAACACCAAATACACAGACATTCCACCATGTATTTTTTTAATTCCAGTCTAAGAGAAGTGTCCATGTTGCAAATTCCAGGGTTCTGGTATTATTACTTTCTGTTTTAAAAGTATAACTTGTTTTCAACTGCTTTATATTTCAAATTACTCTTTTAAAAGTTTACAAGCCCACACCCTTTCCCCAGTTATAAATGAAAATCCCCATTTGCAGAACACTGTGTTTGCATGGAAAGAATTAGTTTAAAGGTATTACTGAAAAACATCCATTCAAAACAGTTAATTTTTAACACATTTTAACCAGGACTCCTGAAGTTACAGATTTTTTGATGTGTAACCAATTCGTGGAGAGTGAGAAAATATGTATTTAAACTGCCCTACTTATTTTTGCTTTTATTTTTTAAAGTAAATCTGCCTATTTATAACGCACTTACCAGTCTAACAACTTTATTATGCAATATTAAGTTTTAAAAGCCTTTATTTTTTTTTCCCTCAAAGAAATTAAGTACACTTTACTGGGATAAAGAGTATAGTCACAACAGTTCAGCACAAATCAAATTCCTATTGGCACTTAGACAGCTAACTAGTTATATTAGAAAGGAGTCTTGCACAAAGCAAGGAATATAGAAATTTAAACTATTGATTTAAAAACAGATGAAAATGAAAAGCCAATAGTTGTGTGGTGGGTTTTTGTCCAAACAATCATTTAAAAAACTAACTGCAACCATTCAGACAATGTAACTTTAGCAACAGCAGGATTAGAAGACAAGACACACTAGGAAGAGAACAGGTTACAGAGAGCTCTTAGATAACATTTTCAAATTAGGAAGATGAAAAGAATATTTAGAGACACATCTGAGATGATCTCTGAGCCACTGGATGCTATTTGTTGTGAATTGTGAAGGACAAATAAAGATCCAAGAGAAAAAGGCAAAGCAAAAGCCTATCTTTAAAACTGGGACAAAACAGAAAAACAGGAGTTGCAAAAAAGACAGCCTAATTTGAGATTACTGAAAAAAATGTCCATGGTATAAAGGAGACAGAGTCAGACTAATTTCCTTTTGATTTATGGTAAGACAAGAAGTAATGGGCACAGGCTGAAATACAAGAGGTTCCCTTTGAACAGCAGAAAATAACTTTTTTCACTCTGAAGGGACTGAGCACTGGCACAGGTTATCCAGACAGGTGGTGGAATCTCAGCCTTGGGGATATTCAAAAGCCACCTAGAATTGAATCTGGACACACAGCACCAGGTGACCCTCCAGAGGGCACTTCCAAACTCAACATTTCTGTGACAATATAAAGCAATGAAGGAAACAAATGATTTGAAGATTAAAAGATATTAAAATTATATGTAATAGTCTAAATGATTTTGTTAAAAATAAACTGTGTCAAAGTGGTCTTCCTATAATGTTATAATGGGTGGGGGGGCACGACAGTAGAGATTATAAGCTTTTCTACTCAGAATTTTGAAACTCAAGCTACAATTTAAGAACATATCATCTATAGAAATTGTTTTTAAATGGGTATTGGAAAAGCAAACCAGGGTAGTTATCAATGGTTTTACTGTCAAACCAGGAGAGAATGCATGGAGGAGCTTGCAGAGTTTTGTTTCTGAGCCTGATACTCGTCAATATTGATTTGTATTAATAAGATGAGTAGGCCTTTTAAATCTGGAGATGACACTAACATAGGCAAAGCTGTAATCAGTGTAGAACAACATCACTGGTATTTAGAAATGTATAAATATTATACAGAAATAGATAATATATATTATATATATATATCAAAATAAATAGAAATATTTAGAAAATTGGAGAAGTCATCAGAAAAAAAGCAGATTAAACTCAGCAAGTCGAACACACTAGAACCAGGAAAGAATCAGCAACAGAAAAAAGGCTGAAGCCATCTCACTACATGAGTCAGTTCTATGAATGCTAACCAGCAGTTCTGCAAGGAGGGACATGCTTTATCTGAAGCAAAGTACTACAGCAAAAGGAATCATCATCCTGCTGAACAGGTGCACTCTGTGGAGGACATTTGAATTATTTTGTTTTCCCCACTGCTACTGCAATATTACCTAACACAACAAAGTCACTTTTGTGTTTCCCATTTAGAAATGAAAGGATTTCACCATCAGAGTATTGAGAGAATATCAAGAAGTAGCACACCTTAGGAAAACAAGACCAGTGAAGGATAGCTAATATAAATGGGTTTCTTAGTTCAGAAAACTAGTTATGAGAAAAACAGTAGCCAAAACAGATTGCCAAAATGAAGAAAAACTAATTTACTACTATTAGTTTTATCACAAATAGGACAAAGAAGAGTGATCTTAAGTTTCCAAAAGGTAGATTAATTTAGACATGAAGAAACGCATTTTTAACTGCAAGGAAAAGAAAGTACCAGGACAGATCACATGGAAAGCTTTGTTGAAATTCACTAACTACAACTTCACATCCACAGGTTAGCCAGAAACCTATAAAGTCAATTTAGGTACAGGTCCTCTCTTGGGACCTCTCAGATTCCTTCTATGAATCTTTTGATTAAGTCTTACGAGTATGACTCATAGGAGGTACTCAAAAGTTTTTTCACTATCAGCACTTCTGCCTGGATTTAGTTGAAAGATAAATAAGGAGAGGCACACTAATGTAAAACTGAGTGAAAGTCAAAGAACATTTTAGCGAGAGAAAAGTGACTGCTTAATGGAAGAATTAAAATCATTAAAATTTCCTGAGTGGGGTGACTACTGAGATATAAATCTTTTATTATTCTTCAAAAGCCAGTCTGATTAACTTTGAGAATTTTTCTCAGTAGGGCATTAGCAGAACTGATATCTCAAAAAAAAGCAGACTTTCTCCTTCAGAGTGAATTCAGAACCTTGTTGGATAATATTCTCTCATACCATTAAGATTCTTCCAAACCAACTACATGACAAAACTTTATAATGAGAGAAGACATTTCTTACTGGATTCATGGATTACATCCTTTTTGCTCTCACTGGACAGATCTAAGATGATTTTGTGGTGCTAGAGTTGGTGAAGAGGCATGGCTCTATCTACATCTTCCAAAACTCAATCTGCTTTCAAAACACATATTTCATTCATAGGCATATCCAGATGAAAAAAACAAGATGAAAACAGAAATGCTCACACATTCTATGCAGCTTAAGAAAAGCCATCATTAAAAACCAAACAAACAAACATAACCCCCCCCTAAACAAAAACAAACAAATGAAAATGAGAATAAAAGCCAACCTATCAAAAACATGTTAACCTACACCAAGTTCTGAAGCACTCTGGACTGTAAACATCTGAAGCAAGATCACAGCTTAACATGCATCCAATGTTTAAATGATAATCAACAAGCAGCAGGCAGGGAGTGCTAACTATGGATCAAAAGATTATATTTATACACGTTCCTTTAGGTTATTGTTGAAAGCAATGCTTTACACTCTATCTTATAAAATTATAGGTATCATTTATTATAGTATCTAACATTTCAGTGGATCATTGTTATTAGAATAATTTTTTGTAAATTTATTTCACTACTGACTTGCACAAACTTTTAAACAGATCCAGTTTGAGATGACCTTCTTCCATGAAATGAAAGGCATTAGTGTGATTGATAAAGTACGCTAAACCTAACAATGAAGTAGACATTTCACAGGGGTGTCTAATCTTTTTAATTCTTCAACTCATGTAATTTTTTGAACTGCACAGTGCTGTCCAAGAGATATTTTCAGTCCCTTATCTCGTCCATTAATTTTAAAGACATTAAAATGTGGAACTATATCTATAACTAAATTTTTAAATTATTATAAAGTCCCACTATGTGTTTGAGGAGGGCTGTCATATGAATTGACAAAACACATGAGTTGAAGTCATGTAGCAACTATGAAAGATGAAAAAATAACTAACAAATTCTGCTATATTATTCTATGCGAGTCAATCACAATTTTCTCAGATATGTTTTTGGTTGTTTTTTTTTTTTAATTTAAAGTCTTACTTGTCTAAAACATTAAATTTGAAGTTTCAGATTATTCCATATTTAAGAGTATTCCAAGCCTTGGAAAGGATGCAACACTGAAGCTATTTCTGAATGGATAAGGAACACTAAAGACCTAACACAAATCCAGTGCATACTAACTTTATTTTCTATAAATATTCTAAAAAAGCCACTTAATTTCCTGTGAAAAGTCATTCAAATGTTCAAATGTACTTACAAACAAACAAACAAAAACCAAACAAAAAAACTTTAAAAAAAGCCCCACAAACACCAAAAAGTCAACAGTTGAACCCAAAAGTTAATTTAAGAAACAGGTTTATTCATATAACATACTCCGATCTTCCTCTAGTTATTCTAAGAGAGAATGTGAGTTCTTGTCACAAACTTATGCATACAGATAACAATGGTGTTCAAAGTCACAAAATACTGAAATAGACAACAATGTCAATGATAAAATATAGTCCCTAGAATTCCTAACTTCCATTCTTTCAGGATTTGATATCCAAGAATCTCTTCAAGAACTTCATAAACCTACTTTGTAACTGAAATGTAGAAATACTGACGACAAAATATCCTTGCCTTAACTTTCCAATGTGTTTCTAACCTCTCCACAGTTTTGTGTCAGTTCCAGCCTCCCATATGTCTGTTCCTCCCAGAGAAAAGCCTCTGCACTTTCTCTGACACCAACTTCTATGAATAGAAAGCTCTCTCTGAGGCAACCTGCACAAGGCAGCTTCCTTCTCTGTATGATCCCCCAATGACTTTATAATTTAACTATTGCAATTGAGATGATGTAACACAATGCAAAACAAACAGATGGGCAAGAGATATAAAGTGCGGCCAGGCCTAAACTGGAAAACATCACTGCCAGAAATGTTGCTGGGCCCGCAGCTGCTGACATTGCTCCTGGGATGTGTGCACACTGAGGATTTGCTGGCAGCTGCATTGCTGGCTGAGGTTTGAGGCATGTGGTTCTACTTAGGTGCCACAAGCTGGGCTTTGTTTGCTTACTCCACATTTACATGTGCCTGCATGCAAACCTGTGGAGATAAAAGGTAATTCTGGATGCCAAAACCCTGTCATGTAGATCAGGTGTATTTTGCTATACTGAAAGAACGTAATGAACAAATAGGGATTTTTTAATGAGGTGTGATCACTTTGTCACTGCAGCGTAGAGATCTGGAGGTACCATCCTAGAATTATCTTGAGTAATGGCAGCAACTTAGCTACCCTAAGAGTAGCTTGGAAAGGTAAATTAGCATATGCTAACTCCTGTGCTGGTGCAACAGACTGCTTGACTATGTGAGAGTTTATTTAAATCTCACTTGGGCATCTCTAGTATTAACAGGAATGCTGTGACAGTATGGAAGAAAAATAATCAGTTCCTGTCAAACTTCTTTCCTAATGATTATATTCCATGCTATCTTTATGTGACACAAGGTGCAGTACATCAATCATACAAAAGCAGAGCACTTGCGGCATTGCTTTAAGGAAAAGTAACTGAACAATAAAGAAATACTGGTTAAAAGATACAAGTATTATAAAAATAAACCAGTGCAAATGCAATGAGAAAACACAAGAAAACATGATAAATCCGACTTCCAAGTACCTTGATTCTTCAGTCTCAATCCATCACTCTGTAGATTGTGACCGGGCAATAGCATTTCCGCAGTAGTTACAGGCTAATGCCAAGAGCAAGGAACACTTGATGGACTAAGCTATACAAATTAACTGATCAGCTGGAGCAGTCAAAGAAGGGTGGTAGGATCCCCGTTGCCTAAACTGTTTCGAACAAGTAGCATCTTTCAAAGTAGCCAACCTGATGACCAAATCGCCTTACCAGTCAAAGGTGAAACAAAACAGTTTTCTTACAACTTAGAAGCTGAACAATCTATGCCCCTCTCACGTGTGAGAGGAATATATTGTAAACAGTATAGTCTGAAATTAAGCATTGCAAATCTGAGATATTTATAGATATAAAAGTAATAGATATAGAAGTAATGCTTTAGATAGGTCAAAGGCCATCATAGGGACAGAAGGCATTTTCAGAACATAATGAATACTGAATTCATACATTATTTACAGCAGAGAGGGAACTGTAGTATCTAAAATACCTGGATTAACATCTGGACAGCTTTGAAACAGGCAAATTCAAATATTTTTATTTTGTTCATTATTTCTTCCATTCCTTCACTGAAATGAATATTTTTATGGGATAAATAAGATTTTTAAAACAGAAACAAGTAATAGAGGTATTCTGCATCTATTCCCAAAAACCTATCTCTATTCTAACAGGCTTTTAAATTACGTACTGATACTTAACAAGGTAACATATTTGCATGACATAGTTGTTATGTGCAAAATCGGTCCACTTTCAGTTATTATTTAAGTGTCAGAAGACATGAAAGGAATGAATTGATGAGGCAGGAGGATATAATCATCCACATATATTTTAATGAGGCAAAACATTTTTTTTCTGGCTACTGATGCAAAGACGATGGAAAAATTTACACAAATGCTCCCCAAACTAATCAGAGACTTAGAGGCAGAAGACATCATCAGCCACAGTTCCTACTCACAGGCACCTCATCAATGATTTAATATGACAGAGGGGACTGCAGCTTCATTATCTGGTGATATTTTATTTATTCATATTTAATTACTGCATATCATAACAATTCGAAATTCAACTGCATTGCAGAAGATGAGGGAAGGAATGAAGCTGTTCTACTGACTGTACTTACACATCTGCTTCACAGACCTACAGGGATTCACTCAGCCACAATATATAATAAAAGTGAAAAAAAAACTTATATTCTACAAATGAGTTACAAATTCTCCATATTAAAACTGGGTGAAATAAACAAAGATGTCTTCAAAATTCATGTAGTGGACATGAAGAATTCTATTTATCTTCATTATAGGCTGAAAGTGTTTGGGCCAAAATCCCCAATTTAGATGAACCATGAGGAGAAAAAAAAATGATGGCAGGAGAAAAAAAAAAACACGTAACATGACAAATTAGCAGAACCAAACTTCTCCCCCAGTGGGAGGGAGAGGTGAAGGCCAAAGGGTAGATTAATCTTGCTATATCATATGGTCTTGATCTTAAAAATTTCTCTGAGTGTTTAGCAGAAATCACACGCACAATGGGGAGACTTTGAAAAGATCAGGAGCCAAAGCAGATTAAGACGAAATGGGGCCAGATCCAAAAAGCCGTCAGCCCCCCACCCTTTCCTGCAGACTCCCATGTGGTCAGGAGATTGTTTCATGGCTCCAAAGTGCTTGTCTGTGCTGAGCTCGTTGATGTGTGCTCTCGCTCCCTGTGTCTCTAACAGAGAAGGCATTTTGATTTCTCTTTTCACAGCAGTATGATCTGCAGCTGTGGACACAGGTCTTTGCAACCCCTCTTACTTTGTGGCCTCAAATTAATGTGCAGAACCTGGCTGATTCAACTTCACCCTAAAAACTGGATCCACGCCTAACCAAGATGGAAATAGCATTAAATTTAAAAAAAATAAAATAAAATAAAAAATTTTTTAAATTTCACTAAGTCTGTTTTAAAACAGTAATTTGAAAAATTTAGAAAGGGGATCAAGCAGATGAATGGGTTACTGCAGCTTACCCATTTGCTGAGTGGCAGCTGAGTCAAAGCAATTATCTACATACATACTTAGTAAAAATGAGTTGATGCTACATGGCTTAGCTGTGTCTACAATAGAAAAAGATTTCATTTTGTGCACATGCACATTTTCTACAACTGAGATGATGTGCAATTACTTTTTAAGCTACTGAAATTGCTTCTATATGCAAACTCTAAAGTCTGCCATCTGAGGCAAATAATGTAGAATTTTAAAAAAAGGAATTTAAAAGGTTATAAAATACTCTGTTTCTTTAATGAGTGACACAATGACAAAAAAGGAAGAAGGACCCCCCAAAAGTATAAATGCTGTTTTAACTATTGATGTGAAAACTGAAATGCATCTGTATGGAAAACTGTTTTATTAATTTACTTTTAGAATGTTAGGTGCAAAAGCATATGTTCATTCACATAAATCTACTAGCAGTGTTTTCACTCTCTTTTAAAATAAAAGATAATTTGTTCCATGATTTATGACCTCACTGACTTCGCATATTGAATTAGGCAGCTGAAATAATCCCACTCATCTTGCAAATTATTATTAATGTGGCAGCATACACACATACACTGACTGATACCTTTTATTTGAATTCACAGAGGGTGAGGATAACATAATAATTTTATGAGAAAGGGTTATACATCCACTAATGACAAACCATTACAAACATCCACTCAGAACTTTCACACAAAACTTGCCAAACACATACACATACATAATTCCCAGTTTTACACTGGCACAACTATTGCATTCTGTAACTTGAGAGAAACCTTGTGTGAATCAGTTGCTGTGTTCCCCCATTTTTCATTATGACGAGTAATTCAACAGACACTTTTATAGCTGCTGGTGTACACATCCACTTCAGTACTTTCTTTTCTAATCTGGTTACTTTTTTTCTCAATTTCCTAATTAGATGACTTACATTTGTTTGCTTTTTCAATATTACCCTATAAAAGTCTACCAATCAAGTTGTTACTCATTGAACTAGGCAGAACTCTTTCTTCTTCCCCATAAATTTTCCCTTCAACCATAACTCCTTACTAGTTTCCCTCTAGTATTTAGATGTGCTCAAATGAAATGTGTTGGCTTGTACTAATGCAATGCATGTGTTTATGGAACACAGCAGGCACATACTCCATTTTCAAAAGACATAACAAAAGAACAGCCATTTATGAAAATTCCACTGCTTGTGATTCTCACTTCCCCTTCACCACCTCCACCCCTTCCCGGAGTCCAACTAGAACATCTGGGTGTACTGGATTAAATAATGAACTCTTTGTTTGAAGAAAATTCACAGGAAAAGTTATACTTCTCTTAAGACAGGAGAGGTTACTGCATGGAAGTCAAGAGAGGAGAAAGCCAAGAGTCAAATGGAGAACTGTGGAGTGGTTCTTCGGGACAGAAATGTACATGTAGCATTCCAATTTGTGAACTTCTACCACAGAGTCCTGGTAAAGTGTGTAGAAGTTAACTCACACAGCAACACGGGGATCCTCTGCACCTCCTCTCCTTCAGGGAAAAGGAAAGGCTTTTGTGGATGGTTCAAAGGAGACTACAAAGAATTTGGTCTGATCTGTTATCTTTCTCTATCTCTGCACGACTTTCTACATGTCAGTGTATTTCAAGAGGGTGTATGCTACATTTCCTTTGGCTAAATTACACCATGGAGAAAATAAAGTAGATATTAAAACCTGGAGAAGTTATACAAGAGATGTGCATAGTTTTTCCAATTCAGTTTGGTGAGGAAGCTTTTTGATATGAACAGAACTCTACGTTCACCCTACATTTAATACAACACTTTTTATTATTATAGCAAATGAGCAATTAATTTGATAGTAATGAGAAGGTTAGTTTAAACAATATGGAAATTCTACAGCATTAATTTTAGATGTTAGCATTAGTTTAGGGCTTTGATTTTTATTTTTTTTTAATCTGCATAAATCCAGTCCCCAAAGTTAACAGCAGATCTTCTATATCTGGACACACTTGTATACAACAAAAGATTTCTACAGACATCGCTATCTAAATATTTTATGGCTCCCCTAGCAATTTGAAATGGAAAATGAATCTCTATGGAAGCAATAGAATTTGAACACAGCAGTGTGCTGTTGATCTCCACAAGATTTATTTTACATCTCAGGCATAAACTATTTTTTTCTTTATGTATGTAGGGGGTGGGAAAATATGTGATTTTACTGTATTGGTACTATAGAAGTGGAGAACACCTACATAAAGCAAAAGCCTTATGCTTCACTTATCTGGATTTGTTCTACAGTCTACTAAGCAACAAAGAAGACAAGTGACTTATTTCTTTTCTCCTTTTTCATCTTACATGGAAAGAATACTAAACCAACTGGTTTAAGCTGCCACCAGATATAGAACCTAGATTCACACTGTAAGACTCACCTCAAAAACTGTCAGCTGCATGACCTGAAGATGAGCCAGTACTTGAAGATGGCACACAGTAATGAGAACCCCTGCACTCATCATAGTGAAGCTTGAGCTTCCCCAAGTTGGGTAGTTTTTTTCTGCAAGGTTACCTGATCAAAAACTTAGTCATTTTACACCTTTGTTCAAGTAAACGAGTACAAAAAAACAAAACTATGTATTTCATCCTGAAATTCTGGGAAGCAATGCAGAGAGGCTGCAGCAAAGGATTCTTTTAGCATATGCATCAGTAAAGAAAATTTATTCTTAAAGTATGCTGTAAGAGAAGACCAAAAAGGAATCCAGTCCTACCAACATTTTTCCATCTTTTTTTTTTCCCCACAAAACTGTCCTACTCATTTCTTTCAAATTCTGTAACTTTGTATCTGCACATCATACTGAGTACCCAAAAGAAACTGACTGAATTAGTTTAGCAGATAGCCTTCTTTTAATACAGTATCTCATATCCTAGCTTTTATGATTAAATAGCCTTGCTATATTTTCAGCTTTACATGCATGATCTACAGGGCTAAATGTCTTAAAAGATAAAACAACAGAAAGTAGACTTTTCACAGTTTGTTTCATATTCCAAATTTTTTGAACTTTTTTTTAATAGCAGATGTTTAATATGCACACTTCTATGCACATTCTTAGCTTGTACATCTTGACTTTAACTGAGTTACCATGAAGGAATTTTGACAAGATATATTAGCTGATGATATTCCTCTTGGACTGTATTTGATCATTCATAAACTTTCTAACAATACTTCGTTTTTTCCTCATCTTTTCTTAAATAAATTATACATATTTCTGCAATGATATTTTAGGTTTGTTTTTAATTATGTTGATTTGATTTCCTTTTTTCCCTCTGAACAGGATTAGAAAACTGAAATTTGGAAATAAGTCTTATTTAAGGGGTAGGAGTCCCTAAATACCACTCTCCTCAAATATTCCAAACTCATAATCAAGTTCCCACTTTTTTTGACAGTGAGTTTGCCCATACCACAAGCAGTATCACCAGCATAAGTAGGAAATCCTGGTGGTCACTTCAAATGTGTAAGACCACCAAAGTCAAAGCACAGAGGATAACAAAGGCACAATCTAATTTGAGTTACAAGAAGAAAAAGAGGAAACATTGAAAGACTTTGATATAACAGTTTTCCCCATTACTGTGAATATATATTCCTACAATTCCACTCTCACATTTGCAATAAATAAGTTTTTGCCAGTAGAAAGAAAAGAACACAGGATATTTTTGTTTCAAAGATCAGTAATATTTTAAAATTGAGTTATCTAGGAAACAGCATTCCTGAAAAAATTCCAGGACACAGAAGCTTTGACTGAAACAGTTTTGAAGAACATCCTTAACTCAGCCAGAAACAAAAATACTGTCTACCAGCACCTTAGCACATCTTAAGCCTTATTCTGTCTTCCACCTTTCTCCCCTCCTTCCTAGGAGTAGGTGGGGGGTTTGCTGGGTTTTGAGATCATATGCTGAAGCAATGAGGGAGTAGGAAGAGAAACTGGAAGAGGAAAATACAGGAGCTAACAGTGAAGAAGTTACTGTGGAAAGCATCATCAGCCATGCAGAATCAGAAAAGGGTGAAAGAAAAGAAAGATGCAGCAGAGGCTTTGTGATCCAACCAAGGAATGGACAACTAGGAACCCCTAAGAAACCACATTTGATGGCCTGGAGATAAAATAAGCAACACTAGAGCTGCAGCTGGATAGCAAGGAAATGGCTACAAATAGAGAATTGAAGAAAATTACAGGAAAGAAAACCCACCAATGCCAGCTGTAAGAACAGTGGTGTCCTGGCTAAGGAGTCGTCACAGAGTAAGACTAGCCTTTTACATTTCCAGGTTAAGAAAACTGCAAGTATGTTGGGTTTTTTTCTACTGCCAATTTTGACTACTTTTTGTGTTATTTTGAATCTGCTGGGTTGCCACAGGCATTTGCTGAAGTTACAATTAGCAATCACATGGGTGTTAGAAAACAGTCTTCTTTCATCATGGAGCCGATTTTTGTTGTTTCAAATGCATGTCACGTTGAAATATATACATTGGCATTATGAGGAGAAAGGGTATTAAAGACAGAACTTCAGCAGAGGGCCAGATATAACTTACTTTTTCAGACCAAAGATGTCCAGTAGCTTAAAACCAAATGCCAGGATTGCCTTCTATTTCAGGCCTCAAATTTGATAACATAAGCTGCACAGTTCTAACTTGTCTTCTCCTTTCTATATCTTTCAAAGGCTTTTAGCTCAATGTATCTTGCTTTTAAAATGACCTTCTCTAGAACAGCTCAAATTTCAAGCTATCTAAAACTTCTCTCCCCTTCAAAAAGTTCTAAAATATCTTAAGAAAACAATTATTTATTTTATTTTTACCCAAACCAGCTCATACTCCTAGGTCTTGACAACACATTACATTTTTTTGAACATTTTCATAGGATTCTATGACATAAAAGTTGTTCAGCAAATTCTATTGTGTTACTTTGGGATTTTTTTTGTTATTTTTGCTTTGATGATTTATAAGTTCAGACATCTCCAAGCAGTTGACTTCTGTGAGGATTTAGACCCTCAGGCAAATGATTGCAGGATAAGTCCTAGGTGGCACAATTGCATCACTATCCAGATACCACCATTTACTGATATCCCAAGGTAAAACATGCAGTGCTTTTCTTACTGCCGTAATTAGTACCACTATTTAATATAATTTTTAAAATAAAATAGTAATTTTAAAATTTTGTACCTCTGCTGAAGTGCATGTCAAGAGATGTACAAAGAAACACCAAATTATTCCCTTCTGTGACTCATATTTAGCATATTGCCACATTGAACAGGTAAGATATTTGGTGCCAAGAACTTTTGTTTCTTCACAACTCACATGTATAATGTTGCCTACACCACATCATAAGCCCTCCTTTCTACTGCAAAACACATTATTGAGATTATATTAAGCAGAACATAACAATTCACTTCAGCTGAACACTCAGTTCAATGTTACAGTTGAAGCTGCTTGATATCTCCCATTATAAAATGTTGTTTACCAGTTGCTTATAAATCTTCATGAACACTTTAACTATGTATTGAAATCTTCTATGTTTACTGTCTGTCCTCAGGCTGACTTATCCAACTTATAAGTCCTCAGTTGATTCCCAAAAGTTAGAGCAGGTTCGGGAAAAGTATGTTATTTGCCAGGTTAAAGAAACCAGAGGAAGCAGTATTCAATCTTCCTCTGAATCAACTGATTCCATGAAACTTTTCTCTGATCAGGTTCTGTTTTCCTTTGATTTACAGAGCTATGCAGAAAAGCAAAGGTATGGTAAAAATACAAACAAAAATAACAAACCTGTTTTCATGTGATTAAAAGCCTTCTTTGGAAGTCTTCAGACCTTACAGATACATTTTCTGAAGATCCTGCCTGTATAATGGAGGATCTGCCTCTTTTACAGTTTCTGCCCAGTGCCTACATGGTTGGCTATGTCATGTTGTACATTCACCATCAAGCATCTCTCATGTGGAGCTACCAGGTGAGAAGCAGGACTCTCCCTTTCTGATAGTCGGAGGCTATGGTTGCTCCAGGATGGAAAGGAGACCTGGAGACTCACTGTTTTGTACTCTTGGTGCTGTCCTGTAAGGGACAGCAGAGGAAGGAGGAAAGAGCCATGGTGAAGTACTTGGGGAATCCAAAGAATGATGAAGTAAAACATAGCTTGAACTCCCTAACATTTGTGAGTCTGATTTATTTAATATATGCACAGCACCACTGCCTATTGTTTTGAATTTGGAGAGGCTTTTTCTTGTTTTCTTTTTATTCTTTTTCCTTTAACGTTTTTTTAGGAGATGTTAAAAATTATCAAATACCAAATAGTAAAGAAGTAAATTATTTCCAATCTTAAAAAAGCAAAACCAAACCAAACTGAAAAAAGATCTTCTGATAAGGTCAGTGAAAATCAATAGGCCACTAAAAGAATGAAATCCCTAAGCAATGGACTCTGTATAGTGCTGATTAAAATTTTGTTCCCATTTGTGTTCGCACACATGCACGTCTGTCCAGAAGGCATTTTTAGTTCTTTCCTTATAGTGTATCTACTCTTATAATAGTCCAATTTTAGCTATTCCCAAACATCATTTCTATTTTTTCCCCTTTCTATCACAGACCACGCATTACCACTCAGTTGCTTACAACATGACGGTAGAGGAAAACGTGCACTAATTGATTTCTTTGGAGAAACTTTCAAGGTGAACAAGACAGGCTAAACATTTTTAGCATGAAATTTTTTGAGCATCCAGCTCCAGTGGCTCCTCACCAATATTTCTAAACAATATGAATTATCCTCTGTCCTGTGGCAAGGTGATCCAGCAAAGATGAGACCATTTGCCTTGGGTTATATTCCAAGAAGGCCCAGCTTCGACACTGCACACCAGTAACTGCTGCACCACATTTGATAATCTTCTGGCATCTTACAGCCCAAGTATCTAACAGCACAGATAATATATGCAAATACTGGAAAAATAAGCAACAGTTTTAAGATGTATAAACAACATCTATTTAAATAAAATCCTTCCAACACCCAATTTAACTGGCCCCAGACAATTATGTTTTTGTTTTGCCCATGTTTATCTGTGAAGCTACGGTTTCTAGCTAACCTATACATTATTTTACACCCCCAGGGATCAGATATTTAAGACTGAGATTTTAATTAGTGCTCTGTGGTTTTGAAATACCCAGGAGATATGTATTACTGTTTCATTTAATTTCATTTTTCCTTCTTCATTACTGGGTTTGAAGATCACTGGCAACTTTAAAGAAAATGAGGCCAGCTTCAACTAGACTAGCAGTGATGGTAGTCACATATTCTGCCTAGTTAGGCATTTCTGATACACACAATGTGTGGCATCTAAACACTTTCCAAGTGGGAGGCCTGACAGCAAAGCTACTTCTTATGATAAACGCACAGCAAGTGTATGCTACAGTAGGAAGAATGCACTCAAAACTGTTAGAAACTGTGTTCTGGGATGAGGGTCTTTTTTCCTCTCACTGTTCCTGTTCTCAAAGTACGTACAGTTGCTGTGCCAGATCTCATCACAGTATACCCAAGAATACTGTCAAACATACATATCCACGTGTTTATTAGGTTACTGAAGTAGTTCCCATATAGGAGGTGTTAACAACACCCACAAAAGTGTGCAATCTTTGTTGTGAAGAATTTCTTATTAAGGAAGTATTAAGATGGCTTGACATAACCATATATAAATATGGACAAAGAGTAATGACTTTAAATTAAAAGGCAGATTTAGACTACATGTAAGGAAGAAATTTTTTTATGATAAGGGCAGCAAAACACTGGAACATGTTGCCCAGAGATGGTAGATCCTCCAGCACTTGAAACATTCAGAGTCAGGCTGGATTGGGCTCTGAACAGCCAGATTTAGTTGAAGAAGTCTCTGATTATCAATGGAGGGTGTTGGACTATATGACTGTTAGAAGCTGTTTCCAAAAAAAAAATATTCTATGATGCTATGATTCTAGGATTCCAAAGTTCCATGTCAGCCAGAAATTAGAAACACAGACATCAAGAAGCCAATGTCTAATTTAAATACCGCTGTTTGCCTGAATTTGTATAGAGTGGTGAATAATGGTATTTTAAAGTATACGTGTCATTAAAAAGGACACCATGAACTCAGTGTAGCATCATGAAATATTTCCTAAAGGGAAGTTAAAGACATGGAAGCAGCTTTCAATAGTTTTCAGAAACATTTATGTAGGTTATTTAAAAAGGAGGAGTCTTTTTCCTCATGTTAAGTACCAATTATTTTCCATTGCCAATACACCTAACTGCATCATCAAGTTTACCAGAAGAACGTACACAAAAGAAAGATGCGAGACATAAGTCTTATGGGTGAGTCCAGCAAGTTTATATCATGTGTGTATGTGAGGACAGCAAAAGAAAGTTCTGGAAAACATGGTGGAAACTGACCACCAAAGTCAGGAACACTTGTGGAAGAACAGATAACATTAGGAACTTTTCAGAAAAACAGGTATGTTCTCTTAAGGGACTTCTGGGTCATTTAAGGGAGAATTATATTCTAATCTCATTCAGAAAGCATCCATATGTGCTTATAAAGTAAATCTGTTTAAAAGTTTTCCCTGTTACCTGTTTAGGAGAGAAACTTCTCATCTGAAATCTCTGTCATAGCCAACATGCTAATGTGACCTTATTAATCATGTGTTGCAGAATGCAGAAAATTGGATATTCTGTGAATATTCTGTGAACAATTCATTGTGCAGTTCCCAGGAGAAGCAGGCCTGTGTTTACAGATTTTAAGAGAGCAGTTCGCAGCCTTGGAGTGAGAACTTATCTATAAGAAGAACATCTGCGGTTACTCCCCAAATTCCTTCAGAGAGCCATCATGGGATGAGTTCTTCGGGAGGAGTTAATTAACATTAACACCTATGAACTGCGGACTTTAGGTGGCCTGAGAATGAACAGTTCTAAGCGGACCAATCATTTGATATAATGATGTAACTGAAAAGCATAGATTATAAATACAGTGTGGGATATGTTAATAAAGCTTTTTCCTTTCGGATGGACTGACTGCATGAAGCGTGTGTGGGAGTTGGTGAGCCTTAAGGGGCCCGTGCTGCCCTGAAGTGGCTCTGGGACGAGCTCTCATGTAAGCTTTTATATATAGATATATATTCTTTATTTTATTTTACTTTAATCATGGACATTCTTTATCAAAATATGTCTACAAGTGACTTTTTTTTCAAAACTTGCCATACAAGCATAAAATATTTTTCATAAGGTTGGGCTCTTAGGAAAGCAGGAATGTTCACACCCTTCCTACTGAACTATTCTATTATTTCTTGAACATTTTATTGCAAAGTGAGATTCATTGTTCCATTCAGATATATAAAGATTATATAAAGAGCTAATGTGAAAACGTAGATATAGGTACTGCTATACATCACAGAAAATTGGTTTGTTGCCATAAACTTGAGAGCTTGGAGAAGGTGTGTCCTTATACGTTCAATGATAAAGCAAAAAACCCACAGGTATATCAATGTTCTGGGTCAGCAACAAGAACTATACCATTTGATTTCAAACCAATAATTTGAAATATGAGTTATGATAATATGACACTTCTTGACACTTTCTAGATTACTGTTTTGCTGGAGGAGAAAAAGTTGATGCCCTACACTATGCAGGGAGCAACCTCCTCCAGAGTAAAATCTCCCAAAAGATTACAATATGCCTAGAGTGTGATGGAGATTATTTATCTCCTTTAAAACAGAAACCTCACATATTTAACTGTAGCAATATAATTTCAACAAGTAACTATCAATGAATTTTCAATTAAAAAAACAATCATTGTACTAGCTGAAGATCACTGTTTACTTAACGTATGTGAAATATCTAATGACAATAGGAACAAAAATACTTACAAATATAAAATTGAAAGTACTGGTGTGATTAAGGAGCTATGACTATTGCATTTTGGTTTATGGATGTGACCTGAGAAACGATGAACCTTCCTGGGGCCAGACTGTAATTTTCAAAGTTTAGGATTCCTTCACTCTCAAAGTGCTTTCATGAGTTGAAAAGAGATTCCCAAAATTGTGGTCCACCTGAGTGACAAAGTGACATCCGACATGGCCACACCAGTCAATGGGGTCAGCACGAGTAAGCAAGAGCATCTGAAGAAGTGCTTTGTTACACTACCTGGAACTTAGGACTCACTTAAACAGATGAAAGTTAAGGTTTCGTGTCTCTGTGTTTTTTGCCTATAGATGGTGGAAATAGACACCACAAACTATCTTAGGATGGAAGGAGCTGAATGGAAGTGCTTTTTCTCCCTGATACAAGTCCTTACTTACTAGACTGTAGACACATGCACCTTCTGCTGCCTTACCTCTTCAGTTTAATGCCTCTTGTATTCCTGCATGCAAAATATCAGGACACTTGTTTTGGAGGTGGAAAACATGGACCAGTGCCACTGAGAATCAGATATTTTAGCCTACCAGGAAGTCATTAGTTTTGGTACCTAGTATAGCTCAAATGTTGTGTAGGGTTTTAGGCTAATTTAGATTTTCCCATGACAGGAATATCAGGCATCTTGGAATCCTGTAAAAAATGTTGGCTGTTCTGTGTTACCTTCCTATGTACTTAAAATACTTCTTATGAAACTACTGTTATGTTTACATTGCATGTCTTGCCAGTTTTCCTCTCATCTTGTCCTTTACCAAACATCATCATCCATCTGTCCATCCATCCATCCAACAGTGTTATATGTTTATATACCCCCAAGAGTGGAGGATTGAGAGGGTAGCTGCAGGCTCTTTTTACACCATGCCTCTGATTTCCCTATGAAAACCTGTATCCAAATACAGGCCAATTCACCAAACACCAATCACACACTTTCCTAAAGAATGCAATTACTCCAAATTCTAACCTGTATAACTGATACAAATTTGGGTTTGGTTGGCAGGGACATGCAAGTAGGTGTAGATTGGTTGTAACCTGTAGGAAAAGGAGCTGAAACTTTTGAAACACTGATGAAGAAAACAGAGAAGGAGTTATAAAAGCCATAATTTTGTTCCATTCAAGCACAAGCTGTAACATTTCTGCTGCAGTAGGTTTGGTTTTAAAGAAAGTCAAAGAGGAACATGCTGGTTTTCTTGCAACAAATAAGGTTATTTAACATACCTCAAGGAATTCATTACAGACTCATTTTTGTCTAGTTAGTGCCTCAAATCTGCCTGTAATAAGAATATTAAAGGTTATCAGACAGCAATTTTTAAAGAACAAAACCATAAACTGATGTTGCCTGAAGAAATAAAGCCACTCAGTATCGTAATGACTTTTTTAAATAAGAATGCTAGTTGGCACGCCCCTCCAAAAAAAAAGGAAAAATGCCTATGGTGTCACATATTAATGATTTTGAGTGTTTTTCATCAAATTTTCACACACAAAAAATGTTGAGGTGCAACATAAGACAAATATCAAAGCAAGCAGACCCCAAGGAATCAACAAATTATACAGGAGTGATACATAATGGAGATTTAAACTTACTACATTATGGAGCTCCTCAACAGTTACTTTTTACAGACAAAATCCACATGTACCAAACAATTAAATACAATACTCTTACTAAAGCTAAGAACTTTTATATGTAGATGTTAAATCAATATTCACACCCGGCCACACGTGCCTCACGCCATGAACTGTGCTGCAATGTGGGCAACAAAACCCACCTGCCATCTAAAGGCACATACAATTGGCAGCCTACCCACATTTCTGCTTCTTAAACCTCCATAGTGGTACCACAAAGACTTATTGCAACACTGCTTTACCTATCAACAGAAAATCTAGAAATTAACCTCCCAAGTTAAAAAATGCCAAGGACTCCACTCCAGGACTGTCTCTAATTTAAAAATCCCTAGGCAGCTTTTGCCTCTAATATTAATGGGTTCTCCTTGAATGCTATCTGGTTCAGGCAATTAAATTTTTCTATAATTATTTAGATAAAACTAAAGTAAACAGGTTGAGTCATCCTGGCAATGGGCTAACAGTGGGATATCTGGACAATGTGGCTTTACTAAGAACATCTGCTAACACCACAACAGTTACTGAGGTGTGTAAAGTCCCAGTGATGGTTTTTTGTATTTTTCTGAGAAAGTTTAAATAATTGCAGATTGAAAATGCATGTTTGGTTGGAAATAGCCCATGAAACCATCTTTCACTCTGTGTATATCACAGCATACTTCAGAGATTGGTCAAAGGAGTGTTTTGAAGTTTCCATGTGAATTTATTCACAGATTGATGTCTTCTCTGAACACTCACACAGACTGTTTTTATTCAAAATGGAAAATCCAATCAATAAAAAAATTACAAATAAGCTTTACTAATATCAGCCTTTTTGCTTTACAGAAAGGTGCAGAGAATGGAATTCTGTTACCGTCTTAATAGCATATACAAAATTGTTTTTTCCTCAACAGTGACATGACTTGTACAAGTTTTGCAACTGACTTAATGCAATTTGCATTTCTCCAAAGATTCTGATTAGACAGGGGGCTTTTCTCTCATGACATAATTAATTTTTTTTCTGAATAGAGAGGCCAAAAAATTGAAATAGTAGACCTGTCATTACTACATTTTATCATGACTTCAGTTTGTGGTGATTTGTTGTGGTCTTATGTTTGGTTTTTATTTTAATCTCCACATCTGGCTAAAACTTTTCCTCAAAATCAGCATAATTTTGGCAAATGTGACTGTGAATATTTCATGACTAGGCTTTGGTATAGACATCCTTACTAACCAACTCTTTTTAGGCTTTCCAACTTCTGCCAGTTGACTTTGGACCCTTACCAATATATTTTGCACAGATACAAATCTCAGCTTTAGGCTTGCTTTTTGGTTGAAACTCCAAATCTCCTCCAATGTTCAAGTCCCCAAACTCTTAAGTCTATTCAACTTCACTGACTAATTATCTTGAATTTTCAAATTGTTCTTCCTTAATATAAAAAAAATTGAACTCCTTAATTATTGGACTACTTTGGTTTTCTTTAATCTTCTATTCAACATTAATGAAATTAATATATGATTGCAACATCTCTCTTTCTAAGACAGCTTTTTTTGTAATATCATAATTATTAACAGCACTAAATCTAAATCAATATACATTGCCAGTTAGCATTACTAGCATTTTGTCTGCAATATGCACCTAGGAAGTTAAATGCATCTCATTATATTTTAGTATTTCTTCCACTGGTAAAAACTACACAGCTGTCTATCTGTATCTACTCTGAGCTATGATCCCGGTAGACTGCCACCAGAGTCTCAGGAGAGAGGTTCTCCCTAAAGTAATTTAAAAAAGAAAAATCAATCCTGTTTTACTTATGTAGGTTTGTCTTTATTATTAAATACTTAAGTATGAATTAAAAAATTCTATTTTTAATGACAATTTCAAGTAATTTATTTGATTCTAAATTTATTCTGCTCCCTGTTGTGTACTTCCCATAGTTTTCCAATTTATTTTTTTAAAGAAGAAGCAATATAGCCTACCTTAGAGACCTGCAGTACAGCAACTGCTATGCAAAAATCAGTCTACTTCATTTTTGGAAAGTTACTTATTCTGTAGATGTCAATATGTGCTTGCAAAACAGAAAGAGCATGTAAAGTTTCATGAAATTTGTTCTTGTTCAGAATTTTTTTCTTCCTGAAGATTGTGTCCTCATCAGAAACTGCCTTGCCCTCTAAGTTGTCTTCCTTTTTTAGCTAGACAATCTTAACAGTTCTAAGTAGCTGTGAAAAAAACATTCTCTTTTCTATTCCAAAGAAACAGGAAACACTAAGCAATTTAAATTTGTCTTTTAACCACTCCCCACTCTATTAGGAATAATTAGTAATCTTCCAAAAATTTTCCTTGACCCAGATCCTTCGGTTGAAAGAATGAAATCTCATGTGAACTCCCTTCTTGCTTCAATAAATTTAAGTCCATAAAAGATTTTCTTCCAAAAGGATAAAAAAAAAAAAGTGTTACAATTCCTCTAAAACAAAATGTTAAAAACCTCTGACTGAAGAATAAAGGAATCCAAATCAGAGCTCCATGACCTACCACCTACAGGTGTTCAGCTCCATGGCAACATGAGACTTCCTAAAGATTACTCAGCCTTATATTACTTTATGCATATGATTAGCATCCAGTTCTCCTGCAGGGAGTTATGCTATGAAAAAAAATTATTCAAAGGTGACTGTTCACAGGAGCAACCTCAACTGTCAGGTAAGACTCTCAAGGTTTTCAATGGGAAATTTCTGTAGGCTGCTTTTTGAAAATAACAGCACTGTACCACTATTGCAGCTTGTATTGTGAGCCATAAGTTTTGCAGTGCAGACCAAGACAACCATTATATAGAAGTCTTCTAATGGCTTTTATACTTAATATATTTGTGTCTGTATACACAGCAACTCACTGAATGTGTATGAATACATAAATACGACTACCTGTCACTGATGTAATCCACTTTCTGATTTTATCACTTTGAAATATTATCCAGGTTGCATCTGATTCTCTCTCAGCTGCTGTACTGAAGTTTATGTTTGATAAGACTTTTTTTAAAAAGGTTTTTCATGAACATTAAGGATTAATACATATTCCCCATATGCCTTTGGGATGTTTCTGCTCTCTAAAACCTAAGGAACTCTGGATTTTTAATAGCTTTTCTCTTTTCAAAATATTTTGGCAGCATAAGAGAATCTATGGACAGCTCTCACACAAAAAAAAAAAAAAAAGGGTGCACGTGCTTACTCAAGACATGACA
>VXAU01005940.1:124889-155222 GCA_013399695.1 Formicarius rufipectus
CCCTCAACAAAAAAAAAAAAAAAAAGGTGTGCACGTGCTTACTCAAGACATGACAAAACTCCAGGCTTCTATCGAGAATGGAAAGTAGAAAATTGCACTGGTCAAATTAACAAGTCAGTCCAATTTTATTGCTGATGAGTAGAGTCTAATGTCAATACAAAATCACTGATAAAACACACTACCTAACAAACAGGCAGGTCTCCAAAGCACATCCTAATACAATTTCGCAGACAGCACAGTTTGTTCAGGTTCTCAAACTGAATAATGAAACACTGACGCTATAAGAACTACTCATCTCAAAGCTGTCTCACACAAACTGGAGAAAACAGGACTATGTTGTTCACCCAAAGGATCTCCTGCAATAGAACATTGTTTCAGAAGTTTATCAGCTGCTAATAGTTTCTGGCATTGGAAATCTACAAACTGTGAGAAGTACAAATGTGCTTGTCAAGATCACCAACACTATATGCTCCATTTTACCTGGCTAATTACCAAGACAAGCATATGGAAAAAAACACATAAAAAGGTGATTTCTAAACGTCTCAGATGTTAAACTCCTCCATGCTTGTAATCAAACTACTTAAGAGACTTGGTGGAGGGGGTTATAATATACAGCTACTATCTGCTAAATTCCATCATCATTGAAACTGGAAAAGTAAAATACAGTGTCTCTCCTAAAAAGGAAGCTGCTATTTTGGAAGTTATCGTCTTCTGAGGATCAGACTGAACACACAAGCTCAAAACTAACCTGTGATCTAGACTGCAGTATTACACATATATGGAATAGGCTCCAAGGCAGTATAATAAATCAACTACCATGAAAAAAATACGAGACAGTCAAAATAAGAGCTTGAGTCCCAAGATTACATCTATCAAATTTCTGTGTTTCTTCCCCATAAGTGAAAGTTTGTTTATAAAACTGGTCATAAACATTACAGTTGCACTTTCTGCATTTGGACATACAAATGAGAAGTTCAAAGTTTGGGAAAACAGCTTAAAATGCTTGTAAGAAACACCTTCTCCCAGACCATCTGACCAATCCAAATATTTCCCTGGCAAGACTCAGTTCAAAAAGTTACAACACTAAAATAAAATGAAAGAGAAAAAAATATCAAACTGTATAAAAATAAATATATTCTGTCTACTCCATTATTTACTAATTAATAGCACTACTACATTTTATTAAAATCCCTTGTACATTAAGATAGTAATATTAACGATGTTTAATAATTTTTTGTTGCTTAAAACAAGATGAAGTTTTATATTATAAATTCCCAATATAAATGTAGCTTAATTAAATGCAAATATTATTGAGGAGGCCCTTAGTATTTTCAAATGCAAATGTTTTAGCACTTTACATCCCAAATCACCTTTACTGTGGAAAAAACTTGAAGGAATATGCACACATAAACTTCCTTTAGCAAATTAAATGGGAATTTCCAACAGTTCTAATTTACTGGATAGCATTTGATTCATGCAATTTTGAACAGACAGCAGAGAAAGCAAATACTGCAGAAAACATACTGAAGAACATTTGGTTCAATGAGTAGAATGAATTAGCATCAATTGCAGTTTTACTGTTTGGCTAGTTTCAATGAGAGACTGTTCTACAAGTTGTAAGTGATTATGATGCTTCCTGGTTACACATACAGGCAACTTTTTCACATACAGGTAACATGGATGAAACGTGATAACTATGCAAATATACATGAATGCATGGTGAGGAAGTGTGGAAAGGGAAAGAAGAAAGATGTACTTCAGTGTAAATCTGGACTGGAAAGCACATATGTAATCTTCTTGAAAGCTCTAATGTCCCTATTCATGTCCATAAATCTGCCAGCTGGGTGGAAGCACAGACTTATGATTTAAGTGACCAGACTTTCTCTGTTAGAGATGCTTATGCAGAAAGGTGAGAAGCAATGTTGCAAGTAAGTAGACATGTGAGATACAGTAGAGAACATTCAAAGTAAATAGCCTGCAGACAACAGATAAAATGGGCTTATGTAATCAAGAACATCTATTAGAAAGACATATATTAAAAGAGAAATCCTGCACAGAAAAAATCTGAAGTTCTCTGAAGGCATTTTTCATCTGTACAGCTCATTTGACTCAAGCATTGCTACAGATTTTATTTAATGGACACCACATGATATTACATTAACAGCCACCTGATGATCACACTAACAGCCTGTTCTGAGTATTTACTGAAGATCAGCATTTGCCTTTCAAGAGTTTAACACAACAGAAACAAGTGAGTCACTCACACACTGCCATATGGCTGAGTATTTCCATGCAGCCTGAGCAGAGCAGTGACCATGGGCCAAGGGAGGAGGGGAGGTACTTCCAGCACAGCTGGACACAAGTGGTCTCAGTGAGGGGATACTATTTTTGCGGAAGTTGTGAAACTGCCACACTACTGAATAAATAAGAGACCCCGTTAATGTCCTTATCACGAGGAAGGGAATTAGGACAAGTAACGACGTGCCAAATGGGAGGGAGCTGAAGGTACTGTGTGATTGTCTACGGCACTGTGAGAGGGTGGAGGTGAAAATGGAGGTCCTGAAGTACAAAAAAAAAAGGGGACATTGGATGCAAATCCACGGGACAAACAACTTCTTTCCTTCTGCCCTTTCTGAACTATTATTCTAAACAGTACATAGAGCCAGAGGACTGGCCACTCCTGCCTTAGTTTGTTTCTGCCTCATACACAGAATATCTGTCTCTGAGGCCAAGAAGCTGTTGACATTTGAAAATATCACACTGCAGTGGAACACTTTATATTTATGCCTCTGTTGAAAGCGAAGTTATATCTCGAAGTCCCCAGAACCCACCATTACTTTCCAATTGCCAAAGCATGAGTTTTTGATGAGGGCAGAAGAAGTCAGCCAGCATGCCCTCCACTCCTCACTCCAGCCAAAAGCAGCTTAACACATCAGTCTCTGTCCTATAAATCAAGGTAGACGAGGACTATAACTGATTTCCCCTTCCTTTCTCTTTTAGGAAGGACAGATTAATGAAGGTTACAGAAACATGACAGTTATGAACAGGGATAAACATGATACTCCTGACCTTACCCACGGTAACTGGATCGGATGCATGTGCATGCCTCCATGTGCTCATGCACGTGTGTGGACACTGCTGGACTCAGATTTTCCTGGCAAGTTGTCTGCTGCTGGCAAGATGAAGCAGTAACACTGCTGGCACAGAGATGGTGAGCAGAGGACTAATAAAGGCCAGTAAAATCAAAGGGAAATTAGGTCTCAAAGATTCCAGCCTTAGTTTCCCCATAAAAAAGACTCATTCTCATCATTGTTTCCATAACAGTAATATGTGCTTTGGACAAATGATCTGCAGTTGTTTTCATATCCAGACATTCTATATTGGTTACACTCTTCTTGGAGGCAGAGACACTGGCTTTGGCCAGTTGAGATTGCAGCTTTTGTATATATGATGCATCTCAGTATGTGATGAAGTCAGCCATACTTAGGTTTGTGCAACTCTTAAACTTCCAAGGCACTTAGCCAACATCAACTGAACATAAAAAATATTTAAATTTAAAAAAAATTGTCTGATACCATCAACCTCAAAACCTCTCTTATTTTACAGTGCTGAGAAAGAAATATCTGTATAAACCAAGGAGATGTTCTCATTTAGGGCCAATCTCATGAGTTATTTATATTGCCAGATCTTATTTTGGTGCTTAAATAATATCTGATTGCAAATATTTTTGTAAGCAGGGCACTTAAACCCTAATCTCTGCCAAGACACAGCTGAGGGCTATAGAAAACCAAAAATGGGATTTTTGGGAAAGTTCCCAAAACTGCAAGCTAACAATGCCTGAAGCAGCTACTGCCATACTCTACAATGAGAAATCTTTCTTCTTACAAGGTGGCTGGTGTAATGCATCCTTCATTAATATAATGTTTTTGTGCTTACATTTCTCAAAAAAATTTTCTGCAAAATAGCATCACCAGTGATGCTTTACAAGCAAGGACTATTTACTTCTTAATTTTACGGTCACTCACATGCATCTTCATGTCCCATCTGCAGTTCTCTTGATGGAAGTGTCTGTGGCTATTGTATGTATTGATCAGGTCAGATGTGGAGATGATTGCTAGGAAATATGATGGGGGTAGTGCCTGTCGCCTCTGCATTACATGCAATAAACCGTGTTTTTAATATGAAAACCATCTGTACATCAAGGCAGAGAAGAAACTTCAATGTATAGTGCTGTTTGTTTTTTCTCTTTGACAGATCTCTAATTAACTGACTTTTCTTAACTGATTGCCAAGGGGATATGCAATGCCTCTTCCTGAAAGACATAAAACAGAGAAGGGAGATGATATAAAGACGAAACACACACCCTCCTTCAAGGACAGGTTTGAGCCTGAAGTCAAAGCAAAGAAAAGCTGAACTAATTGTTCAGACTAAAGAAAAAAAATAAATTGATGAGGCTCTTGGAAGCCCATAGACTTTTTCAAAGAAAAAGGAATCATCTGTTTCCCATGTTCACAGAAGATAAGAAAAGAAGTAATGGATTTCATTTATAGCAATGGAATTTGGGGTATGATAGCTGAAAAACAGTGAGAAGGGTTCGCCACTGGCACGGAACATCCTGGGAAGCTAGATTCCTCCTCATCATAGGCATTAAAGGGGCTTGTTAGACAAGTACACAGAAATTAAATGGGGAATGTTAATCCCACACTTAGATGGGAAGATTGATTCACTAACTTTTAGGTTGGTTTTTCTAAATTTCTGACTCTATTTAGAAGGTGTCATCCAGTGGCAAGAGCAAACCATGAGAGCAATATAAGGAAAGATGACTAGAGATGAGACAGACGAGTCTTTAGATTTTTCCTTTCTGATAGGGTGAAATGAATCTAATCCTAAAAGTTTTTTTCAGCAACTTTAGTGACATACAGTGTAGATAAGAACAGCTAAATCAGGCATATAGATGCCTTTACAAAAGCAAACCAGACATTTCTGGAGCATTATTTGCATGAACTGTTCAAAACATCCACTTTCAAATGAGCTGACCAAACATATACTTCCTACCTTGTCAGTAGGTCTAAATTTTATTTACTGGAAAAGAAACCTGCTGGAAATGGTTCAATTGCGGGTACCTATTGTCTGGATACTCTCTTGATGTTAGCTAAAAAGAATCCCAGTACTGGTGACCAGTTTTCCAGTCCCAGAAATTTGCCTCTCGCTTGCCTCTACCATCAGCAGTTCTGAACCCAGACCACAGAACAAGGGCATTCTTTCTCCCTGACAAGCAGTTGCCAAAAGTGCAGAACCCTGATTGTTTATGTATTTATTCTCACTACTTTTCTTTCATGCCATCAAATTTGCTATTCTTAGTTCTTCAGCTGCAATACCTTAACTGTTATTCTCATCATCTGGCTGAAACTGGGAAATACTGGAGGGACATAGTGAAACTCTAGCAGTGTTGCTTCAGTCTGCTTTCCAGGCAAGTGAAGATAGGCTTTACAAGCCTTGCACACTTGGACAGCACTTCCTAGTTATTGTAATGATCTTGGACTAACTATGAGGAGCACAGGCACACTGCGGTCACACAAATGTCATTTGCCAAGTGAAACAAGTTAAAAGGTCTTTTTTTTTTTTTTTTTCTTGGTAATTCTTCAACCCTTGCTCCTACCTCAGAGGAGGGTGACTAGGTGTACATCAGTCAGTACATCAGCTATTACTGACAAGCAACCTAAACAAGTTCTCTTATACCAAACCCCCTGAAAAAGAGAGAGCAAAGTTGATGTACATTTCTCAAAGGAATTGAGGAATTAGGGACATAGTCTGGAATCTGATTTTCTCCCCTTCCTTCACTCCTGCAGTAAAAACATTCAATGTTCACAGAATCTTACTTAGTAGAAAAGCAAATACCACCAAATAGCTTAAACTGTATTTTCAAGTTAGATTTAAAACTTTTTTTCCTTTTATTTTTTTTTAAAGCTCAGTATAATACAGTTTTAAGCCCCAGAGAAAGATAGGGCTTACTCAAAAAGATGTTGAAATGTCAGGCAAATAAAGACTAAGCAGAGTCAGGCTGTGTCTGTACTTTGACATGAGACCTCCAAAAAACGGCTACATACTTCAAAAAGAGATTTACACAAATCTGTTGTCATCACTTCCTGAGTCAGTGCTGGAAAAACTGCCACAAGATTCACTGTGAGGAGACACTGGGCAGCTATCAGAGTCATCTTTCAGATAAGAGACACAACTGAATACAGACTGCACATTCAGCTACCTGGCCCTCCTCTCATTAAAGGCAAGGACTGCCATGCTGGCCACATGGCCAACTGGGAAACTCCTTTGCTGCTCTAATGTCTCCCCTATCTTTCTAATTCCTGTCCTAAAGATGGCTAAAGCTATTTTTCCAAAGTTAGTACATTCTGCCTTAGAGGCAATTACAGAAATGTCATTACTTCAAAGAGCAGATCTGGTGCACTATTTGATATTTATTTCCATATTATATGGTTCTCTTGAGGAAGGCAGAGTATGTTCTTGCTTCTGTCTGTGCCTGATACATAATGTCATTCCCTTGCCCACAAGACAGCTCCTTTTTTTCAGTCATCCATCAACTCACGATGTCAGGTCTTCACAAGTTGTTGCCTTTTCCTCCTCACAAGTTAATGGAGCATTTGTCTGAATATGGGTAAACCAAGAAGCCTTCCAGTTTCACAGGTTAGTCAGAGAAATACAATTGCACCATCTTGAATTATCAATATATAATTGTATCAAAAACCATGATGAAATGGTGAAGCTAAACAAGTAGGCACATCATGACTATGAAATAGTTACTACTGTAAAAAAAGTCTTCCCTAATTATTTTTTCAGACAAGTTTCTTTGAGATCTTTGATACTTTGAAAAAAAGATTAGAGTTTTTGATAGCAATGGATTACAGAAATACCCTGGACCGAGAGAGAGTGCAGAAGCAATAAAACTTGGCTGCATCTTCTTCTACAAAAAATAAATTCAAATTAATTGGCTGCGCTTTTTAGGTGTGGGGGGTTTTTTTGGTTTTTTTTTTTTTTTTTTTGTGGTGGTTTTTTGGTTGGCTGGTTGGTTGGTTGTTTTTTTTTTCTATTTAAATGCACAATCCCTATAGTTTGTTTTGCAGGGTTTTTTTCTTACTACTGTGGTTCCTATATTCAGACTGTTCTTTGTAGCAATATAGGTATCTGAAAATAAAACATGCATTTCCCTTAGAGGATTACAGACATTGATTTCGTCATTGTATTAGTCAGTCTCTGAGGAAGCAGAGAACTCCCTCAAGTTTCTCAGATCACTTTGTCTGCATTTGCAGATTATATTCATCTTCCGTACAGAATCACATCTATCTTCCTCTATCATAATACCTGTGCAGCATTATCTAAATCTCAGTTGTAAGTGCTGTGAGTCTGAGAGACTTTGATAAAGAAACACAATAAATTCAATGAGAAAATAAAGCCAAAACATTAAGAAATATTTTACAAAAGATGAATTTTCCACCAAACATATACTTATTTCCTATGGTATATGAAACTCAGGCTGAAGTCAAGTTTTACACTGCATAGGCAGACAGCTTTAGTGTTGCATTCAGATCTCTTATTTTCAGTATTTAGAATCAAAATATTTATTCTATTTTGGAAATCAATTTAGGTGATACAGCTTTGTCTTAATTAGCATGAAATGGAAATTTGCCAGCTACTCTGGTTGTAAATATTTAAAAAATCTTCTTACCACTTTCATCCAGCAAGAAGTCATCCTGGTAACGGAACTTTTCTGGTCCACATGCAATAAAAATGTCATCATCGCCAAAAAAATCCTGAAGGCACATCACCTGCAAGCAAAAAGGAAAGGATGCCATTGAATGAAATATCTTATAATCAGAATTGTAACAATAAATCCCTCTTTGTCTCCAGCTGCATGAAAATTCTTCACTTTAAATGGAATCAACAGGGCTTCATCTCCAGATAAATTTCAAAGCTGTCCTGTGACCATCTGTTACAAGCAAGAAACACTTCTATGGACACTGCAGGGAAAGATAAGACAAAAAGCCATAACCGTCAGATTTATTATATGATGTATCAAAGGGGCTTGAGGTAAATGCCTTCTGTTTGTGCATAAGGTACCATTCAGTATTTAGTGGATAACTCATTTGCTTTTTAGCCCACTGCAATGGAACAAGGCTACAACTCTGTGCAGAATGAAATTCAGTTATTTCAGCAAAATCTCCCTGACATGAAATGAAAGTCATAGGAGTGAACAGAGTTTCCCTCACAAACTCTTCCTCTATGCCAAGTGAGTCAATGTGAAATCTCTTTGAAGGCACCAAGTTGAACGGTCAAGTTAGACGCGCTGGGAATAATTCTTCCAGCACTGAGTAAAAGGAAAGTCTCTTTCTCAGTCCCAAGTATGAATGGTTGAGATTACACTGGTGTACTTTTATGTCCATACATGAGATTTAGGAGACCTTATTGCCATCTTTCAGTACTTAAAGGGAGCCTGGAAGAACAATGAGGACTGAGGTTTTAGTAGAGCTTGTTGCAATACGACATGGGATAATGGTTTTAAACTAAAAGGAACGGTAGATAGAAGGAAGGAAATTTCTATGATGAGGATACGGAAACACTGGAATAGGTTGTCCAGAGTGGTAGTAGATGCTCCACCCCTTGAAACATCCAAGGTCAGGTTGGATGCATCTCTGAGCAATCTGCTCTAGTTGAAGATGTCCCTGCCTGTGGTAGGGGTGTTGGAACTACGTAAGCTTTAAGGTCCCTTCCAACCCAAACCATTCTAGGATTACATGATTCCCCTACAATAGCTTTTAGTTCACAAGGCACTACTTAACAATTTAATCTTTCCATTCATATGAAACTATTTTAATCATATTATAAAAAGAATCAGCAACTTTCCTGAAATCTGACTTTGGACTTATTTACTCAAATTTTTATAAATTTTAAAAAAAAAATCCATATCTGACTACCTTTAAAAAACAACAAAGAGACTTGGTAAATCACATTCTCACTTCACATTTATAAGAAGATTTTAAAATGCCATGGTTTTTTTTATTTTCATATGTTTTGTAATTAAATAGTGCAGTAATGTTTGAACAGGCCAGTTTCACAGAATATGCTGAGATGGAAGGGAACCACAAGGATCATTGAGTCCAACCCTTAGCCCAGCACAGCACCATTCCCAAGAATTACAACATGTGCCTGAGAGTATCATCCAGACGCTTCTTGAACTCTGTCAAGTTCCTGAGGAGCCTGTTCCAGTGCCCACCCATCCTCTGGGGAATGAACCTTTTCCTAATACCCAACCTAAACCTCCCCTGACACAACTTCAGGCCATTGCCTCAGGTCCTGTCACTGGTCTCCACAGAGAAGAGATCAGTGCCTGCCCCTCATAAGGAAGTTGTAACTGCAATGAGATCTTCCCTCAGTCTCCTCTTCTCCAGGATGAACACACCAAGTGACTTCAGCCACTCCTCATATGGCTTTCACTCAAGGTCCTTAACCATCTTCATTGCCCTCCTTTGGACACTCTCTAACAGCTTAATATCTTCTTTATATTTTGGTGCTCAAAACTGCCCACAATATTCCAGGTGAGGCTGTCCCAGAGCAGAGTAGAGCAGAGCAATCCCCTCCCTCAACCAGCTGGTCATGCTTTACCTGATGCCCCCCAGGACATGGTTGGCCCTCCTGGCTGCCAGGGCACTGCTGACTCATGTTCAACTCGCCAACAATCAGGACCCCCAAGTCTCTTTCCACAGTACTGCTTTCCAGCATCTCATTCCCCAGTCTGTACATACATCCAGGGTTGCCCCATCCCTGGTGCAGAATCCAGCACTTTCCCTTGTTGAACTTCATATGTTTGGTGATTGCTCAGCTTTTTGATTTGTTGAGGTCTCTCTGCAAGGCCCCCCTGCCTTCGAGGGAGTCAACAGCTCCTCCCAGGTTTGTGTCCTCTACAAACTTGCTCAGTATCCCTTCCAGTCCTGTATCCAAGTCATTGATAAAGATGCTGAAGAGCATGGGGCTTAATGCACCTGCAAAAACATTTTCTCAGGGAATCTTACTTTCTAATTCCCTGAACAGCCTGAATTCTGTTCTCCTCATGTCCAGAGTTGAGATTTGCTGGCATCTTTACTCTTGTCAACAGAGATTTTAAACTCAACATCCCTTTGTGGTCACTGTGGTCAAGATGGTTGCCAATCTCCACTTCGCTCACAAGATCCACTCTGTTGACAAGCAGCAGATCAAGGAAGGCATCTTTCTGAGGAGCTCCATAAAGTTGTTATTCAGATTTTTTTGAATTTTCTGACCTGGGTTGCACCAGCTGCATGATGATTCCAGTTAATTTCTGGCAAGTTGAAGTCTCCATAAGGACAGGGGCAATTGACTTGGAAGTGTCCCTTAGTTCCTCAAAGAATAATTCATCAGCACTATTGTCCTGGCCAGGAAGTCTATAGTAGACTCCCACAATGACATCCACATTATTTCTTTGCCTTTTGATTCTTACCCAGAGGGTCTCAATTGTGTCATTGCCAGCTTTGAGTTCCACACACTCTAACCCTTCTATTACATACAGTGTCACCTGTCCACCTATTCTGCCTGGCCTATCCCTCCTGAAGAGCCTGTAGCCATCCAACAGGGCGTTTCAGTCACAGGTCTCATCCCACCAAGTTTCATTTAGGCCAGTAAATGTCACATCTCTGCAACTGGGTCAAAGCTCCAAGCTTCTCTTGTTTGTTCCTCATGCTGCATGCATTGGTGTAGAAACATTTAGGGTGTGTTTACAGACAGGAAAGCAAGACATAAAGAATCTCTAAAAATTGACAAAACAGTTGAAAACAGTCTATCTGACCCAGACAAGCCTCCGAAAAAANAAAAAAAAAAAAAAAAAAAAAAAAAAAAAGGGGAGGGCAATTCATTAATTAAAGCCTACAAAAACACAAGGGAAAGAATTAGCTAATGAGATTTTGCCAGATTTGGGCATGAAAAAGAGCACCTCTCTCAACCCAGAGTAGCTGATGTCTAGGCATTATAAAATTCATATAATGCTTCCCAGAAACATGCCTGAAGGCATCTACAACAGTCATGATTCCCTGTGGTAGAAATATCTTAAGGAAGAAAAATAGTGGTATATGTCATGACTTGCTTGTAGAGTAAGATTTATAATTAAAACAATTTTAAAGGTAGAACATTAGCAAATGAAAAACAGGAAACTGAGAGAACAATAACTTGAGGAAATAAATGCCAAAAAAAAAANTACAGTTCTGAATTCTGGTCCACCACAACTCTATTCCTGTGACCATTATCATCTTAATACCACACATTACCTAAATATCAACTTCAAAAATGTAAATATTTGATAGAGCTTTTTACCATGTTCCTACTCAGTTTATGTTCTATTAGTGTATCGGCCTCAGCAACTTTTAAATAAACTCATTTACTTCCCATCCTTTTTTTGTCCACAAGACATATCCTGCTTGTCTTCCCACCCCATACTCCCACCAAGCTTCAAACACCTCTTGTCAAGTTCCTCTGAAATTGCCACCTCTCCCACAGCATTTACTAAACTACAAATTTGCAGAATAACATTTAAATACTGTGATTTCCTATTTGCCTCCCAAGTCTGACACACTTCTGGGGAGTGATAACCTTTACATTTGTATTTATACCAAGCAGAGTACAAAAACCAAACCAGTAATAAGTGACTCTAGGCACAAAGTTGAGTTACTCTGACAACAAGCATAAATAAAAATTAAATTCATATCTGATAAAAAAAAATTATGGATTTAATAAAACTCTAAAAACCTTGGCTCTGCCCAATTAAGCAAGTTTCTTTCAAGTCTAAAAAAGACATTAAAATGCAGGTAGCTCAACTGCACCAATATTTAAAGCATCTCAGGTTCAATCAATGCAATCTATATGCAAATAAGAAAGAAAAATAGGATTAATACATGAAAAATAATTTTTACTTAGATATCTTAGGGTTTTATTAAACTTTACACTTTAACTTTTAAGTGTTCTTATGCTTTCCTCTTTCCTCCTTACCGTCAGTTTCATACTCTGTATGTAAAATTACAGTTTTTCTTTCCTCCCAAGACTTTAATTTGGGAGTTATAATTCTAGCTCTTAGAAAGCTCATAACAAGATCATAATTTCCCTCCAAATCCATCTTCCTCTGGAATGACTTCTATTAAAGTATCTAGTATCTTTTTGTATTATTAGAAGCCCTAAGACGTCCTTCCCTCTCTGCATTTTTCATCCTTTCTGTCTCAGGTTCACATTTCTCAGAAGTTACACTGAAAAGCCCTTCCAGAAGGCATCTAACAAATACACAACAACTCCTTTCAGGGTTTTTTGGAGAGAAATCAGAAAGCACTTCCTCAGTCATCAGCTAAGCAACAGGACCTGGTTTTTATTACCCATTTTCACTTCTAGAGAGCACAGCTAAAACTATAAAATTATAGTTTAGAAGATCAAGAATTTGTATCACCTAAGCTGGACTGTGCAAGTGCTTAAGAGGTCAGTGTGCTCTGTTGCATGTGATTAGCTTCAAAATTAATCAGTTTTTTAAAAACTGATTTAGAAATAGTGAATTTGTTGTTTTAAGGTCACAGAATTCATCTTCTGCTTTTTCACAAATGATTTTTTGTCTTTCATATTCCACCAGGATGTTTCTCACATTATGGAAAACAAAGCCAATGCAGGAGCAGTCAAACATACATCTTAAGTAAAAAGAAACTGGAAAAAAATATTTTCTACCACAAATGTGGTACTAAATACACTATGACACTTTTAAACAAAAACCTTTCTGTCAAAGACGTTACTTAACACTAATGGTGTCTCTCTTATACTCTGTAAGAGAATGAATAAACAGCAGGAACATTAGCAGAGGCCAGTAAGTCTATCGGTGGTAAGCAAGACTAGAAGCAGCACCAAAGAAAATAGACCACTAGTACTAGTACAGCTAGTCAAAAAGGATGACTAGCTGACTTGGTCATGCCTCATGCAAAACACAGGAGGTGGAAGAATTTGTCGTGCCTAAATTCCCGAGCGAGTTGTACACGCCAAAACCTGGACCTCTCACAAATCATTGCCCTAGTGTACAACTTAAGACACCACAGGCCCTTCCAGAAGGAAACACAAGTTCTGCCAAGGAAGAACCCCAAATTACTTTTTATCTTAGCAGTTGCTATGGTGCTTTGACCCAGATGAGACCCGGGGGGAACCCGGATGGCACAGGCACCCACACCCACCACGGGAGCACAAAGCAGATCAGTGAAGCTGTCCCAGAAGGAGAACAAAGAGCAGAGCAGCAAACTTAGCTACCAGCCCAACCTCAGGACGGGCTTTGCACCATATACACAATTCACTACTTTAAAAATTACCTTCACTTTTCCATTTTTGTTTAAAACAGGTGAGTAGCTGGAACCAATGAGAAATCTCCAAACTACTGTGGAACCTTTTCTTTGTTTTTCCTTTGATTGGCCTGAAACATATAAGTCTAACTCTTTGAAGCTGGTCTTTTTGTTAAGAATAGTCTTCTTCTTATGCCTACAAAAGATACAAGAAATTGTGCTTCATATTTTGAAGCTCAGATGACCCAAGAACAGCAGCATGTAGAGTCAATAGCTGGTTACATTCTCTCACTACAAGGAAGAAAGACCAGTCAGTAGTAATGTGGAGGAGGTGCAGAGTGAGGGAGAGAGGAAAAGGGTAACAGAAGGGAAAGAGAGGGAAAGGGAAGGAAAAGAGAGGAAAAGAGAGAGGGAAACAAGGAGAGAGGGAGAGATTGAGATTCTGTAAAAGCATGAAATGAAAATCATAGATGAAAACCCCTTTTATAAGTGCTGTATTCCAGCTACAGTAGGATCAGGGACCTTTAAATTCATGGTTTAAAACACATGCACAAAGATATCAGAAAAAAATTCTTTGCATGTACCAGCAAGTCACTTTCCTATTCTTTTTAAGCTGACCATATATCAAGTTTAAACTGAAAACACTGATTTTTATTTTTTTTTTTAAATAAAAAATATTCAGGAAATAAAATTTTCTTCTGTGTTCAAGAAGCGTTCATAGCACCAGCACATTTCCCCAACACCATCACTACTAACTCACATTTTTGTTACTATTTTCATAATGATGGGTTCTTGGACAGAAAAGAAGGAGGGGGTGTTCTATGTGATTGTCTTCTTTTAATAACAACAACTTAATTAGACTCAAAGCTGAAAGCTATTTTAGATGAGCAATGAGAAAACCTCAAGCTGGCAGGTCCTCAGGCACCACAGTTTTTGGAGCTGGAAAGAAAAGGACAAAGAAATGAGGTAGTTAAAAGAAAAAAATACTCAGAAGGTTCTAAGGAGAACTCAAATGATATGGAGTATAGAGGGTTTATTTAAAGTAAAGGAGAAATAAAGCACGGCAAAAGGAAAATATGGGCTGCCAGCCAGGAGTGCACACCAAGGGTGACAAAGGGATAGTTGAGACTGGTGGGGAAGGAACAATTCAAAGGAGGGGGCAGGCAGAAAGTCAGTGGCAAGCGTCTTCCAGATTTCACCCCATGGTCAGCCAGCTGAAAAGTTTTATACCCATTTTAAAGTAACTGTCTTGAACCTTAAACAATCTCCTGTTGAGTTTGATTAAATTTCCCTGATACTGAAAATGACACTAAGAAAATGTTTTATCCTTGGAAAAACCTTAGTGTTTTAAATGAGTCATGATTTTTGGACTGTGACTCATTAATTTTGTGTCAAGTTTTATGAGTTTTATTACAGAGCATGTTTTCATTTTCCTGCTACTTTTGGCTCACTCAGCCTCACTGTTTAATTCCTAGGCAGGTTTCTTTAGTTATTCAAGTCAAAGGAGATCACTTTTTCTCCTTTTAGTTTTATCCTCTGGCTGATTTTTCAAATTAAAAAAAAAAATAAAAAATACTAACAACGAAAAACCTCATCTCCTTTTTTCAACATTCACACTGATCTCTACTGATGTTTTCCCTTCATCTGTCTCCTTAACCAAACTATACTTTTAACTAACCACCACCTTTGCTGTACTGATTTTTATCCATTTATCTATTTTTATCCTCTTTATCTATTGCTTCATGGAGGAACATCTCAAATTAAACACTGAATTGATTTCACTGCCATCTACCCTGGCAGTCAGTAACAACTCTCCTGACACCTATGGATATTCCTGAGACCTTATAAATCACAGAATCAATAAAAAGGTTTGGGTTGGAAAGGGTCTTAAAAGATCCTCTAGTCCAAGCCCCGGTAATGAGCATGGACGTCTTCAGCTAGATCAGATTGCTCAGAGTTTTGTCACTTGTCTTGAACACTTCCAGGGATGGGGAATCCACAATTTCTCTCAGCAACCAGTTCCAGTGCCTCACCACCCTCACTGTAAAGAATTTATTCCTCATATTTAATCTAAACCTATCCTCTTTTAGTTTAAAACCATTTAAAATCTCTATTGTAAGAGACTGCTAAAAAGTTTGTACTCAGCTTTCTTGCAGGCTCTTTACGTTCTGAAAGGCTGCAGTAAGGTCTCCCCAGGGCCTTCTCCAGGCTGAACAATCTCAATTCTATTGGAATTTCTTCATACCATAAGTGCTCCAGACCTCAGATCATTTCTGTGGTACTTCTCTGGAGGTCTTATGAGAGCAGAGTAGAGGGGGAGAATCACTTCCTACTCCTAGCAGAAATACAGTAACAGAAGAGACTTTCTACATGACTACATTTATCTCCCAGATAGAATAGGGATGTTTTCCATACAAGCTTTCCCAATGCTTTGTTCAGTTTTTTTTACACATTGCTTACAGTGTACAGCTTCCCTTAGAAGTCAGACGAGAGAAATCAACTGTTACAGAAAGATTTCATAGTTTCAGAAAATTCAGTAATTAACCATTCCATACTGGTGTAATTGCTTTTTATGTATTTTCTGTGAAACAAAAAATCCAAACATCAGTAATTTTAGGAAGGGGAAAGAGAAATACTTGTTGTTTCTAAATACATTTGATAGCAAGCTTTTCCTTAAGGAAATTTAGCCACTCCATTCTTTATGGAAAAATTCTGTCGGAAGGAAAGGAATTAGATCCCACCTGGAATTCACAGACCATCACATTTGAGTATTTCCTTCAGGTTTAAGGCAAGTCTATTTCCCTTCCTGTTGGCTCAGGCTCTGAGGCTTTTATTCATGCCCTTTCACATTTATCTATCATTACACACATGCCTCTTCTTGAGATCCGGTCATCTACAAAAAATATAATTTATCATCGATGTATATGTACTTCCTCTCTCAGCTTCTGATCCAAGTTCTCTCCTCAGGTGGTGACTTAGCTGAAGGCATTGGGAAGTATCTGCTATACATTTCCAAAGTTAAGCGGCACCAAATTCATTCTTTTCTGTTGGACTGAAATCTCCATGGTGACAACTGCATCATCAAGCTGTAAGAGCTTTTCAGTGAGGAAGTGTTTTATCATGAGATTTTCATTACAAGAGTGCCCTCTGTAAATGAAGAGGAGATGTTACCACGGGGGTTTCTGTAAATGTAGAGATGTTACCATAGAGGTTTGAGTTGGCTGAAGCTAGTCTTTACTAATTGGCTCAGGTGGCCACACTGCAGATTGGTGCCTCTGACACAGTATGTGTGTCCCCTCAAATCAGATGAACACAAGATACCATCACAGTAAAAAACATGAATTTTTGTATTCAAAATCAGTAGAAACAGTTTGCTCTCCTGCTGCCTCACAGGAGCTGATGAAAACCCAGCCAGCACCCCTGTGCCTTAGGGGGTCATGCTTCACCTACTCCATGCACATTGTCCCTTCTGCCTGTTGGTCAGTGCTGGCTCAGGACTGATCACTCTGGATTTTGTTCGCTCCACCAATACAGAGGTTTCTCTACCTTTTGATTTGCTGAACATATAGTATCAGTCTGCTTCTACAGTATGTGTATTCATTAACATCTTCTCTATGATACACACAGCTCAGTCTGCATGATCTCTATCCAACTAAGACCCGGCAAAAAAATCTATAGGAATGAAGCATCTATTTTCCTCAGTTAAACTACGGATTTCTCTCTTGGTCAGCAAAGTTTTTCATGTGGACAAAAAAACATTTCCACACTACGCCTTATGTGCCAATCCAAACATCCTGTGTTTTGTTTCTGTGTTGAACTAAGTGATGGCACAAAAAAACCAAAACAAAACAAAAAAAGAGATCAAATTAAAATCCCAGATTTTGCAAATGAGTCTACATGTTCCTCTTCAGAAACGTGTTCAATTTGTGAAAAAATCCTTTTAAAAGGCTTCAACTTTATCCTTTAAAGGTGAGATAAAGAGAGTAGAAACTTTGCAGTTCTAATGCACTGAAACTACTCTACCTTGGTCCAAAACATTAGGTTGAAGCCCACACTATTTCTTTGCTAGATTAAAACTAATTTAGTAAATAAGCTTCTTTGTTACAGAATTTAAGGATAGCAGGGGATATTTTCCAAAAGACACCTCAATGGCTTATGCATGACTGCAGTACTGAGAAGCAGTAACATTCAGATTCATGAAAGGTTTCTCTGCAGGAACCACTAACATAGCCACTTCAAACTCCTGTTAAAAATGCTTCATAGCAGACAGGATAAGAGCCATGGGACTATGGCTTTTATCCACACCCCAAAAAAACATAGGACTTTTCGTACTCAAAAACAGCAGATCCCTCCTTGAATGTTACCTTACTTTGACAGCTGCACCAACTCACAATTGTTCTATCTAATGTGGAACTAAATAACTAATTGTTCACATGGGAACAAAGAAAATGTAGAGACTGCATCACTGAGCCTCTTTTCATCTACTTTTGAATCTTCTGCATCAAATATAAACTTGCTGCCCCCCAGTTTTCTAACCAACTAATTGCTGCTTCTGTTCCTTCACTCCACTATTCAAATCCCTCAGTGTATGAAAATTTTACTTCCTTCTGCACCTGTTCCATATGAAAGTCTCCATTGCTGATGTCCGTTCTCACTGCCACCTATACTATAGCTGTTGCCCTCTTGCTTCCGTACCCTCTTCTAAACTTGGCTCTCTACATATCTTGTCCAACACATCTTGCCCAAGGCAGCTCCTGATAGTATAAAGCAAGACAAAAGTAGTTCTGTGTCCTCTACTGTCTGACCTAGGGTGAAACAGAAAGTGGGGTCAGGTGCTATTATTGTTTCTTTTATTTGTACTGAGAAAGGAGAGAGATGCTCTCTTGCCCCAGCAGCTCTGCTCAGTAACACCTACAGGAAGCAGCAGCTGGCTGGGTATCTGTTCACTGCAACACAAGTCAGAACTACACCTACATCTGGGGAAAACAAACACCACATGTATTATCTCCAAAATAATTGTATTAGTACTAATAATATTGTTAAAATATTTTATATTTTGATTAATAGTTTTAAAGATGCAGCTGAAGTACTGGATAGACTATACAGGCAAGTAAGCAGGAAGGCGTACTCATGAGCAAATCAAGGACTGTTGCAATTCCTAAACAATGTCTTTGGCAAAGAAACAGGAAAGTGAACTTTCATATTCAGACATCCAGCCAGATTAAGAAGTGAGATGTCCATCTGTCACAAACATATCCCCAAGAATTCTTTTTCCCTGTCAACTGTGCAATGCATATTCCTACAGCACAGTAAAAAGGGAAATTAAATTGCAGTCACAGACAATCTTGCTCATAAAAGTCAAATACATACACCAGTTAAACATTTCTCCTAAACAATTACTCACTTGGCCACATCAACTACAGTCTTCTGCACTGAAGGAGAGTGAATCCTCCAAGTCACCATAAAATCCCACAGCAATTGCCCAACAGATCAGTGTGACTGTGATGGACCATTCAAACACCAAAACAAAGCTTGTACAGAGACAGAGAGGAAAAAACTCCTCCAAAATTGAAAATAAATTAGTGTTAAACAGAGGATGTATTTTCAGAATGTTCAAACATTGACAAAATGGCTGATTTAACACCAGAAGATGTAATTAATGGGCCAATGGAAAAATTTTTAAGATTTGATGGCAGAGTTCAACTGCATCTGGATTAATGTTTTTCCCTCTGCCATATTCAAGTATTTTCCTTTACCAGATGTAATACAACACTACCGTATAGTGGCCAAATACACAAAGTGCGGACTCCAGCAGCCCTCCTGTATTTTTGCCCAAAGAGGTGGCAACTGTTTGTAAATACTGTACTCACATAAGCCTGAAAACCAGGAAATTAATAATACTTTAATTTCTGATTACTAAGCAAAATAAAATTTCTTTGAATTCAGGTGCTTGAGTAAAGCCTTGTCAGATATACAATAAAACAGTTTCCAGAGACTGAATTCCAGAATGTGTATGTGCAAGGGAAACAATTTATGCAGCTATACCAGCTGGTTTTTGCTGAAAAAGATAAAGGCAGTATCATGCCCCTATGAGTGTTTATTCCATTATTATGATGGAATCCTACTGTTAAACACTTAGAAAAACTAAGCACAGAATATGTTGCCTAAGGTTTAAGGAATCCCAAGGAAGCTTGTTCATCCACTTACACTAGTATGGCTAACACCCTCCATGTCAAGATGGTCTCTACTTTTACTTATTTGTCATTCAAATAATTGTACTCCTGCAACTGGATTTGAACAAAAGCTGCTGGTTTCAAGCAGTCTTTTAAACTACCTTAAGCACTTGTCAGAGTATTCTTCAAAAAGCAGTCAAACTTGCAAGCTCATTGACTGAAGGAGGCCTCTGTATGACAGAACCTCTTAAGAAAGAAAAACTCACAATTTGAAGGCCACACAGAAGGAAACTCAAGTGGTTCTTCTACCATCAGTCATGTCACAAGTGAAAAATAATACTTTTTTCCTCAGTTGGGATATTGCTTTTTAGAATACCATCCAAGAGATATTAAAACATTAAAATCCACAGCTTTGTTCTGTTTGCAGTCAACAGGAGGATACTGGACTAGTTTCTCATGTCTGTGTCAAAGGTTTCTAATATAAGCAAGAACAAGCAATTATGAATTTTCATTGTTCACATTTTATGACAGATTTTAGCTGATGATCTTTCTAGTTGCTTAGAGCACATAAATGAGGAGGCAGAGACCAGCTAGGTGAAATGAATTAATTCAAAAGAAAAATGCAGTCAGGTGCCAATTCCTGGAAATTATAATTACAGGTTTGGAGATAAGAAGGAAATGTCTTTTTGAAGTACACATAAAAATATTTTTCAGGATAAGCCTCTAGTTATAGATGAAATGAAACACTGTACTCAGTCATGCTCCCTGTGTTTAGCATTATTATGGTCCACTAGGTGAAATGGCAATTAGGGGGTCAGTTATTTCCCCTCTAGTCTTGCAAACTTGCATTTCATTCATAAATCTCAAAAATAAAGTGCACATAATCAATATTTCTCAAAATCTGATTTTTTTTTTAAATACCTGCACATCAATAAAGCCTTTTGATTGCAATTTCTCTCTGAAATCAATACAATTTTTCAACAAAAGGCACTCTCACCGTTTTACCTGAAAGTGTACAGTACTGTTATTTCCCTGTTCAAGTAAGAAATCTATCAAACTCATGCTATAAGGCAAGTATGAATCTTTGACCTAACTGTCAGAACAGAAGCACTTAGTTAATTTTTTATCTTGGTCCACTATGTATTTTTCTAGAGGTCTGCTTATTTTTGTGAAATTCTGCTCAGCAGGAGTTTGTAAGCTGAGTCCTTCTCAGCTTGGCTTGAGTCCTTCTCCTGGTCTGGCTGGCCAGATGCTGCTCTCTCCCTTCCCAGCTGGTAACTGTGGGAGTAAACTGCAATCATTTTTTGAGACACTGGGAGATCACACAACCTTTCCTTGGAGACTGAAGGAAACATAGGGAACAGGCCTAAATAAAATTGTCTGGATCCGAATCCAGATGGAAATTTGTAATTTTACTTTAAATACTGCAATCTCTCTAGAACAGAAATTATATTATATACCTCACTGACTGATATTTGAAAAGGTCAAAGTTATAGTCTACACACCATTACAAAAGCATCCAACTTCGAGACCACCATGTCATCAGGTCCCCCTGATGGGATTCCAAGAGGCAGTTTCTTGAAAGACTCCTGGAAACAAAGATTTCCTTTTATCCTTTGATTCAGAGCAACCTCCCTCACAGTATAATTTTGTCAAATGTGGGAATATTTCTGGTTTTCTTGTTCTTGTGAGAGAGAGAGTTTGCACTGCAGAAGCAGGTCAAAACATGAAATGTGTAGGAGTTAATAGCTGAACCCATGATACCTCGTACCTGCAGCAGAACCAGATTTCAACTGGCAATTCAAGTAGCAGACAGACTGTGCAAAAACCTATAGCTAACCAAACACATTTAGAGATGGGAGACTGACTTTCCCTTCTTTGAAAGCATTTTAATTCAAAATCCCAGTGCTACAATGCAGGTATCACCTTAATATCCATGACATAATGTTCTCATGTTAGTTTACTGACTAATGGTGGACTCTGGTGATAAAGCCATAAACTCCATTTCTTTCAGGCATAATCATTAATAAAATGCATGTGGGACAGCACTCCATCACATACTGTCTGGAACGTAACTGAGATGTATGATGGTTTTTGGCTAGATACACATGCTAAGTTAGGGCTCAGCATGCAACACTGAAAAAGAGCGACATGGTTGACTTCTAAAAAAAAGGGGAGGAAAAGGGAGAACAGATGTCAAGGTTTCAACAAGTCATTGCACACTGCAGCTGGAACCAGTATAAAAACAACAAAAGGATGCAGATTATGTAGCATTGCATGTAACGATAAGGGCAATAAAATAGCACAAAATGCAAAACCTCAAACGGCAAACACCTTCCTCAGATTCCAGAGGGCCAGTTGAGCTGAACAATAATAGCAATCCTTTCAATAACCAGATCAAATGATTCAACTATTAAAGCTCTCATACTCAAGGAAAGTGAAAATTGAGAGACTCCCTTTCTTCTAAGTACAGAATATGGACAATAAATCTAAAATTCAATCCAAACAGACATTCAGATGCACACTATCTCATATCACCATCACTCCTGAAACTATTTGGCAATAGTTTCCATTATTACAACAGATGTTAACAAGATGGATAGAGATCATGTTAAATAAACATTAATATTAATATATAAGCATCTATCTAGCAAAGCCACTGTTCAAATTATTTATTTCCTCAAGAGCATTTACTGGGAAATTAATCAGTAAATTTGTCTTGTTAGTAGCTATTATAAATTCAAGGTATTTTCATTAATAAAGACCATATCCTTCAGAAAACTACTAAGCAATATAAATACAGTCTACATGTACAATCTGGACTCTGGTGGAGTGATGCTTCCAAGTGCTGTGCTCTTCTGGGCTTTGGCGTTTTAGGACAGAGCAGCAAAGGTAGGAAATGTGCAGAAGGATAACCTAACTCACAAAAACTTACAACATGAAAGAGCTCAAAAGCTTAAGAATGAAGGAAGAGAAGACACAAGCAATAAACACAAGAATCTGGAATTTTAAGCCCAGTTCTGTGAAGAGACACCTTAGACAGAACACTGCCTCCACATTGCAGGCAGGTTGGCTCGTGTTAGGATTTCTGAAGCATACTGAACATGGAGATTCCTTTCTTGTGTAAGTGTTTCTTACTGGAACACAGCCTGTTGCTTGTGAGTCTTCAAGCACATCAAGTCCTCGGACATTTCTAAATCTAGCAAACAAAATATATGCAAAGTTTATAAATCCATGAATATGATGTGAATCATCAGAATTAGAGCTGACATTAAACAAAGCAGGCAAAAACCTCAGACTAACTTGGAAAAAGGATTTTAAAAGCATGGATACAGTCACAATTAACTACTCAAAGATTTGATAATTAAAAAGAAACCTGCTAAGAGGCAGCTACACAAAAAGAGGCTGCCAGTTTAAGTGGCATAGAAAATAATTCCTTCAAATTCACTTCTATTTTGATAAAACTTTTTTTAAAATAATTAAAATATAAACTGTGAAAGAAGGACCTTTTATTAATAATTAATATCCAGAAGTGTTAGTTTTATGATTTAAATTATTATAATATACTGGTACCAACATTGTTAAAATATACTTGTTGCCTAAGGAAATGTGAAGGAAAATTTTTAGCTGCCATATAGAAGTTCCACATTCATCAATGACCTGACTACTGCATATTTATAGATTGCACAAGCCAAAAGCATTGCATTCATATTTGATCTCTGGAAAGTTCATCCTCAACCTTTCAGTTTACTTATTTTAAGCTATGGCATAGCTTAGAAGAATCATATGGAGACATAAAAAGTACCAAAGGAATTTGTGTTTTGATTATTTTTGACATAACAAGATATATCAAACTGACACCCTGATGCAGATGCACATCTCTGCTGGCAGTGCAACATCTCTCACATGCAATAGTCATACTAAAAATATTTGCCAGAAGGAGTTGGAAATGTTAGACTATTTAACACACACTTGAAGAACTGACTAAAAACCCAAACGGGAAAAAAAATTAAAAAAATAAAAATGAAGAAATGAAGATCTGTCTGAACAGGTCATCTCTTCTAAGTTTCCATATGTCTGTGACATGTCATAGCCTGAATCTCTCTCCAGTGCTTGCAGATGGTTTTGCTGGTGATGGTTTTGGATGTTTGGGTGTTTTGTTGTTGTTGTTGTTTGTTTTGTTTTTTTGTTTGTTTTGTTGGTTTTTTGTTGTTATGGTTGGGTTTTGTTTGTTTGTTTGTTTGTGGGGGGGTTTTTTGTGTGGGTTTGGGTTTTTGTTGTTGTTGTTGTTTTTGTTAACTGAGAAACTGAAAGAACTAAGCTGCCAGCTCAGAAACAATGCACAGGAAAAGGTAAGTACCTTAACCATCTGAGAGCAAATATGAAGCAGTGGATATGCTAATTGTCAAAGCTGGGTCATTTGAGCAGCATTAAAAAAATAAAAATAAAAAAATTACCAGGTCAAGCAAAAGCAGAAAGAAGGAATTGAATACACAGCCCACAGATGACACACTCTGACGGGGATGGAAGTAATGGGCTAGTCTTAGTCTTGGGACTATTCGAGGCACCCTTGAATGATATTCACAAACATTAGGCATGTGATAGGGATAAGCATTCTCATATTAGCACCAAGACTCCAATTACTCTGACTGGCTTCATTAGTTTGGAAGTGTTAATTACTTTCAGCAAGTGCAGCTAATGCTTCAAAAAAAATATGAGAGACTTTTCTTTCTTAAGAGATACTGTAGTCATAACTTCATATTGGAATCCAAATTTCAAGTCTTTTTGTTCCATAAAGGAAAAACTGAAAAATCATTTTCACAACCACACTTCCAGAGTGCTGCCACAGGCATAACTGTTCAAGGGTTCTCTGCATAGTTACTTTCTCAATATAAGTGAGGAAACGATGTATATGAGATGCATTTGTTTTATATAAACTATATAATTACAATTTTCTAGGTAATTTATAAGAGGCAACAGATTCACTTAGACAAAAATATCTCAAACACACCCCCTTACTTGAGTTTTCTCCATTATTTAAAACAAAGTTAACTCTACAACCCCCAAGGATATTCTTTCCATCCCTTTGCATTTTTCTAGAGATAGTTATTTTGCCTCTTGTTCAAGATGATTACCCTTTAGTGTAACCCTTCATTGCAGAAGCCAAGAGGCTGTAGCTGTGTTTTGCCTTCTTATAAGAAAAATGAACCTGCAAGAGTTCAAAAGACCTTTAGTCTAATTCAGAGCAGTAACCTGGTATAGAAAAAACCTACAAGAACCCAGAATAAGCTCTCAGTAGGAGCCAGAGAGTTTACTACCACCAGTGATGGATCTGTGTAAGCCCAGTGTTAGGACGCAGAAAGTTGTTTTATAGGTCTTTTTACCTGGCAATATGATTTGGGCATAGCGTACGTAGTAACAGTCCTTTCAAACAAAAACACCTAAGTTGTATTTCTTTTTATCTGCTGTTATACACAGAGAGAATGTATTCACAAAAGTTAAGTTCATGAACAGAAAGCTCTTGGGTGGAAAGAGAGAGATTTTAGAAAATGTAATTCAGAGAAAGAGCAAAACTTTAGGTGTTTTGAATTACCTTCCAGAGATACCTCACTGCTGACAGGCATAGTGGCTTACAGTCTCAGCAAAACCCTCTCTTTAGTCTTTGTAAATACATTTACTCAGAATCCCTAATTGACTGAAGCCTTCCTAAACCTGTTAATTAGTGCAGAAGAGGGGCAAGACAGAGATACAGCACTGGAAAAGAGCACTAATAGAGATTCATAAAACATATCCAAAGATTCCCCAGATCTTGTTTCTGCAAACAGAAGCTTGATCCTGGAAGTAAGGCACTAATTTATTTGAAGTGACCCAGAAGTTAATGGAAAAATATTTGAGAGGAGAAAAGCCATCCACACATGAACGGCACAATGACTCAACCAATCTGAAGGCTCCAGAGAACAAAAAGATCCAAGTTATTATCCAGGACATCTTCTAAAATATTTCCTGTGCAAAGATTACTGCCTACCTTACTGAATTCATTAGTGGTCACTTCAGAATGAATTCACTACTGAAAAAGAACCGATTGCCATACTAACAGCATGCAGCAGCCTTGCCTTCCCTCCTAGCAAGCTATGAATATTCAGAGAAATGAATACTGCTTCTAAATGAGGCTAAACAGTTCCTCGTCCGTCTGCAGCGGCTCCAGAGGTCTTCGTTCCATTTTAACTACCCAGAGCAGATTTCAAACGCTCCGAAACGTATGCTGACCTTGCTTGGATTATCATGTCTTTCCATAAACTTGTTAGCGTTAGAAGTTCGCGTTATGACACTCGAATATGTATTTGAAAGCAGAGATGCTTGCCCGTAGCGTGCTCAGGGAACACGGGCGCACGGAGGTACCGCACAAGAGCGGCTGGCGCGGAGCTGCCTCCCCGCGCTTGCACACACGGGGGAGCTGCGGCCCCGCTCCAGTCGCCTCCTCGCCCTCGGCCGGAAGAGCCCAGCCACCGCAGGAATGGGTTTAGTCTAGTCGTTTAGAGCTCTAGCAAAGAGACTTAGCGCTTCACACTAGGCATCTTTTTATCCAGACAGGCTTAAGGGGGGAAGGAGCAAATAAATGGAGAAATAAAGGGGAAATAAGGATCATAAATGAACTCTTCTACATCTTCGAGGGACCTTGCATTGAAGAACTTCAAAATTAATGCCTTCTGGTTTTGTAAAGGTGTGAAATCCAGGAGAAAGCCCTTTTCCCTTTCTGGCACTTTAGGTTCATGAACTTAGCTTTTCTTAAAGCTACACTTGCCTGTGGGTAATCACCCATGCTAGTGCTCATAGCACAAAATTCTTCTTTCACACTTTCTCCCATTTTTTCTGAACACGAGGAAACAGATTTTAACGTGAGGGTGGCCAAGCACTGACCCAGGTTACCCAGGGAGCTGATGGAGTCTCCAGCCTCAGAGACACTAAAAAGCCATCTGGACACAGTCCTGGGCAGCCTGCTGTAGGTGACCCTGCCTGAGCAGGGGGGTTGGACCAGATGGCCTCCAGAGGTCTCTTCCAGCCTCAACAATTCTGTGATTATGTGGCTTTTCATTCTTCCCACCATCACTTTCCCCTGTCATCACCCTCTCACTCTTATTCTTTTATGCATTAATATCTGCTGCCTTAATTGCCTTACTCCCATCCTGTAGTCTCTCTTCTTACTCTTCATCTCCTATTTTTTCATTCTTGGACAGTGGAAGAATATTCTGCCCTTGTGAAATAACTGGAAGAGGCTACATATTTGACAACTCCCTTCTCTATAGTAACATAGGACAAAAGACACTACAGGAGAACATCATTACTGTGGCTAGAGGATATCAATTCAAGCATACACGCTATCAGACTTAGTTTGTGTAACCAGTAAACTGCACTATATGTGTGAACATAAAAATGATTCCTACATCACAAGGGCTGCTAACATGCTGGAAATAAATGCATGTCTCATTTGTAGACCTGACATATACATGGTAAGTATTCTGCAAAATCAAGTGGATTTTTTTTTTTTTAATCCTGATTTTTAAAACTAATTGTAAAGGGTGATAAGCAAACCTTACACAGGTTTAGAAGCCAAATCCTGGACAGGAGTCTACCACCATTCCTTAAAAGAGCTCACTCCTTTAAAAAACACAACCAGAAACAAATTTAGTATAAGTCTCTTTCATAAACAGAAGTGGAACAGAAATAAATAACAGAACAGGTTGTGTACCCCTGATTTACCAAAAACAATTCTCACCATCACCAATCACTCTCAGTTTTGCACTCACCAACTTTACTTGGACAACAAATTACAAATTACCTAATGGACTAACAGACTACTCTCACTCCCAGAGATCAAACTATTCCTGACCATGTTCCTCAGGAAGAGGGGTAACTATTACATCTAACTGTGGAAACTTCAGTCAAACTCTGGAGGGAAGGAAAGGTTGACTTCCCTTCATCATCACCTGCCCCAGTGAGGGCATGTGGCATTGTTGGGGAAGAGCAGCACCAGCTCAGGAAAGCTCTTCTCTGCTTCGAAAAACTGAAACACACCATAAAAAAAAAAAAAAAAAGAAAAAAAAAAAAAAAAAAAAAAACAAAACATTTTATTCTTTTNCAAGCCTTTTATGCTCTTTCTGTTGCCTCTCAAGCTCTGATCTTACCTTCTGGCATGCAATTAAAGCTGTCTTAAGAGTACTAAAAAAAAAAAAAAAAGGTATTGAATCCACTGCTTACATCCATAAAACTAAAAACTCAAACCTGTCACTGGGACTTGAATTATAGTGACTATTTATACGAGAAAAGAATAATCCATTTGAGAGGAGAAATAGCAAGCTCCACTCTGAGCTGCACCTTTGTGCCTTTTCCACAAGTCCCTACTTCTTACTAACAGAAATAAAGGATTTAACCCAAACTCCATTACGAAAAACTTTGAAGGAAGTTTGAATGTACCTCATAGAAAATTCTCTCTGTGGCTAAGCAGCACTAACTATTAATTCAGTAGCTTATAGCTGGTATATTATACACAGGGGGCAATCTTGCTGTACTTTGGATACAAGGGGACACTCAACTCTGCAGCCTTGAAATGCCCCTGTGCTCTCAGGCAAATGGACCACAACAGGTGAGAATGGGAGAGATCTCCCAGGATATTTCAGCTTTTTGAAAAATACCAGTAGAATGAGGAACAATGTTTCAAGGGACAGCAAAATCCATATCCTTCAAGGTGAAAGAGACATGTAGCCTTAAAAAAAAATCCAATTTCAAAAATAACATCACAGTCCTGTGCAATTCTATCATTTGTTTGCTAAGTCTGCTTCTCAGCAAAAGCCCTACATTCCAACAATTGCTTACTTTCTCGTTACAGTCTTAGCTACAGTGTCTTGATAAATAGATGTTTCCATGGAGATAACAAATGAGTATCATCCATGTTGCAATGAGCTTCTGATTTCATCTTGAACCATTAGCTTTCAAACCACAGCTTATTCATTATTCATTTACAGTAAGGAAATGGCTGAATCCCAGTGCATTACAGCAGATTAAAATCTGTGCATGCAGTCTAGAAGTAAGTGCATTTGTCACCATATATAATGAACAAAACTCCTCAGGATTAAAATAATTATTCTAGAAGATGTCCTAAAGGTCTAAAAAATTTTTTTGCTCAATTGACAGGATACCTAGATAAAGTATGGGAATTGACACACATTTTAAAATTAAGGCAGGCAGGGGACTTTCAGGAGGAAAAAACAGAGTAGACAACATTCACCTTTTTTACGCTGTAAGAATGACACTAAATGCTTTTCAGAAACAGGCTTAAAAACATAAATCATCAAAACTTTGCCTCAACAGCTTAACAGGAATTTGTAAATTTTTATGCTTTTTGATGCTTTTTGACTGTTCTTGTATATGAATGCAGTATGTGAATGCCATTCAGAAAATGCCTTTCTTTTATCACCGCTGACAGGTGACTGGAGTCTTTGGCAGCTCTGAGGGAGCCTGAGATAGAGTAGGAGAAAATATTTTCATTTTTTTCATAAAAATAAAAACTTTCACAGTTGCTGCAGTTATTTTTGAAAAGGACCCTAAAGTTCATAAGAACTTTCTGTCTACTTTTGTCTGCTCAACTTAAGAGAAATATTTCTTATTAATATTTAAATAAAGGCAGTACAATTTTAAGATAGTCAGTTAAATTAACATACAACACCAGTGCACTCCATTAAAACATATTTTCAGTCTTATGTGCTGGGCTAGAAGGAAGGAAAAAAGGAATGCACTCTTTTTGCTACAAGTAGCACGTTCTGAAAGACATTTTATGTCTTCTGTACTTCTGCATAAAAGAACTTCAAATTTATGATAATTTGAACAATATTAATACTCTATACTGGCCTAAGGTTGGCCTCCTTGGAAAGAAGGAGTCTGTGACAAATGCTTGAAAGACACGGCAGACACATGCACTGCAGCATCACCTAACAGGTTGGTGTTATCTGTCATTGCCTCTAACAGCATTCCAATTTATACTTGAGGTAGGCAGGAAGTTTTGGCAGATTTTGAGGTGGAAGCTGTCTATATGTACATGACCTGAAGGATATTTTGCCTGAGTGAAAGTTATCATGCATCTGATCCAGGGGAAAAATCAGGACATATAAAAGTGGGACGTCCTTCACACTTGTCCTGGTTAATAACATCCATGCTCTTGCTCTTTGAGTACTGGAATTGTCCTGGGAAAAGCATGTCAATTAGAGTAAGTTATAACCAATTACATGTCTCTTCATTTGAATTATTGCCCATTAAGAACTGACCTGAGTTTACAGAACACATTTCATTCACATAATAGATCTAATACCAGTGTCACAGAAGGTTGAAGGGTAACAAGAAACTGAGCCAGGATTATTTTGTTACATAGGAAGGCGACAGTGAGAAGTAGGTAATTTTTTCTTCCACTAACACGACATGCCATTTTCATGCTATTACTATGTCACCTACTTCCTCAGATTACCATGAAGCTGGAATAGCCACACGCTCCACTGCACAAACAGCCATCTCCATAATGTCTCTTCATATCTCACAGATGAGGTTTTATCCAAGCATAACATAGGGATGAGATGAAGCAAGCAATAAAGGCCAGCTCTTATTCACATCAAGAAATGTGCAGACAGTCTAGACAAAGTGCTGAGCTCCTCTTGTGCAGGTCATCTCACATGGAGTGGCACATCTACTAAATGACCTTTTCTGCAGAAAGAAACTTGCCACAGGGTCCTTTTTTTTTTTTTTTT
>VXAU01005940.1:155227-170498 GCA_013399695.1 Formicarius rufipectus
TTTTGGTATTGTGGAGAGAGATGGGGGAGAGGGGAGGGGAAGAGTTAGCCACTACCCAGCCTCTGCAACTTCTGAGGATTTGATCCACCACATTTAATTCAGAGAGTTTTTCTTCTCTGAACTCGTAACAGAAGTTGCAATTGAATTTGTCCATTATTGCAATTCACAGTAGTCAAGGTCTGGAGCAGCCCAAGGTTTGAAGTGAGACATTTGGGACACAGGCTGTCCAAACACAGATTTGTCTATCAGACATAACTCTTTTCTTATTTGGCAGGAAATGGGAAGTGCTCTCTCTTCATCATGCTCTTCATTTGCCTCTGAGCACAGATCCATAACAGCCATGACAGCATGTTTTCACTTCCAAGCACAAATTGTAACTTTCAGAGGAAATAAAAGCAACAGGCAGATAGACAAAGCCATGGAAACCTTTCAGCACAGCACAATGAGGATTCCAATATCGAGCTGAGGTGACCGACAGAGTGAAACACGCCCTTTTCCCTTCAGGAGAAAAAAAAGAAACCCCAGGATGAAATAAAGTGTTCCAGATATGATGCACTGGAATACTTTTGTGTAACTGCCTAAGATAAACACAAAAAAAGACTGATACTTTTGGTCATATTTACTGAAGCAAAAATGACCACTGTGAACTCAGTGTACACTGGATCTTCCGAAGGACAGTGTGGTGTTGACTGCAATGTTTGCAAATACTTTTTTAACCTATAACTTCTCTCTGCTTGCTCCCTCACATGTTTGCTTAAACTTGTCACTCTGCACCTACCTGCTACCGCTTCTACCTTCTCCAGCTGGATATGGAGATGTAACTCTGCAGGCAGAGTGCACAAGACAGTCTGAATCCACTAAAGCACACGTGGTCCTTCAAGAGAAAAGTCACTGCAGCCACCACTCTTTTCACCTGGTGCAGAAGGAAGCTTTGCTGTCCAACAGCTCCTTCCAGTATTATTTTCCATTAGATGCTGTCATGCTCAATACATGTGACCTTCTGAAATCTGCAGCTTTCAATTAATTTAATAAACATAATCCTGTGTTTACTACTGTTTAAAATACTTTACAGCATTTAAAAAAAATCTGCAAGTTTAGATAATGTTCACGGGAAAATGAGAACACATACACTTATATAACTGATCATTTCTAAGGTGACAGTGAAGTTTGAAAATCACATCCTTAAAAGTCCAGATCTGGAAACTGAGATGCAGGAAGGGCTAATTAGCAGCCATAACAGACTAATTAATGTACTGAGTCACAAGAGAAAAAAAAGGTTCATACTCCTGTAGCATTTGGCCTGTATAGATTCAACCCTCAGGTCTAGGAATACAATCCTGTAGGTTCTGCCCCAAGCTCAGTTTCAGTCTGACCTTCCATAAGCCACCACATGATTTGTTCCAGTTTAATCAATGTGTCACAGTACAGATATATTTTTCATACATTTACAAAGTGTCCTGGGTTTGGATAGTGCTCAGTAAAAAGCATAATGCAGAGAAGGAAGTTAATTTTCCTTGAACACTGATGAAGAACCTAAATATTGTTTAAAATCTAGAGTAAGATATGAAATATTTATCAGTGAAACTATTTGGCCTTTGTTCTATGATGTGATATTAAAGCAAGAACACATGATCTTCAAAAAAAGTTTCCACTAAAATTACCCCTTCTCCTATTAGGAAATAACTGAAGTCCACAGAACAGAGTTTTTACTCTGAAGTTGTACAATACTGTGATCTCAGGGCAGAAATCAGCAATTTCAAGCACAGAAACTCTCATTTATTTGAGTTCAAGTCACATTGCATAGGGAGAAAGAGTCTTATCCTCCTACTTCATCCAAGCAGTTAATTGAAAGCAGCAAGTATCTACAACATGGCCCCACAAGGCAGGTAGGACAGCCCAGAGCAGCTGCGTGACACTGTCAGGAAGTCATCCTGAAGCCAAACTCAGTCCGCAGCACTATCAAAACTAAGGGTCATCACCACCAAAGCCTTCTACCAATGTCTGCTTGGCAGAAAAAGAACATGAGGCTCAACTGTGTCTTATGCCCAACGTACAAAAACAGAACAAAGCAAATTTTGGAACTGCTCATCTGCAGAACCCCGCTGTAGTATTTCTTCCCCACTACTTCTATCCAAGTATAGCTTATCTAATTTTCTCCTTTTCTTCTTGGTTTGAGTACTTGCAGTGACCACCCACAAGCTGCCAGAAGGTAAAGGACTTGGGGATTTCTCAACTAAAATATTGTGGAAGAAGCTGGTAATAGGATGGAAAGGTCAGGGATATCTATGTTATTGTTCTGAAGCCTCTCAAAGGACCAGGCTTGAAACCTTTCTGTCATCTCATGGTGGCAGAAGCCCAATGGAGAGCCAGGGGAGAGAAGATCAAAATGTGTGACATTCCTATGAGTGCAATCACAAGCCCTCACTCACATAGTCCATATTCACCAGGCAGAAGTGGGGTCAAGCACACAGCTTTTGACCACTGTGTTTTGTCAGCTTTGAAGTCAAGCTCCACAGCTGAAAGGCTTGCTGGCATTTTCAGAATGTACATATCATCTTTGTTGTTTCCAGCCTGCTTGATGATGAACTGCAATAAAAATGGACAAAGCAGCACTGAAATGAAGAATTGCTTTGATTTTAAACTACTATTCTCTTCTGAAAGACATATATTCTTGTCCTATGAAACCTGCTTTTCCTAATTTCCTTTCTGCAGAAGGGGGAATTTATACAATGAGTAGAGCTGGCTGCACTAGTATAGGTAGTATTTTGCATCATCATCTTCAATGATAATATTGAGTTTTTAAACCATTTGACATTTTTCACACCACTGTCAGTTCAGAAAACAACAGGGGAATCTTCAGCAGCAGCTAGTCAGCCTTTTCTCTGTTACCAGCTAGGATAAAACTCAACTCAAGTGCTTTGTAAGGAACATTCAGTCTTCCTGTTCTTTGGAGCAGGGACCATACCAAGGTCAAAGAAAAGCCTCATTTCTCTCTCGATAAAAGCTGTAATTTGCTCAGATTTATGGGGTGTGTGCATTATTCAAATGCACATCCTGTAGAAGCATATTAGAATCTGACGACCCCTCTCTCTAATGCTCTGCCTTCACAGGGCAATTTCCAGCTACAGAAAGCACAAAGAAACATCGGGTAAGTTACGCCCCTCCCAGCTCGATGGCTCGGGAAACAGAAAATCCCCATTCTTCCCTGTGCAATTGCCACTCCAGCCACCAGATGCTACTGCGGTACTACAACGGGAGCCAGGGATTGCGGCTACTATGCTCCCCATAGGCCGCTGCTGCGGAATGGACATCACACAGCCTTTAATGACATGATCACGCACCATCTCATCCCCCGAGCTGGTGTCCTTTTGAAGAGGATAAGGAGGAAGCTGTTATCTGTAGAACCCTTCTTCATTCGCTGAAAAAAGTTGGCAGGTATGTATTGAAAAAAGATGAGACTGAGGGGGAAGAGGAGGGCGTCGCAACTGAACACAATGAAGCTGTGCTCTTGAAGAGACTGTTGAAAAGGGCTGTGTAGTTGGGAGCCTGGATACAGACACACCGTTCTGACTACCCAGCATCAGAGGATATTTGAGATGCTGTATTTCAGCTATGTTTCTTTTTCCTCTGTAAAATGAAGATAACACCTGCCAACATCACTGAAATGACTTTACAAGTGTTAAACAGGGGTCCTAACACACTGATGCATTTACACAGGAACTATTAATAGCAGTAAGACTCACCATTGCACACACTCTAAAGAATTAAAAAATGGCTTTTAAATACAGTTATCATGTAAATTTTGTTATATTTAAAAACAAACAACTAAATATGAACTAAAGTCAAAAAAGAAACTGTATTCAACATGTTTTAAGGATCTTTGACAGTATATTTCAAATGCAGCAGCACAACTTAAGTTCCAGTCTCCTTTTAGGTCCATTGAAATAAAAATGCAGAAGCCAAGGCTAAGGACAGACCTTCCAGTATGTTGCCTTTAAGGCAGCCAGCACACCACAGGTGCTGCTCGCTTACTGCAACAAAACCTGAGCTCCAGTTCCCTGGCATGGGGAGAAAGATGGCCATGGTATCTCATGGATGGCCAGACAGCAAGCATGAACATGAACAGAGAATAGGAATGGGTGACAAACCCTAGGGTAAAGAGTTCAAACAAATATCCACACTACACGGAAACCCTAAATTTAACACTTAACCCTTCAGCCATTTGCAGTCATTTTCCACATCATGTTGCAGCCTCAGTGAATATGCCCAATAATCTTTACATTACCTTTCTCACAATTTCTCACAATCAAAACAAGATGTCCGTGCACTGTCAACCAGTGTTGGAATCATGCAGAGATGCAGTAACTGAAACCCCTCCAACTCCTCCCTCCAAGCGCAGACCTGTGTTTTCTATCGCAGCAATTGCCTGCTCACTCTAGAGCAGCACAAGCAGGAGAACAGCAACAGTCTGCAAGGCGGATCTCTGCCACTGCAGAGTAAAAAGGAAGAAGGAGAGGCATGAGGGGACAATGAGTACCAAACCTATTCAAAGCAAAGTCACTGTATCACCAAATAGAAGGTAATACCATAAGACAGAGCAATTATGCTTTTTGCCTTTTTATTTTTTTCTTTTTTTATCTCAGGATTTCAATGTCCCAATAAGCAAACAGGTTCAAACATTTAAGCTCAACATAAAGAACCTACAGTCCCTTTCTTTGATCTCATTTCATTCAGATAACATTTTTCCTTCATCAAAAATAAGTCCTTATCCCTCCCCAGTGATTCTCAGCTCCTTTCTAGAAAACCAGTCCACAAGATCAAAGCAGAGCTTCTATGCTACTGCCCACTGAATTATACCAACTGTCCTACCCTGTCAGAGTTTCAGCCTTGCTTGCAATCATTTAAATGTGTGGTACACAGACCCCTTTCCTCTCATCTTCCCCCTTTTCCTCCTGTCAGACAACACAGGAGCCTCTGAAACAGGCCAAGTTTCCTCCATTACTTTTCCTTATGAATTTTTCAGCTTTTCTTCACTGCAGAGCATTCAGATAGGCTCATAAAGGCTTGTGGCTAAAATACCATCACCAAACTAAGCAAACTTCAGGGATTGCTTTTGTCTGTACAACTGCCTGGAGTACAGTGTTGCGGAGTATAAGAACTGGGATAGAGTAAAGGACAAGAGCAAGGAAGTTTAAGGAGTAGGGTACAAAGTGCAAAAGGGAGAAAGATCACTGTTCAAAAGCATAATAGGATGCAAAGGCCAGATCTTTCTGGATGAGCACTTCAAGGTTTGGTAGCTTTTCCCAGTGATAACTCACCTGGACCTTACTGTCAGGACTGGTTTGTGGGTTTGTGGTTGACTAAAGAAAGAAAGGGTTTAGCATTTCATCTTTAATGTTACCAGTGTTTCAAAAGACTTTCTGAAGCAACAGAACAGTTCTGTTCTACTTCCTTAAGTACGTTTTGCAGACTGCTTTTACTGATGTAAGCCACAGTGAGTTTACAGACACAAAGGCAGGGGGATGAAAGAATAATATAAATGTGTGTTCATGTATGTTTGAGAGAGAACAGCAATAGCATCTTAATGTTTCCAATATATTACCACAACTCCATGCGTCACATGTTGAGTTTTGATTATTCATTAATCTACTAATTGATTATTCTACTCATAAAAGGTTAATAGAATTTATACCTTTTTTATATAAATAATAACAAAATTTATTTTCCTAATAATTCACAATTTACTGGAAACTTACACGTAGCGTGCAGCATACAAAGAGCTCCCTATTTTGCCCAAATAAAGCTCTAAATCAGCCTAGGGATCTTCAGTGGCCTCAAAACGTGAATTATTTGAACACTTTGTCCTATGACAAATCTGCTATTACACAGCTCCAATCTTGGGTCCTCCTCCATATCAGAAACCAGACAGAATATTTGTCAAGCATCTTCTACTGAAACTAGCTCTCTAAGTGAATGCCACTGAAGCCCCTCTGGAGTCTTGATCTTCTGACAGTGTCTCCATTTTCCTTGTACTGCTGGATTAGAAAACAAGCCTCCTGACCTACCCCCCCAGATGTAGTTACTGTTTAGCTGAGTGGGACAGCTTAAGATTTCATGAGAGAAGTATAAATACTGCAGTTCCCTCTGCTTTGTGGGAATGGGTTGCAGTTCTCAGACTTTGTAGGTACCTCAGAAGATCTTCAGGTGCAAAGGTATCTAGAGTACTGCTGATCTCCAACAGAAGGTATATGTATTCAGAAAATTGTGCCTATAAGTTCATTAACAAACTCCAAGAGCTTCTTAAAGAGAGGAATTTTAGGAATATTGTCAAATTCCAACACTATCTAAAGAGAGGAATATTAGGAGCAATAGTTCTGTTTCTTGTGAAGACTTTGCTCCTCTTAAAAGGTAATATAAATGGTAAGACATCATTTCACTAAGTTAAACCTGAACAGAATTTAAGCACCTGACACAAAATCCTGCAACTCCCAGCACAGCTCAGCAGTGTTTTAAGCCTGTTTCAAGCAATCTCAGAAGAAATTTCACTTTTTTCTCTCAGCTTCTACCATCACACTGATAGCAATCACATTTTAACCATAGAAAACGTTTGAGAAGTAGTACTCAACTGGCCTAAAAACAGCATTGCTGATTGCAGTGGAACTTGACTGCCATTTTCTATTCAAATCCCTTTCAGTTCCTGCAGTGCATGGTGTTACGCAAGGCAATTTTCCAGTTATAATGAGATTTAAAATGACTAGAGAGACAATCTAAAAAAAAAAAAAAAAAAAGAAAAAGACACAAGCACTAGATATTTCTTATGCATTTCAGCTTCAATATAAGTAGGGCTTCCAGCTACATCTTGATACATTGGTAGAGAAGTGTGACATTGTTTTGATATAATTAAGCAAAAGGCTTGGATCCTAACTGATCGACTCTGAACTTAGAGCTGTTTTAATTTCTGAATGCTAACTCTTTTGCTTCAAGAGAATTTTCTTATTTCTTTAATTTTGCCAAGCATGATATAAATGAGGTGAACAGGACTCACTAGAAGTCCGCAGCAGAGAGCGTCACAATGTCTGCCTGCAGTGGCAAGCAGTGACAGGGCTCCAAAATGGAAACAAGTAACTGCCTGGGAAGGTAAAGCAGTGCTGCTGCTGCAGAGATGCTGCTTCCAAATGGTAGCATGCAAATTTAAAACTACTCTGGAAATCTCTGCAGTGTGCTCTTGTGACAGCAGCGCAGACAAATACTGAGGCTTTAACATGCACATCAAAATAGTATTTTCCAAAAGATGTCCTTTAGAAGAAACACAAGTGAAATGGAACCCTTGGGTTTTCATGCAGCAGTAAAAATATGGATGAGGTTGGAGGCAGTTGCATTTGGATGGAATTTGCTGATCACACAATTTTTTTCCTCTGTGACAAGACTGATAATAAAGCAAGATATGGAAGACAAAACCAGAGGAGTTCTCCTACACATCATTATGGACACAGGAAATGATAAATTCGAAACACTAAAACTTTCTGACTTTAATTTACCCAATGACTATTATGTGTCTGAAAGGCAGAGAACACCAGTGGATTTTCAGTAGCTGTCAATAAGCTACCATTTGAGCAAAATACACACACAGAGCATGCTAAATGCCTTAAATGTTGGTAATTCTCTGCCCTTCCAAAATTCCCAAAAGGTGATCAGTTGGTACCCAGGAAGGACAAACACATCCCATTACAGTTCATGTGGAAAGAACCACAGAGCAGCAAGGAGGACTGTCCCATGGGACAGGTGATGCACAGCAGATGGTTGCCTTTCCATTTCAGATCTCAAAGGTCTCTTTCTGTCTTCACCTTCACAGGCCTCTGCAGGACTACAGAGCTTATCTGATAGTTTTCACATGGTTAACTTGTGAAACTGACATAAAATTCCCTCTTTACAAGGCAACAATCTTATCCAAGCATCTCAAGAAAAACAGTCACAATCTTTCATACCTCTAGCCTGCTAATAAATGGTGAGAAGACACATAGCTGCCTACTTCATGCACTGGAAACAGGAACTTCCTATACGTATCTGTGCAACTTTAAGAAGTAGAAGTCTCTTGCAAAAGCCTCAACTGTCCATACTTTAAGAGACGTTTAGTGAATTTTCTTTGCACTCCTTCTTCACTGCCTCTGTTACACACCCCAGTTCCAAGGCGGAGGCTCTTTTTCAATGCAACAAGCATTTCCAAGCACAGGGAAACTCTAAGTCCAGTTTTAGTAAGTAATCTAATCGCATCCCTAACTTTAGCTTCTGATCCAATCTACTGCAAATATTTATTTAAATGCTACTTCCACACAGAAATTAAGACAAAAAAATAGTAGTATGAAAAATATAATAGCCAGCAACAAAATATTATTGAAAATAATTTTCATTCTTCCCCCCCCCGCAATATTTCTTTCGGAACAGTAGTTACAAAAAGTGCATTCTACTCAAAGACCTCTCTAGGTACATTTGACATTTTAGAGCAGCTCAACCTCATTTGCCCCTTTGCCTGTCTGCCTCGCCAGCCACCCAAACATTTATCCTCCAGAGATCAGTAGAGAATCAAACTTTATCTCAATTGCCATTTTTTTCTTCTTCCCTTCCACTACAATGAACAATGCTCTTTTCCATCACTGCACAGTGACTGAGCTTTCACTTTTCCACACTTCAAGACAGGAAATGTATGTCTGACTTTTTATTGAAACCAACAGCTGCATTTCACTGCATCTGTTTTTAAAAATATTCTACACAAGCATGTTAAAAAAATCCCAATAACCAACAACTTTTTGAATGCTAAATTTGTCGTGTGGATAAAGAACAGTACATTGACTATGTAAGCATGTTACCTCTGAAGTAATAGCAACAATCTGAAAATGACTGGAGAACAGAAATAAATCTGATCTGAATGCATAAGCACACACTCACAGCTCCTAAAGAAGATGCTCCCCAGCTCTGAATGGCTACATATTTCTTCCATAACTACAGGCATAACTGATTGGAAAAAAACCCAGGGTTTTTTGTTGTGGCTCGGACAATTGAGATAGCATGGGCTAAAAGCCTTTCTTGGTTTGGTGCTTAAACAAAAGCAATTTTAAAGTATCCTTTATTAAATCACACAAATGGAAAAGAGGGGAATAAATAGTAGCACAGTAAAAGCTGTAAAAGGACAAAGAAAAAGCCTTTACCTTCAAGGACTCAGGATACTGAAAATGTTAAAGCAAATTAAGAAAAAAAGTAGTAGTATGGGTTCTCTGTGAATAAGGATGGCAAAGTTGTTACTAATAAGGTAAGAAAAGGTTTATTTTGCATTTCAAAAGTGGCATTTTTTTACTGTGTTAAGTCATGATAGAGTCCCTTGAAAACTGAAGAGAGTATCAGGAATTAGCTACTACTACCAAAAAAAAAAGAAAAAAAAGAAACCTTTCAAAACTGGAAGAGTTGGATAAGTACCATTCAAAAGTCTAGAAGAGATAAGCTGGAAAATAGCCTGTCTTTTTGAAATCTAAATCTTTGGCTGCTACAGAATCTTTTAAAGCCCGGAAGGGTACCAATAGAAAACATAATGTCATTTCAGGTAACATTTGCAGGTAAACTCTACTTAGCCTGACACTACTCCTGATAAATGTAATAGATTGGTGAAATAAAGAATTAGAAGATTGGTATATAATCAGAGTTGGTTGATGCAATTTGTGAAAAAATCTATTTTGTCAAATAAACCTGGGTTTGCTCTCTGATGAAATAACAACTTTGTTGATTAAGGTAACTACATAGATGAAATGTAGAAACTTAAATATATGAGTTATTATTCCCTGATATTCTGATTCAAAAATTAGCAGTATTCAGCATCAGTAAAGTACATGATAACTGGATTAAGATGGGAGAATAACAATTCCCAAACAGTAGCTACAACTGGGAATCACCTTGAAAAAGCAGCATTTTCAGCAGCAATCCACAGGGGCTGACACTGGGCTTGATGTTTAAAAGTAATTTTTTTTTTTCAGTCAGTGACTGCAAAATAAATATAATAAAATCATTGCTCTCAAGATTTGTGACAGAAAAGAGTAAGCATAAGTAAGAAGTGCCTTACAAATCATGTTTTACAGATTTCTAATCATTCCGGACCCTCAGGTGACATCTAAACAAGTAAATGCAACATTTCCCTACAGCAGGAGTGTGCTAGCTTGATCAGACCAAAAAGCATTCCAGGGAGACTTTAGATAAGTTAATGTTATGAAAAACAGAGTTCCAAGGACAGGAGATGCTGTTGAGTCCAAGAAAGACAAAGAATGAAGAGAAATGTATAAAATATGATATATGAAATAAAATCTATCAAAGCAGAGTTGTTTAGTCTGGAGGGGAAAAAAATTACTTGGTCATAAGCATTTGTATATAGAAAGGACTGCTGCATGGGAAAAAGATATGCTGCTAGGACAGGAAGAAGTTTAATGATGAGCAAGAAAGATTTAGGTTAAACATTGAGAAAAGCTTTTTGACAGCAAGAACAATAAAATACTGGGAAATGTTTCACAGGGAAGTTGCAGAATCTCTTGGACATTGAAGCTTTAGGCAAACATATGCCAAGAATTGGTCTTCTCAAAAGGCCCCTAAACCCTTTGTAGCCCTTTCAAGTATTTTTCTCCCACAATGCTGTAGCACACACACACACAAACAAAAATTAATACAGTTCCCTACTTCTGGGAGAACAAATATTTTTCTCCCTTTAGTGCTGCCAAAACCTAATATGTTTATGGCATATTTAAATTGGCACAGATAAGAACATCTGAAGTCAAGATAATCCAAGGCCTAGATAAAAACTTATGAGTCCTGATCTTCTTGTCTTGAAAAAAATATTGAAAAGACATAAGCAGTTTCCTGAGTCATTAGATAAGATCTCTAGATACTGCAAATTTTGTTGTGCAGAAAAACATCTACCTCCAAAGCAGTCTCCTATGAGGTTTTTGATCCGCTCATTTGCCATGACATTATCTGTAACAAAGACAATCTTTGTGTTTTTACCCAGTGTCAACATCAATTTGGTTTTACATTAATATTCTTCTCACCAATACAAACTTTTTGGATATATATGGGATGTGATGCATCAAGTTCTATCTTCTCTACACGAGATATTTTTTCCCTAGTATAAATCAGATTTAGAATAACAAGTTTTTGAAAGTATTTATTACATCTCTTAAAAAGGACTATTATAAACAATACACTTGGCATACTCTGCAAAGTCAGAATCTGTTTCTACATTTGGACTCTCTTCCCAGGATATATCAAGTATCTCTGCATGTTTCCCTTTCACAACTGATCTTCAAAAGAAAATGAAAGAAGGGAGCCAAGGGCTTCCAATTATCATTCTGTGCCACACAAAGTGCATAAATGACAGCAGCATCCCATCAGCCAGCATGCCTACAACAACCTAAGAAGAGCAGGACTGTTCTTTTTCCCTCAGAATACCAACCTCTATTTAAAAACATATTTCCAGTGTGATATGACACTAATGAGAGATAATAATCTCTCAGAGACTGAGCATCATCACTGAAGAATCAGTCTAAACCTACTTGATGCTTGTAACTCTGAAACTAATAAGTAGGGCAAGAGTCCAGCCTCTGAAAGGAAGCAAAATTAAATTTTCAGCCTCTTCTGTAAATAGAAAATGGACTTTTAACACACACACACACACTTGCTTACACATACAATGGTATATTTCTGGATTTTTCAAGTGTCTTTAGCTTAAATAACATATATCACATAAGACCTTTATATTATGGTCATAAGCACTTTAATTTAAAGTTGAGAAGAAAATTAAGAAGGAACTCAAAACCATTATGAATTTTGCTAGCTCAGAATGAAAGTTATCTGCTCACTTGTCACACTGTTTTACCTAACTGCATTAGCAGCACACAAAATGTCTAGCGACATTTTTAGTGGTTTACATTTTTCTGTGAGAAGTTAAATTAGACTTGGCGGTTAAGTGTGCAAATTGTTATTTTATTTCTGTTTGAGATCTCTCACTGATTTGAGGAAAAACAGTGAACAGTAATTCCCCATTTGACATTCCCACTTTATTCATGGTTGTATGGAGTTCAACTCCATTTTGCCTTTATTGCCTTTCCTCTCCATGCTAAAAAGTTTTAGTCCTGGATAAGTTTCTGGTCTTTTTTCCGTATTATCTACTCCTCTCTGTACATCAGAGAAAAAAAACCAGAGGTAGGCAGGACTGCACACACAACCTGAGGAGTGTGCCTGCCTCTACAGTGCTGTGGGCATCAGAAGCATCTACTATTGTCTCCAAACCATTTTTAATACTATTTGAATCCTTGACCACTCCTCAGTATTTAAGCTGAGTCTTTTAAAATACAATCCGTTTCAACTTCAAGATTTTTTTTTTCTTAACAGAAATAGCTGATTTAGAAATGATCACGTGCCTGATTGGTGCATCACATTTCATTTGTGGAAAAGAAGTTAGATTTGTGCTTTATTTCTGGACAGTTGCTTAATATCATGAAATACATATGTAAGACACTGCCACAAGATTTAGCACTGACTTTTCCCAATAGGAAATATGATGACAACACAACTCTGACCCCTCTTCCCAGATATTTACGAGCATGATGAAGTCAGCACAGATCTGTTCTTACTCCCACCATCTGTTTCTCAGTTTTTCATTCATTACAGGCCAAGCAGACATTTTTCTTTTCATGATGCTCCCTTACTTCTCCAATTAATTAGTACTCCAACCTTCTGAATCTGAGATCATCATTTCTTGGCTTAGATACAGTGCTCCACAAAAATGAACCCTGAAATGAAAGCTGAACTTGGAGAGGGTAAGAAAGCTTATGGGCAATTCAGACTGGGTGTTTCATTTACAAGAAACAGCACAGTCATAAATAAAATAAAATATAAAATAAAATAAACATAAGTCTGTTTATTTCTAAGCTATAACTTCAAAATAACTAAAGATTTTTTAAATATTCAATATGGCAACAAATTTCACAGAAGTCAAACAATAATTTGTGGAGGTTTTGTTTTTAACTCATGCTTACCTCTATTTTTGAACCAATGACATTTTATTTACTTGTGCTCACATGGGGCTTCTGTTAGGGATAAACATACACTTTCACTGCATTCAAGGCTTTTCTTTGTCTGTTAAAATTCTGTGTTTTCCAGACTTATCTGTAGACCTATTGGGCATCTTCTCACATATTACATCTCATGTTTGGGATGAAAGTTGAGTCAAGTGAAAGCAAAAAGGTCAAAGACCACAAAACAGTGCAGAAGATTGCAGGGAATTGTGAAATAGGAGTAATTTCTGCAAGTCTTATTTGTACAGTAAAAGACTTGACAGCTCTGTTTATACTCCACTCCTTTATCTCATCAGTCTGTGTTCCAGTTTAGTCTATAAATGGTTTGGGAAAAGACTATGCTGCATATTGTCCAGAATCTAGCAGAAAAAAAGTCAATACTGCTTGACCCACATACAACACAGTTCATCTGAAAACTCCTTCTAAACAGACCTCCTTAGATTCCATGTACCCCCTAACATCCACCTACATGTGCCGACAGAAAGGGGGCAATTGATCCCTGTGCTGTTACCCAGCACCTAAGTAACAGGTACTGCAATTTAAAACACCTCAGTCCAAGTTATTCTGTGTTCAAAAGTTAGAGACTGACTTACAGAATAATTCATTTTTACCTTTTCTTTAAAGAGCCTAACTCACAATGCTACAGTTCCATATGTGGACAAGAAGATACACTCACACCCCTTCCTGTAGCCATTTGCCTGAATTTCCCTGTCATCTTCCCCTCAAATTTCTCCACAGGTTAAAAGATCTGGGTTGAGTGGGAAGGAGATGTTAAATCTTTCTTTCTGAAGAAGAAACCTTAGGAACTTCCTTAAAGAAGGGATGCTAAAAGGCTATCGTGACCTCACCTCATATGAAACCCAGACGGAATCTTGATTTAAGTAGGAGTTAATGAGTTGAACAGTCTGACATGTTCATTTGATAGGGAGTGATGAAAGGCCAGCTGTCAGATTTAATTTGTTTGAAGATAAGCTGATTTATTGCTTACAAGTAATATGGCTGGCACAGGGCATGTATCTCAGTAATGATATATTTCAAACACTATCACAGAAAAATTCAATTCTGATAGAGTATATTCACTGCTCAAGAAAAGAAATGCAGTTTTTTAAACAATATTTTAAGTTACTTTTTTCTGTATCTTCCCATGTGGAAAAAAAAAAATTTTTCGATTCATTTAATAGCCAAAACCAGGCCTGTCACATGATCCAGAGTGTTATATTACTTTCTAACTAATACTGAACAAGGAGCTTTAAATGGGAAAAAGATTAAACAAATTGTCCTTACAGGATACCCAATGAAAGGAGAATTACAAGCAGCAGGAGAGTCAAAAGCTGAAGGATGACAAGGTATAGGGCAGCTGAATGACAGGATAAGAGGCAGGAGATTAGTAGTGGATACCAAGGTAAATCCAGACAATCAGAAAGGATGGATACCGTTACAAAGAAATTGGACAATGCACAAATGTCAAATGCATTGCCCTTTCGCTGAGGGAAAATAGTAACCACGGTAAAAATTAAATAGGAAGTTTGCAAGCTGTTTAATAGAAAAGAAAGAGTGAGGAGGCTGGGGTGGGAGGGTCTGCTGAAGAAGGCAGGAACAGGGAAATAGAGGTGACCATCTACTACTGCTTTCCTACTCCTAGGCCAGGTCTTGAGGTAGAGAAACCTCCATAAGGACCATCACCAAAGGCAGGAGTTTAGACAGAGCACAGTACAAACACTAACCTCATGTGAACAGAAGACTGTGGTTTTAAGATCTGAAGTGGGCATTCCAGAAAGACTAGGAGACAAGAGAATAGGCAAAATCAGACACCATGGTTTCTGTTGCATCTGCAACTACTCCTCTTTTTAATGCCTTTCTTCATGTTCACAGGTAGAAAGCAAGACTGTGCTCTCTCTTGGAATTCCCAACCTTAACTCCACGCCTACTCCACTTCTGACCATGTCTCTTGATGTCCACTGAAATTATTCTTGACCAACTCTCAGAGGATCTCTTCCTTGTCTTCACCAGTTCTCCACACATCACTGCATCCTGTTAACAATAAGTTGCAACAAGGAGCAGTAGCGCAATGTCTCTAAACACCATTTAGAAGTGTTTCTAAAACGGGCCATAGAAGAGATAAATTAGTTCATATTTCATCAACTCTTTTTTTTTTTTTTTTTCCT
>VXAU01005940.1:170571-209591 GCA_013399695.1 Formicarius rufipectus
AAAAAAAAAAAAAAAGGAAAACGACCCTCAATATTTGTATTTATTTTATAAGGGTTCTTTAAACAATTCCAGGTATACAGACTTGTTATCAGGAAACAATGCAATGACATTTCATCTTAGTCAAGGGTATATATACAAGTGAAAATGAAGGCAGTAAGTCTTCTTATGAGACAAGGCTGGAAAGAAATTGCACAAGCCCCAGCAGCAAACAGGAAGCTTATGTTTCACATTTACCCAGACTTTTGTAGAGATGATTTCTCAGGGAACAGGACTTGAATTGTTCTCATTTCTCTTGGAAACAAAAGGCTACAGTCCTAACATGAAGAGGAAGCTCAAGAGCCATTCACAACAGTAGCAGCATGAAAGAAACATTTATTGGTTTTAAAAGAGGAAAAGGGAGTTAAGTATTAAGTGTCCTACGCATCACCATCAAAGCAATTAGAAAGCCTCCCACCAGGCTTCACCACAACCAACACTCCCAGCTCCTAATGCCAACTCATACCATGCCTATCCTTGCAGTGCCCAACTACCTCCATAGTTTGAAGTATTTTGAGAAGTACTTTCAGTACTTCTCTCCCTGATAACTCACTGGCCTACCAAAAAAGGCTTCAAATACGTGACAGCCTTGATATGTATTTCTGACAGTACAGGGCTTCAAAGTAATTTTTGTATTTCAGTCTTAAGGCAGGGTAATCTAGTGCCATCTGATCTCACTGCGGCAACATCCTTTGTTGGCCACCCCTTGCTGAAAAACCCGCCCTGCACATGTACATTTGTCTCTCAGGCTGAACTATGTCTCTCATGGGAAACCTCCACCCTCACTACATACTCCCTCTCCAGAGATGCTCAAGTCAGTTCTGTGACGAACTTTACAACACCTACAGCTTTGAAAGCTGCAAGATGCATAAAGGAACACAGGTTTTTATCAACTCCTTTTGCTCTCATTACAAGATGTGATGAAAACTGGAAAAGAAATTAAGTCAGTACTGATTCTGAAGTTCTGTCATGTGCACTCTGAAGAATATTGTCTCCGCGACAGAAACTGCACATTCAGGACGACCACTTCTTCCTATCTGAAGGAGTGAAATGGCTGCCATTACCTGAATTAATCCAATGTATTAACAGGCCACCTTTTTTTCTATTTGACCTTTAAATATCTATTTAATATGTTGTTGTTTATCATTCTTTCAAATTGTCAATTTATTCCAGTGATGATTTTCAAAATATAGCACATTGCCAATTAATAAAAAAATAACAGTATATTACTTTATCTCCAAATTTGTAAAGCTCTGTAATTAAGAATAAAAGTCAAATGGAGTCAACAAGACCAATTTTAAAAACACCTGAAAACAAAGACCATTCGACTGCCAGTGAGATTAGTTTATGAGTCAATGCAAGTAATGTGACATGTTGCAAGATGCCACGTAGTACATGGTATGCCAAAATCAGACTGACCTTTCTGAAGAACACAGATGAAGCAGGTAGCCACCACACTTGGCACAGCCAACATACAGTAAAATATCTCTTTGCTTCTTGGAACATAGCTTATTATTTCCTAAATGTATACTAACATCTTTGACATTTGCATTCCAGCTAACAGATGTGGGCAGGTATGCAATGGTATATTTATGAGTAGTGAGGCAGTTCACACACATTTTGTAACCAGTGAGAACTTGGAGAACGGTAGCAATGCTGAATCCTGATCCTGTATTTCTGGATGGTTACCAAAAATCCTCTGCTGAAACGCAGTGTACGATCCTAAGGAAATACACATGAAAAAGTAGGTTCAGTCTGGTTTTAAAAATTTTTGAAATTAAATTTATATCTCTCATCATCTCATTGACATCTACAAGTTACTACTGTGGTAGTTTATCTTTGTTCTAGAATTTCATAAAAATATTCTTTTGCATTAGAACATTGAAATTGTATTTCAAATGCATTTAGCTGCTGTCACTTGGAATGCAAGAAAATTTGCATATCAGCATGATGCAGAATAATAAAAAGGACTAGCTGAAATTAAGCCAAGCTCTATGTGGTGGGCTGACTCTGGCTGGATGCCAGGTGCCCATCAAAGTTCCTTTATCACTCCCTTCCTCAGCTGGGCAGGGGAGAGAAAATACAAGGAAAGGCTCATGAGTCAAGATAAGGACAGGGAGAGAGATCAGTCATCGACTGCCATCATGGGCAAAACACACTCGACTTGGGAAATTAGTTTCATTTATTACCAAACAGACCAGAGTAAGATGACAAGAAATAAAACCAAATCTTAAAACACCTTCCTCCCATGCGTCCCTTCTTCCCAGGCTCAACTTTACCTCCCTACCTTTACTTTCTCTACCTCCTCCTCCCCCAGCAGCATAGAGAGGGATGGGGGATGGTGGCTGCAGTCAGTTCATCACACATTGTCTCTTCTGCTCTGTTCTCCTCAGGGGTAGCAGTTCTCACACTCTTCCCCTGCTCCACGTGGGGTCTCTCTCACGGTTGACAGTCCTCTATGAACTTTTCCAATGTCCTTCCCATAGGGTTGCAGTTTTTCACAAAGTGCTCTAGGGTGGGTCCCATCCCTTCCACAGAGTGCAGTCCTTCAGGAACAGGTGATCCATAGTGGGTCACCTGTGGGGTCACAAGTCCTGCCAGCAAACCTGCTCCAGGGTGGGTTCCTCTCTCCACAAGGCCACAGGTCCTGCCAGGAACCTGCTCCAGTGCAGGCTTCCCACAGGCCTCCTTTGGGTATCCACCTTCTCTGACACAGGGTCTTCCAGGAGCTGTGGGTGGATCTCTGCTTCACGGTGGACCCCTGCACGTTGCAAGGGGGACAGCTTACCTCACCATGGTGTTCACCATGGGTTGCAGGAGAATCTCTGCTTTGTCACTTGGAGCACCTTCTCCCCCTCCTTCTTCACTGACCTTGGTGTGTGCAGAGCTGTTTCTCTCACATGTTCTCGCTTCTCCCTTGGCTGAAGTTGTTGTTTACCCTTCCCCCACCCCTCTCTTCTTCTTCTGGACTCTCTTATCCAGATGTGCTACCATCGTCACTGCGGTGGGCGTTGGCCGAGTGGTGTAAGCTGCCTCCTCTGGAGCCGGCTCCTCCTCTGAGGACGCTGGTTCGAAACCCGAGGAACTCACTGTCACCATCTGAGTGTGCTCGGCCGTGGCAAAATGAACCTCAGGAGTAAAGGGGGTGGGGCCAGTTCCGCGCACACTGTGCCTCACCTAAAAAATCCATTGCGCAGGCTTATCCCAAAATCTTCGTTCGCGAAGTCCAGCCAACAACAACAATCATCATCACTGATAGGCTCAGCCTTGGCAAGTGGTGAGCCCACTTTAGAGGTCACTGGCATTGGCTCTGTAGGACTTCTGGTGGCATTTTACAAAATCCACTCTTGTAGTCCCTTGTTGCAGAAACCAACTACACTCCAACATCTTATCATTAACCTGCTGTTATGTGTCAAGTAATTGTGTAGCTGCAACATCTTGCCTAGCAAAGCATTTAAATTAGGATGGCACACATTTCAAGATCTTTCTGCGATAATGCAGGCAAATAATTATTCTAGTTGCGTTCCTCCTACATGTTAGGCTGTAATTAACTACATTATAGATAAAAAATAGAGGTCACAAATAGTTCTACCTGGAGACAGAAACTGATGAAAAGATGGGAAGGGAGGTAAAATTAACGAGACAAAGAACAGTGTTTATGTAACTGAAACACACTGTACTGCAGTGTTTAATTTAGTTCCAGAGGAAGGAAATATATAGGAAGTGGAAATGATATTTCATTTGAATCTTCTTTATTAAGCACAACAAAGCAGGGTAACTTGAACCAACCCAGTAAAATCACACCACCTCAACATTTAGATTTATATCTCATCAGAGCTTCAGGCAAGAGAAAAGCCTGTGAACATTGGTGTTGATGACAGCACTAGTGACCTGAGACTACAATAGGTGTCAGCTGTCATGGTGACATCTCAGTGCCTGTTTCACTCTGGATTTTTACATACTAGGAAAAGTTAGAATTTTTTTAACTCCAGAGATTATGACACTCAACAGCAACTATCAGCTAACTGCTTTTAATTGTGATTTTATTTGGTTTTAAAAAGAACAAAAATTAAAATTTTCCAAAGTATAGGTTTGTAGACCTCATTAAGATGATGGAAAAGAGCATCTTCAATGGACAGCCTTAAAATAATCCTGTAAAACTGATATTTTGAACAATGAGCCCTTATATCTAAGTTGCAGGTGTCATGTTCTAGCAAAAATGGTACAATCAACTCTCAAAGTCACGTGCCAGAACAGGAACTATTTAACCCTAAAAAAAAACACCAAACAAACAAACAAAAACAAAACCACACACAAACCCCCAAACAAAACAAACAAACAAACAAACAAAAAAAAGATGACAGGAGTTTTAGAAACTAATTACAAATCACAACAGGTGTTTATTATAACTTCTGGTTTTGCACACAGCTTTTGTTAGAGATTTTCTATGGACAACCCTGTGCGGGGTTAAGAGTTGGACTCAATGATCCCTATGGGCCCCTTCCAACTCAGCATATTCTGTGATTCTATTTGTTAAGGAGGTATGTGCCATGAAGGGTCTCATATTTTGCCCAGTCCAGTGCTTTATCTACAACTCTACTGGAGGCAGACACTTTTTATAGGAAATGTCTCTTGACCTTGTAAATAGTGAGAAAAACTGAAAACAAAACATGACCTGGACCCACAGTGCTATTTTTCATAAAGCCAGGCAGCTATTCTCAGCTTGCCATGGACTGACTTCTCATCAGTGCTGCACAGAATATGATAAACACTGCTTGAAGCAGACAAAATCATCAACAGTTTAGTAAAAGCACTTTCTGTGTTCCTGGAATGACCATCAAGATGTGCCAAAGAACAGATGAAACCACCTAAGGTTTCACCTATCTCAGAACCAACCCATTCCCTCCCACAGACTGAGCAATACCAGCAATAAGCCTTATCTCATAAAGAAGGCAGCCAATGCATACATATTACTTTGATACATAACTTTTGAAATGTCTTAGAAAGTTAATATAAACAATTTTTATTTGGCTAACAGCACTAAGGAGGCTTAGTTCATCCCTTCCTGCAAACTTAGTCTACATTCAAAAATACTGCAAAAACACTAGGACCTACAGAAAGATGTGAAGGATGACATTTCTGATGAAAAAGAAAAGAGAGGAAATAAAAAGAGAAAAAAAAGGCAGATGAGAGTAAGGAATGTTTTGGGGTTTAGGTTTCTTTGTGTTGTTTTTTAATCAATGCAAAGGCGAATATTTTTCTAAGGTTTTCCTTTTCATTGCCTGTTACCATTCTTTACTGTAGTTTCAAGGGTCATGGCAGTGAAACACTCCTATAACCTAGTTTCTCAACCTAGTTGCTAGTACAGAATCTCCTCCTAGAGACCCCAATTCATATAATCTAAAAATCTTTAAAATCTTGAAACTAATCATACTCCCAGCTTAGTTTTAATTTAATCTTGGCCCAGTCTGAACTTCTGACTTCTGGAATCCCAACTAAACTGTTTTAAACTTCATTAGTCCTATGTCCAATTCCTTAAGAACTTGCCACCTTGGAGACAAATCCTCTGCACACAGAAAGATCACAGAGGTGAAGGTCTTTGGCTTGGCTTACTATGCTGTCTCAAAGAGAAATCCATATTAAAGGCCTTCTCCCAAGTCCCCTTTTCCCCTGTTATCTGCTCACTCTCCACTTAAAGCTTGTCAGCAACTCTGCACAGAACCCTTCCTGTTCTCTCTCCCAAGCTTTCTTCTTTGATCTTTTGTTATATGTGTCTCGTCCTTCAGATGTTACTCAAATAATACTCTCAGCCACTGCTTTCCAGCAATTTGGGGAAGTTTTAAAGCAATATTCCTTTTAGAATTAGCCATCCTGAGTTCCATATCCTCTTTAGATTTCTCTCTAATTAATGCTGTGGCATTAAAGTTGATGGTTATGTTTAAATAATCATTGTATACAGCTATTGTTTCTTTCAAATGCTACAAAATTCGCTGTATGAAACTTTGTAGAGCATTTCATATGTATTTTATATAGTCTTCCAAGAAACACTAATTGCCAATACAGCCTTCCCTCCTCCACATCTTTGCCTCCTGCAAGAAGCCTGAATAACTGAAACATTCATTCTAATTGGAACTTCCACTAGTAATTACTCTCTAATAGCACCTTTCAAAATCAATTAAAATGCTTAGCTACCAAGAAAAAGTCTTTTAAAAGTCCTAAAAAAACTATATTAGTCAGAAACAGCTTACAGATTCTTTAAAGACGCTATTCATTCTGTTGGTCTCAAATTAAGTTTATTCTAGGGTAACAGTAACCAATAATACAAATACAGTAAAAATGAAAAGGTGTATTAGCAGATCCCATATCTTTCATACATTTGAACAACTAACACTCTACCAGGACTTTTCTACTTCCACTGTACACAGCCAGAACAAGAGACTGCAGATGAAATCAAAGACATCAAAGCTCTAAAACACATTAGCGTCTTAAAATGGATACACAAGGGCAGCTTATGATGAACTCCTGCAACCCACTGACTAACTCAGAATTCATCCATACTCCTAGCTTTTACAGCTGCAACTGCAGCAGTTCTGAAGTCTAAAATACAGTCTTAAATGCCAAAAATAATACCTATAAAAACTAACTCACAGAGTACCCAAAACAACAAAAATGTGACTGGTTATTGGAATTTTTCTTTTGAAACAGAAAATGAAATGCAGTGGATTTAGACTTAAAAAATACTGGATTTTTTTTTTTTTACTTTTTTAGGTAATATCACTAACCCCAAATCCTTACCCTGGTTGTTTAGCTATCCTTGGTGGGTATTTGTTAAACTAGTGCATCAAATATGAAGTCTGTAAGACTTTCACAAAATGCAACCCTCCGTAGCATCTTCTCTAAGCTATAAATATAAATCACTTATGCTTTTTTTGCCATGGAAAGACTCTGAATATCAGCTTGAAAAGCAGGCACAGTCAGTCCAGGAAGATGCGGCCGGTCTAATCTGCAGCAGTATTCACTGTAGCTTACAAAATAGTAAGACATGCAAAGAGTTAACACAGACTTTCAGTTCTGCTCCAAAGTGCTTTCAATTATAATTATTCTGTAGCAATACTGCCGTTATTTCTAGTCAGCCCAAAACACTATCGCTTGCGTTGCTGAAGAACAGCTACATTTAGGTGCCATTCCCAGTCCCATAAATCTCCAGAAGTCCTGTCAAGGAAATTTTCTGGGTTTGGTCTAAACCCAGCATACCAGTCCCTTCAAATCCTACACATGATTTCACAGAAAAGTAGCAACCTGTTTTGGTTTGGAGAGTTTGACAGAAAACTGCCTTATACTCCTTGACAAGCTAAACTGTGCAGAACTTTAGATGTTCCCCAAAGCCACAGTCTGGTTTTCAAAAAGACAGTACTGAATCACAGCAACATATTAATGCATCAACAGTAGCAGGTACTTGGCATATAAGTCTGGAGGAATACTCTCTTGCACAGCACTTTACACTGACATTCCATATGGCTTCCTTTCAAAAACTGCAAGAGTCATCTCCACAAGACCCCATAAGTCTAAATCTTTTCATTTGACACAGTTTCTATGATTTAAGAGTAGCAGCATCCAGAAAGAAATGCCATTACTATGCATATATGAAAAATAATTTCAGCAAAGGTTGAACCCATCAAAGAGCATGGTGGGGAGTAAAAATCTTTCAGTGAAACAATGCAAAGGTGGTATAGAAATAGCCCAGCCTCTGAGACATGTAGGTGGAAGAGGTGAGTCCTATTATTAGAGCAAAATCAACATGCAAATAAGCATCTTTTAGTGTGAAAAAGCAAACAAACAAACGAACTAGAATAATACATCAGCAAATCCTTGGTTTGTCATCAAAAGTTATGTTTTTATTTCTGAGTGGTTCTGTTCAATGTACACTAACTAAAATTCATCCACTAAAAAATAGGTTCAGCCTATTTTATTTGCTCCCCCTTTTTTTAAGCTCTCAAAAATGCTAAATGTAGCTTGAAATTAAATAATTGAGTCTTCATAACTATACAGAAACAAGTCACCATATGGTTCGCTTACCACACAGGCAAGGGCAGTTTAAAGAATGCCAGAAGTCCTCAATAGCAGCTTGAAATTTATTATAAAGTTGCTTGATCTGCATTTAATGACAGTATTCTTGGAGATTGTCCCTGAACACTGACAATTTTCAGCCTCAGTGCCTTAATTCTGGTCCTTCTGTGGTCTGGAGAAGAGAACAGGGAGCAGCTGTTTTAGTATTTGGTGATATTGGGTTTCCCCAGGAATGGTGATGAAATGTTTAAGCAGAAACATCTACAACAGAATAGAAATAGGAAAAACTTTTATTTTCAGAGAAGGCTTCAGTAAAGAGAAGCAGAGGCTTCTCTCACTTGGGTAACTCTTCAAATAGGAGAAATAGTATGATCCTAGCACAGAAACCATTCCATGACAGAAGCTTTCGAGGAAGTTGTTTTGGTGTGGATTTTGTTATACAGGACAACATGACTAGACAGCATTAGCTACAGTGGTTACATACCAAAACAGAATGGTAGCATGGTTTGGATTCATGTTACAAAATCCCAGTTGTTCATTTTCATTTGATTTGGATTAGTTAAAACTCAAGCCTGCTTTAAACTTCTAGAACAGCTCTCCCCTTCACCAAACAGAATAATGTTGCTGACTGTTGCCTTGTAAACATAATTACAATCAAACGCAAGTATTTCTGGTTCCTGCTTTGACAGCAAAGAGATCCTACACCTAGAAGGTAAAATGGCAACCTCAGTACAGATGCCAAGCCAAATCCGACCTGTGCATGTGCCCAGCTGTGTCTGGCACCCCCTGTGCTTCAGGGACAGCACAGCTGCTGGTGTGGCTGTGCTCTGCTCACCATGCCTCTCCCTCACAGGAGGGCCGGGTTCAGTACTGAATTTTAACAGCCAAAAGAATATAAAGTGTATTTTGAGTTAATAAACTTAGCAGGCACAACTCTGGATACATCTGCTGTGGATGACTGCTGAAGCGGTGCCTCAGCAAAACATGTTCCAAAATGAGTGCCAAGGGATTGAATTTCTCCATACCTCTGCCAGAAGCATCGAAAGGTGTGTGTCCTACTCCTCTGCCTATCTAACACCTTCAAACAGGGCTTTGCTTATCTAATTCCTTAGCACCACGCATGTAACTCTTGACTAAACACACTGGCGTATTTCATTTTCAGAAGAATTCATTATATTCGTGTGCGATTCCTAAACAAAGGGGTCGAGTTGTCTTAATTGATTTGGTAAAGGACTGAAGCTAGAGGTACAAAATAGATAGCAAAATGCTCATCTGGTCATATTAGTTTTGCAAGCCAACAACTTTGCAACAGATGGTTTATTTTTTATGCATCATAAAGAAACTCTCATTAAGTACCCAAAATCCAATTCTGTCATGCATGCAAAAATTAATTCTACTGTAAAAAGTGGATTTTAATTCAGTGTTTTGTGCTCTTGTGTAAAACAGGATGAAAAACCATTGGAATTTTTCTCATTGGGAAATGAGGGTTTGGTTTAATTAAAACATTTTGTGAGAACACAGGCATTTCATCAATATTTTAAATAAAAACAGTGCTGATGTTTTTGAAGTGCTGCATACACAAATGAGATTGATATTTTGTCCCAATTAAGCAGAGAAATCTGACATATCAGAATCTCACACAGAATCAAAATTCCCTATGAACAGGCTTGAAGCTTGAGTCTGGAAGCAGTAGTCATGACCCATTTCAAAGGCTACTTCTATTTACAGCATAAAAATTCTTCACAAATACGAACTGGAAAAGTCTTGGGAAAAAAATCACCACAAAAATAATAATTTTATAATAATAACTCTCCAGTTCTTCAACAGTAATTTTCTTGTCTTTGAAATTAAAAATGTCCACAACCCATTTGCAGCAAAACGAAGATTCGTGAAATCACATCCAGAAATGCACATGTTTTTTAAAATATTGACTCTTGAGTTTCATACATATGTAAACAGGATTGTTCTGTCACACTACAGAACCACTCTGAGCCACCAGGTTAAGAAGTTGAGGATGTGAACAGGAACAAGAAGTTAACCTACACAGTCATGCAATCTTCACAGTAAAGCAAAATATGATAATGAAATTCTCTTGAAGTTTATTCCTTTCTAAACATTCAAATCTCAACATATAACTTCAGGAAATCTTATTTTTTCAACCTTCCTTTACAATTTTGAACTTGAATCTGTCACAGTATTCAGTACCAGTAGCATTACAAGAGAGGTAAGGCATGAAGTTCCTTTACCTTTCTCCATATTGAAAATAGCACATGCTCTTAATACTCTGAGCACTACTGCTTTGTTAATAAAGCAAACTTTTGGTTCTTCTTTTAGGACTTAATTCTGACTGATACACAATTCTTCTAAGAGTAGGAATTATGTTTTAATTTACCCTTCATCCAGCATGGAAAGTGTATATATTTCCAAGTATTTCTGAACTTTGTGAAATACACTTTATATTCCATTAGCAAACATTTGTGTAACAAACTGATACGGAAAGATTTAAAAACCATCTTCCTATGTATGTTCATGACAGAAGCAAAGATAACACAGTCACACACTCTAATCATTCCTAATCTACAGGAATTCTTGTAGAACTCGAAGTGCTCAGATGAAGAAGGTGTTCCTCTACTGGGTGGAAGCAAGTACCCAGTTTTGCTTATCCATATCTGTAGTTAACTGGGAAATGTTAACACAACGTTAAAGGAATATCCCTTTAGTAATATGTTGCCTTGAACACATATTTTTTAAAATGCAACATTTATATCAGAACCATCCCTGAGATTCTGGACTACTGGTCACTCACTGTTCAGTTACTATGCTCCATAACTGAACAGTCACCAGTTGTTCATCCCTTTTGTCTTGAGCCCAGGGGTTGAGAGCAGCAAGCTTTGTCAATAGTCTTGAGGAGTACTTTCCCTTCTCTTCTATGCTCAGTGTGCTGCTGGACAGTAGGAATTTCTGTCCAGCTGACAAAGACCTACTCAAGGCAAATTGCTGAAAGCTGAAGTTGGATAAATTCAGAGCAAAATGTACACCATATGTCTCAACACAGGAAAATATTAAAACGCTTAATAGTTTCAATAGTTTAATACCAAGGGTTAGAGTTACTTTTTTTAATGGGAACATTTTAAAAATGAGTGTTTACGCTAAAGTGGATGTTATTCAAATGTATCTACAAAAAAACTACGTAACTGGGAAACAAAAACAGTAAGCCCCCATGTTCTGCTTTACATGGCAGACTGGGAGTAGGTGGCCATAACATATTTCTCTGGTCTTTTCATCTTTGCACCCATGGATAATTTCCCTTCATTTTTTCTTTAATAGATAATCACTGTGCTCTATTACAGAGAAAATTCTCCTATTGGTTCACAAAGCAGTGCATATAGCATTTATTTTGTACTTCATTGCTGTTTTGAACTAAAGCCATTACAGTAATGGCTCATCAACTCAACAGTTTAACAATGCTATTTGCTGTACTCTATTCCCTCAAGAAAGCAGTCCTAGTTAGCTCAGAAAGTGACCTACTTGACTGAAAAATATAGGCCCAGCAAAAGCACCATCAGCAGGTACTGCACCTTCCAGGGCACTGTGTGCTGTGTTCATGATATGCTGCTCTACTATGATCCAGTCTTCTCTTTCCAACAGGAAGATGATACCAAGACAAAACCTCACGACAGCAACGTCTTAACAAGAATGGTCACAATCTCTTCACTGCTCATTTTCTAGCCTTCTAGTAAAGAGATCTAACCAGAATTACATTGTTTCCATCAGTAAATACCATGCCTCACTTTGATACTCATTCCAGTCACTCCCCTCTGGCCAATCTTGGCATTAATGTGATACATCACTGGCTCACAGGAAATCTTGAATTGTCTGCAGATGTTAGAAAGAAGGATAGAAGTTAGCACTTTATGTTTTGTCACTATATTAAGGATATTGTTGGAAAATGTCTTCCCACAGCTTAAAGCACATCTGTATGCTGAGATGAGCTGTTTCCTTGGAAACTAAACTGCTCAAAATGTAATAAGGACAGAAGACGCGTCAGCCAACAGCTTCCGTATTGTTCTCATCATTAAACAACTACACTGCTCATCAATCTCTGCAGTATTACAGGCACTGCTGATAAGTAATTCAATCAATAGATGTTTTGTCCTTGCAAAATAAGAAAGTTCCTTCCAGTGAGGTAGCTCCTACCATTTTTGTATTTGTAGGGTTTTGGGGTAGGGTTTTTTGGGTAGAGGGAGGTTAGATTTAGGAGAGAATTAGCAGAGCCATGGTTACAGCTAATTATTTAGCACTTTGATATCTGAAAGAGAGGAAAAACAATAACAGCTTCTACACTCCACATTCATGCAAGATGGAGACATAGTCTTCAATTAAACATTTCAGTGTTGCCAACTGCAGCTCAAGATGTACACACACAAGTGAATGAGTAACAGCTGCTGAAGGAAACAACTTTCACTTTTGCGTATACAGAATAAAATAATACTATTTGTCAGGTTCATGGTCTTCCTCGTTCAATAACAGAAACTGTACAACATACACTTACAAAAATTTAGAATTCAGATGACTGTTCAAAACATTCCACAGTCGCAAGTAAGTCGTATTTGTAATACCACTGTGCTTTATTTCAACGTGGGGACAATGTTGTACATGCAGGCACTGTCATACAGGACTAACGTATGAAAAACCATTCCTCTCACTTATGTAAAACCCTTTCAATATATATTTTTAGTTATGTGTAATTTATCCATCATCCCCCTAAATTTTGAATAAGGGATGCAAAATCCCACACTAGCATGTGAGATAGAAATTTTCCAAAGCATTCTGGGTCATCTTTGCCAGGAGATATCTTTTTCAAAACAATATAAGAAAACATCACCTTCTTAAAAATGTCTCAATTTAAGAAGATTTTGCATTAAATTCAGGAGCAAAGTCACTCATGCCCTTTTTCCAAACACATTCCATGGACCCACAAGCAGGGCAAGGGGGACAATGAAGAAGCAAATTTGACTCTATGAGAAATTAATCCACGATACCACCAGTAGCAGGTGGATGCCACAAGGGTTCACAGAAATATGTATCCACATTCTTTCACTTACTGCTGTTGGGGATTCTTTGTGCAACCCTATAGGTAAGATGTCATGCTTCTAATAAGAACTGTATTACCAACATGACTCTAAAAGACAATTTCTTATGCCTCCACATGTGTTTGTAAGTACCACCTTACATCCTTACAGTTTTGGGGGAATCAGTGACAAGCCTAACTGTAAGACTTGCTTAGTTGTTACCAGTGACTGATAACAGTTCAAAATGGTGACTTCCTTCCAAATCAACATTGTTCATTCACCCAAAAATCACTCCAAAAGCAGAAGAAAAAAGGTTAAGTACATAATGCTTGTAAGCTTGCTACCAAGCTCATCGCCTTTCTTAGGGCTTAGATGACCCTGGATATCCCAGACAACAAGCAGAGCCTCTTGCCTTAATCCACAAGGATGCTCTTTGAAATCCACTCTCCATTCCTTTGCCTTTACTACATGTTCTTGAAATTGTTGTAGTTTAATTCACTATTTATTTCCTACTATGTTCCAAACATTCCTCTTTTGTCCCTATAATCAGTCAAAATAATATGCATAATTGTCACAAATAATAATAATTCTTCAGCACATTTTTTCCCCTTTTTTTTTTTTTTTTTTTTTTACTTTCACATCATTAAAGTGAGTCTGTGACAAGAGTCTGATCTGTGATGAAGATGTAGAATGATGAGCCAAATACTCCAACATGGCTGCAAGCATTACCTCAAGGGATGCAGTAGCACCAGACCAAACCTCCAGACCTTTCAACCCAGAGCTCTCCATGTAATTACTCATACGGAGCCATTGTATTAGCCTCCAAATGGTCCTTTGGCACAAGCAAGGCAGCAGCAAGAGACATGTCTGGGGAACAATCTGCCATCTTGATTGTGTGTACAGTATGGATGAAACCTTTTTAGAAAGTTGGCGGTGTTGGGGAGGCTGCTATAAGATGCCATCTGAGAAGGTAACTGCATTGCTTCATTCAGGCAGGGCATATTAATTACTCAAGCAGTTTGATGTATTGGCAGTACAGTTTCCAAGACCTACACTCCACAAAGAAAAGGCAATGACACAATCAGATAAGAGTCTGCAGGCTCAGTGGACTCAAAGTCCTTGTTCATGTCAAATACTATTTTGTAGACAACAAATGCATAGTCTTATTTGATGACAATTATTAAATTTCTCTTTGTAGCATCAGGAAGATGGAGACAGTACTGGTATAACAGGTGTACTGCTCAGGGTCTTTGAGTCTTTATTTGAGTTTTGTAGCTCATTGTGATATTGACAGAAAACTGACCTCTTTACTTCAGAAACAATAGTGGAACTAAGATTTATGGATGACGCTAAAGATTGTGGCTAAAAAAGTGACTTAAGAGTAGCAATGGACCAGCATTGCATTTGCACCTCTGCCTACAGAGATGCCTTGTTTTGTCCTTCCACAGCTTTCCTACTACCCCTAAACACAACAAAAAGCCTACCACCAGATAGAAAGAAATAAGATTTGCACTACTCACTGTTAGACGACCAGTATGTCATTCTGTTTCTATAGAACTTAAAAACACAATCACAGATTTGCTTAATGTTTTCTCTACTTATATGACTACAGGAGAGGGTGGAGCACAGTATTTTGGGGCTTGGGGGGAAGGGTTATTCTGGTAAAATTAAAGAATTAGAAGTTAAAAGATTACCCTGCATCTTTAAAAACACATAATATCACATGCCAAGAAAGGTTTCAGCTTGTTATTTGAAGACAGAGCATATTTAATGGAGGACAGCAAACCTGAAAGGGTAATTCACTGTATCAGTCGTATCAGATTATTTCTAGAGAAACTGAATTGCCCTGTGGAAATATCTACTTATCTCTAAACAATTAGCATAGACTAGACATTGAACTTCAGAAACTTAGTGCTAGGTGAAATGAATCATCCCTTTCTTTAGTTTCTTCTACCTCTGTACCTCCCTTTGCCTGCTGTAACATAAAGGAAATAGTCTGTGTTTGTAATTCATGTAGGGCTGACACCATTGTACACTATTCAGCATCTCAAGTTTCTTGTGTATTAACCCCTGGGAGTCTCTAGCCCATAGGGAACCAGTAGGATACAGACAGAATATACATATATATAATATCTGGGTTTCACCAAATAATAATTCCAAAGCATAAAACCCCAGAAACTGAGTTTTTTATATATTCATAGAATATTACCTTACAGGTGTTCTCCCCTAACTCCAAGTGTCACAAATTAAAAAAACAAACACACATACCAGGTTTCCAATGGAAGTATCTCTTCAAAGACTGGATCAGAGATGGATAAATGGTACTGGACAAATCTGCAGGATATAATCAGTACTTGGGAACAGGTTTCCAGCTCCTAGCAAAGAGTTTCCACAGTCTGCTTCCACTGCAGACTAAAGGAGCAAGAGTATTAAGAATTTGGGGTCACAAATGTAAATGTCAGTTAATTATCTCCAACTTTGTTTTATTTTAATACCATGATTATTTGACATTAACATAGAATCTAAACCCCAAAATATATTATTTCAGTGCTGCACAGTAAAAAGAGTTTGCACCAAATAACAGTGATGCACTACTCAGAGGAACTGTGAAGATCTAACATTTTTCATGATGTCACATTCTCTTAAGTGAAAATCCAGAGCAATATATTAAGATTTGTCTCAACTATGGGATGTTCATAACAACTCTAATACTTCAGTCTAAATCTTAGCAGAAAATAGGCAACAAGACCAAGATCTGTAATATAATGCCATAATTATAACACACCAAAAATATTTCTAACTTTTATGACCAGAAATACACTCCCAAGTATACACTGCTTAGTCAAAACCATTGATTTTTCCAGATATTGAATTGGTAGGTATAAGATATGAACTTGTATGTTGCTCAGGACATAAGCAGTTCACTGAAAACTTACAGAAATACCATCTCGACAGTACTCTCAAGACCTGCATCAGGCTTCCAATATCTCAGAACCAGCCAAGCTTGACTTCACTGCATTTTTAGGAAGCTCTTAGTAGTCAGATAACATTGTGAATAGATAAGTAACCTCAGGTGTACTCAAAAGCAAAACCTTGGACAAGACTAACAAGGCATTTACCTTCCAGAGTGGAAAGACTTGTATGATGACCCTACAGTACTACAACGGATCCCTCAGTAACAGGGTCTGAAATTACTAAATGCACTCAATGGAGTATCTGAGCAATTAACAGTAAACATGACAAACTGGGGAGAGGGAAGGCTGTACCTTAAGTACCACCTCTGCCAATCTTAAGTGCTTCACTCAAGCATTTATCCATAAGCCAAAGTCATTCTACAAGGGAAAAGAAACAGAAGTGTACTTCTTTTTAACCATCAAAGGTTAAAAGACAAGCAATATTCTAATGGTTAAAGAAAGTATTTCCCTTTCCTCTGGAAAGTGTTTTAACCACCAGGTCAAACTGTTCTAGGCAACAACACTCAACCCCATAATGAAGATTTTTCACTTTGCAAAGCACAATACAGGTCATTATTAGTTTAGAAAGCCAGCTAACCCCAAGGAACATAATTTTCTAGTCTAGATATTAGCATACTCAAGGGTAAACCTAAATGTCAGTTATTACAAACATGTTATTCTTTTGTTGTTGGTTGATAGATGGTAAGACTGTGGCACTCTGGTCATACACAGGTGACAACTAGGTTGAAAAAAAATGAAGATCAGGTTTTTTGGTTTGGGGGGTTTTGTTTTTTGTTTTGTTTTGTTTGGGGTTTTTTTGGTCACTTAATTTTCAGGCAAGTATCTGATTTTCACACTTATAACTGATGATTCATCCATAAAACCACAAAGAGAAAAGTAGCAGCACCACAGCTCACATTATGTAATTGCACAGTATGTTCACCCCAGAAATCTTCCTGTCCTTACAGTCCTCCGCTTCTGATTCACCATACAGCTCATACCTGCCACAAACTTACTCATATGGAACCCCATGGGACAACCTCATCTTCTCCTTTTCCTGTAATTCTGTTGAGCAGTCCTTGAAATTAACTTTGAGTTAAAAATTCCTATAATATGGGGTTGGTAAAAAAATCACCTGAAAATGCTCAGCCCTCAGTACCAACTCTGCAACATTTGCCATCTATGACATAAAGTAAATTCAGTTTTGCTTTCCTCCAAGCAAGGTAAGGAGTTGATAAAAGGCAGATGCCAGGGCACTGACTCATACTGGAGTACTGTTTATGATTCTGAATTAAAAAAAAAAAAAGTATCTAAGACATCTCAAAGACTGATTTCTTTTAAAATCAAATGAGGACAGAAAATGCAGCTATTTTAAATACTGCTGGCAAAGCGAAAATCCTGTTTGTAGTTCACTTCCTGACAGAAAACTAAAAGAGGTGAATGAGGAGAAAGTGAATAATTCCTTCCAGTCTTACTAATGGCAAGGTAATACAACTTACTACAAGACACTAGTAAATTTTTTTGAGGCATGACAATAACTTTTTCCCCCCAAAGTTTAACACAACCTAATCACTGATTTTTCAGGTATAGACACTTACATACATGATCCAGGAATGTAACAGTACTCCCCCATACACATCTCTTCCTATTCCTCTCCCTCTCCTATTTTGCAACACAATCTCCAATAGAGACTAGTTCTTCACTGTGGTAATAGTCATAACGAAGAACAACACTTCTCAGCATTTACTACCTTACTTAATTCAAAAGGTAGATTAAATACTCAAATACCCACAGTTGCTGATACTGTATTTATATTGTTTATGCACAGATTTATTCTACATGCATTTCCTTACTTTCAGTTTCAACTGCCTGATCCCACAAAGAGGGTAGACTTCTCAAGAGCACACAGCTATGGATAATGGCCTTTGAGTAGAAGTATCAATGATAAGACAGCAACTACCGTAAAAATGCTTCACCTGTATCTAAATGTGAAAGTAATGGTAAACATAATTTATGGTCTATGATGTCCCATAAGAAAGATCAACCTAAGATGACCTTGGAAATATCTTACATCAGTACTGAATATTGAACTGAGATGGGAAGTTCACACAAACTGCCACTAATGGACGGGAGCTTACAAGTTCCCTGCCTTGGGCAGGGACATCTTTCACCAGAGCACATTGATCAAATTCCTATCCAACCTGGCCTTAAACACTTTCTATGTGAGATGGGACGTCCAAAGCCAGCTGTCAGCAGTTTGAAACACAGTACCTCAATCAAAATTGACTGGTGAAGGATTTTGCACCTTCAGACAACACACACACACAAAACAAACATTATGCAATGTTTATTGGAAGTCAGAATAAAGAGACTTAGAACTGTCAGTGGAGGAAGACTGCTATCTTTTCCCTTACTAAAACTAGCAGGCATTTGGATGCAAAAGCTCAACAGTATCTTATGCTGTGGTATGTTTTGGGGTTTTTTTGGTTTTGGGGGGTTTTTTGGTTTTTTGTTTTTGTTTGGTTTTGTGGGTGTTTCTTTTGTTTTGGCTTTTGTTGTTGTTTTTGTTAGTTGTTGGATATTTTTTTTTTATTATTTTTTTTTTTATTGAGGCAAATAAGGGCAGAATATGAAGCAAACACTATCCTCCAAAATATGTAGCTCATTTTACTAATTTTAATGTCATTCCTCAATTAGTTTATATATCGCATTCTGAAACTGAAGATTATAAGAAAGTTTTTCTATTTAAAAAAAAAAAAAGTCTCTGACTAGTTCTAACAAATGCTTTGCCTCTGAGGAGAGTGTTTCTGTTCAAAGCAAATTATCTATTATTTCCCATCAAACACTGTGTATATTTTTGTATTGGCTCATTAACCTGAGCTCGGCAAGCTATAAATAGAAACCTCTGTTCTCATTGATTCAGTTTAAAATTAAAACAATGAATTCAGCAAGAAAGGCAAAATGTTTATCATTATCAATGAATCACTCCAGCCAGTACTTAAAGACAAATGTTTCTGAAAAAGTCTTATGATAACACATTGTAAATAGGTTGAATTTTATTTGCAGGCTTACTTTTAATACCGAAGTCCAGATGCTGCCTCTTTGAAAAATATACTTCAGCCAAAACTGTAATCATTTTGTATATGCTATAATGACAGCAGAATTTCTACCAGATTATGCCCTTTGATTTTCACATATCTGCGTGTGCAGATCTGGGTGTGGGAAGGACTTGCAGATTTGCAGTTTGGAAAAACCAAACATGGTTAGTTAAAAGCTACTGAAGCTGAGATTAGATGAAGCTTCTTTTTTCCTAGACAAAAGCCATTGATTTCCAAGGCAAACCTGAGAAATCCCAATTATGTTTTTTCAGGGAAAAGAGAATAAATACGTATGCTTTTAATCAATTATAGCTCAAACTAATCAGGTTTGTCTAGGAAGTCAGGGTCTGAAAACTACCCTGAATGCTGTTATATTATCAGGCAAAACTCACCCTTCCTGACTAAAATGTGCAAGACAAATTTATTAAATGTGTGTAGCAAGTCAGGCTTTATGCATCCTCCAAAATATCTTTCTTTTTTTCACACAAGTTCCCTTTGTATCAGTAGATAAACAAAAGTTTGTAAAAAATTGCTTTTATATATCACAAAATAGTTGTACTACAACATAACATGAAGGTTTTATTGATAGAATAAAAAAATCTCCCACTGTATTTATTTTTCATCACTTCTTACATGTGTAGCACTGCACATAACCATGAAATAAAGGCCAGAGAAAATATTATCCCAGGCTCCTAATACATATTTTCAGAACTGACTCAGATATTGAGGAAATCAAGGACTGATTCATGTTTGATCATTTTTTTACTTAGAATCCAAAGCCAAACAAAATGTCTGCAAGTCAAATGCTCCCAATAGTAAATCTTTTCAGATGAGTAATTCTGCCAATAATAAAGGTAATGAATGGCAACTTCATTGACCACTTTAGAATCATAGAATCATTTAGGTTGGAAAAGACCTTTGAGAACACAGAGAACAACTGTTAACCCAGAACTACTAAGTCCACCACTAAACCATGTACCCCAGGGCCACATCCACATGTCCTTTAAATACAAGGTTGGTTAGTCAAGCATTATCCTGGGCATTCTGTTCCAAAGCTTGACTGGTCCTCATAAGACTTGTGCTCTAGATTGCTCACCAGCTCTGTTGACTCCTCTCTCGACCCACTCCAACAACTCAAAGTGTATCTGTTAGTGAGGGGCCCAAAACTGGACACAGACTTTGAGCTGCAGCCTCACCACTACCAAGTACAGAGAGATGATCACTTCCCTGGTCCTGCTGGCCACACTACTGCTGATACAGGCCAGGATGCCATTGGCCTTCTTGGTCACCCAGGCACCCTGCTGGCTCATGTTCAGCCAGCTGTGGACCAACACCTCTGGATCCTTTTCTGCTGGCCATTTTTCCAGGCACTCTGCCTCAAGACTACAGTGCTGCATGGGGCTGTTTTAACACAACTGCAGGACCCATTACTTGGCTTTGTGGATCCTCATCCAACTGGCCTTGGCTGATTGATTGAGCCTGCCCAGATCTCTCTGCAGAGCTATCCTGCCCTCCAGCAGATCAACACTCTCTCCCAGTTTGGTGTCATCTGCAAACTGACTGAACAGGGTGCACTCGATCCCCTCATCCAGGTCACTGATAAAGACATTAAACAGGGCAAACTCCAGTACAGAGCCCTGGGGAACACCACTAGTGATTGGACACCAGCTGGATGTAACTCCATTTTCCACCACTCTCTGGGCCTGACCATCCAGTCAGTTTATTATTCAGCAAATAGTGTACCTTTCTAAGCCATGGGATGCCAATTTCTCCAGGACAACACTGTGGGAAACAGTGTCAAAGGCTTTACAAAAGTCTAGGTAGACAACATCCCCTAAGCAGATCATCTTGTCATAGAAGGAGATCAGGAAGGTCAAGTAAGGCCTGCTTTTCATAAAACCATGCTGGTTAGGCCTGATCCTCTGGTTGTAAGACTCAAGCATCTCAGTGTTGGTGGGACTGATGCAGGGCTTAGCAAGCAAACACTGAGATTATCAGACAGAAGAAAATTGAAATTTTCACAATCAAATAATGAAGAATAACTTCTCTGTAGCCAGCAAGTCAGGAATGCCAACACACATGGAAATGAGAGAAAATGGGACTCTTTTTGTTCATGGTATTTAAGGGAAAAATTAGGTAGGTTTAATAGATGAGCATCTTTTCTTTGAGAGCCACCAAGGAAGATGGATAGGATTTACAGACAACCAGATATGAAAACTCATTTCAACCCTGTGACAGGTTATTTTAAGCTAAATGCTACGGCCAAAAGACAGATGTGTAGACAGGCAGCTAAAATGCTGCAGTCCAACCCCTGAAGTCAGGGCAATCACTCACAGCTCTGAAACATTTACTGCAGTACACGAGACATATCAAGTTAACATATCCTTGAAACTGAAGGCATCAATAGCAGGACAAAAAATGTCAGTGCAGTAAATGGTGTTTCTTACTTCTGAGTTACTTTGAATCCAAGAAGGTAGTATCAATATATATTGCTTTTTAATAATTATTGTAGCAAAATAGTACCTAGAGCAGAGAAAATACAGTTTTCAAAATACCCTAATTCCTGATGGATATAATCAGATCTAGATCCTCGATCCTTACTCTTTTGAAGGCTAGCTTTGGCCTTTGGACTGTAATGAAGATATGTTCAGGTAGCCACATGTGACTAAAAATACCTGAATGCACAGCACTGACACAACTGGAGGCACACATCAGTCTAATGTGAGTATTGGCTGCACTGACATAACTTCCAACAGAGATGTCTGTCTTCTATTGCATCACCCAGATATTTGCTTTGCTTTTATGCAGTATTACTTCCTTGTATCAGGAATATCAGAATAGTTCTATGTAGTCACAAAAGAAAACATTCAAAGCAATCAGGAAATCTAATTTTTGGCAAACTGCTCTAGGGAATAAAAGGAGTCCTGTCAACTCAGTCTGTCCTGAAAATGAGTTCATTAGCAGCCCTATGAGCAAACAAAAAGAACTAACACTCAATGCACTGTTATCTGATGAAAGCAGAAAACCCCTCTGCACAACTGGAAAGCTGTAAGCGTGGGTTTACTGTGGTTTAGATGACAAGCGTAGAACACATGAACTATACCAGAAGTCTCATAGAGCAAATGAAGATTTTCTGGGTGACTTAGGCTTTGTTTCTGTAGAGGCACAAGCAATCAAAGTAAGATCTGCCTGCAAAGGAAGAATAAACTGCTGAGAGGATGTATCACAGTGCCTGGTAACAAAGTCTGATGCTGGTATTGCTGTTATTCAAACAGGAGTGAGCCATCCAAAATGAATCACTTCAGGAACTCATTCAGGGTCTGGCTCTTCTTTCAATCTGTTCTATAAGAGAACAGGGAACTCTGGTAGAACTTGGGCCAACACTTAGCCTTGAATGGTTGCAAAAGAAGCAACATTCTGAGGGTGGATTAGGTCTGAGATGCTTCATACAGTAATCACTTGCAAAATCTCGGAAGGGTCAGAGCAGTCAGAAGGTTCTGAAGCAGAACAAACAGCACCTCTGCAGCACCAGGGGTCAACCACCAGGTTTTTTTTCACACAGAAAACTGAACTTTCATAACTCCCTCCCCAACAACCATCAATACCTCCCAGCCTGCACAGATTCTTCTGAGAGAGGATTACATACCAAATCCTGTTAATTCTTCAGATCTTTCTCCTTCACCTCTTCCCCCCCACCATAAAAACCTTGTATCAGGTGTCAGTCCTGATTCCAAAGTGACATAGAGAACTTATTCTGCTGAGGTTCTCTGTTCCCTTAAAACTGTAAGACATTGCATACGCTCAATAATCAGGGCCAGGGGAATAGTAATTGCAGACTGGGTACATTGTGCTCTCCTGCCCACAGCTGGAAAGCCCATTTGAAAAACTTAACTGAAACACCTCAGCTGAAAGGGTAAAAAAGCACTAAGGACTTACAGGCTGTTCTCGGGAGAAATGTATCCATGTCTGAGCTATTGAAAACAAATTCCTACACAGAAACAAACCTAATTTGTAAATGGTTTTGTATCAGCCAAAGAAAGAACTTTGAAATAAGATGAAACAAACAAACTATTAATTTGGTTTGTTTGATAGATTGTTTGCAACCTCACCGCTCTATGACAAATGCCAACCCTTTAGAGCTTGACATGGCACTCTGGGAACTGCAACTGCATTACACGATTAAGAGTGCTGCCCCCGATAACAACCACAATCCTCAACAAAAAACACTTGTGCAAATGCACCACTGCATTATGAATAACTTGAGTGTGCTTTCAACTACAGTGAACACTATGCCCATTGATTCAGATAACCTGAATCCACGTCAGAGTGACTAATACCTTTCTGCTGATTTTCAGGAAAGAAACAGCTTTCCTTTGAAAATTATTTCTACAAAAGAAATGAGACAGCAGACATTTGGATGCATCTGATAAGAAGCATTTAAAAATATCAATGGTTGGTGTTCAACTCCTAGGTTGACTTTAAGGAAAGTAAATTTGATTTCTTGTTTGTAATTACAGTAAGGAATATATGCTATTCCTTCTACAAACGAGTCTCCTTTTGTCAATAAAGGCCTCCTTTGGTTTTTATTTGTGATTATCAGAAGGTCTTTGTATTTATTGAGACTGTAATGGCAATTTCAGCAATAGCATTTCCATTTCCTGCAATGTGCTTTCCAGAGAAAAAAAATAAACACACAAACACAACGAGGGAATGTTATGAAACAAAATTATCACCATATATATAAAGGACTTTAAAAGTCTTAAAAAATTAGAAGTGATCTAGTTCATATTTTCTCATTTCAATTTGTTTTGAAGGTAAAGAGATTTTGCTAACCTCCCTTCCTTGCCCCAAGTATTATTACTGCAATTAAATACTTGGAAATGAGTGGTTACATTCATGGACCAGTTCCATATGTACCTAGGAATCACTCAGGGATGCAAGCGAAAAGTACCCACTTTGATCATGTTTAGGTTCCCTCAGATACAAACTGTGCACTAACAAACTCCCAGCTGGGAAAGGACCCTTGGTGATCCATCAATTTTTCCTGCTCATTTAAAATTAAACAGTTTCCTTTAGCTGGTGTCAGATTAGACTACAAACTCCTTTGCCATAAGCCGCAATGTGTTTTTGCAGTCTCAATATTAAGGTTTTTTCATATTTACACATTATGTTTCCTCTATGACAGGACTAGCAGCAACCCAGCATGGATTACTAACTTGGGCTGCACATTTGGCTTGGACCTCCTGGGTGAAGGGCTTGCTTATCTACTAATGCTACACGCAAAGGCAAGGCACTTGGAGCTGGGATCTGAGAAACTGAGCAGGAGAGTTTCAACAGAGAAAACAAGTATTCTGTGGTGAGTCTCTAAGTGATGTGGCACAGCCATTTCTGTTGTCAGTCAGCCACAGCAGAGACTTCACTCCATGAAACCTGCACCTCTTGCCAATGTCCCAGCCACTGTGCTATTGGATTTTCTCCTCTCCTTCTCTCCAGAACTACAAAAGGATAGCTTTCATCCGTATGGCAAGCAGAGTATTTTCCTGGGTTTAGGTACTGAATTTGTGAGAAAAGTTATTTCCTACATGTTTCTTTCCCATGTTCCTTTCTGGCACCGAGTTCAGCACTTGGAAAGTCTTCTAACTGACATGGACAAATACAGAAAACATTTTCTTTGAAGAGGGAATCAAGTTTTTGAAGTGTCTGATAAGAAACGGAGATGCAACCAACATCAGCTGCACTTTACAGATCCCATTTTTTAAAACAAGTAAAAAATAGCTCTCAGTTGCCTGTACACTGAGGAAATAAAATTTTGCATCTGTCCCTCTGAACTAGTCACGAGAAGAGATACAGTAGTAACTACTTGGTGCTGACAGACAGAAACAGGTACAAACTTTCAAAAGAAGCGATCACTTCCTGGATTACTTTTTGAAAAAGCCAGAAGTTCTGCAAGAAACAAATACGAGAATATTTCAGCCTGAGCACAGAACTGACACACAGCTCCAGTGTTGACAGGCATCAACCAAAGGCAAAGCTGAAAAAAAATCTTATCTGCAAAAATAGTCAGAAGTTATCAGGCACACAGAGGACACACAGATATCATACATTAAAATCAACATCACTATCAGTTTTCTCTAATTCTGTATACTTTTGTGTAACTAGTATTTGCAAATCTTTCTGCTCATAGCACAACAGGCTTTAGATAATATACAGAAACAGACTGGAAGGATCACATGGATCAGTTCAACCTGCAGTACAGATGCTGGATATGGGCCTCCAGGAGAATTCACTTAGTTATGCTCCAGACACTTTTATTTCCTCAGGGAAACTTGCAAGTTTAAGAGACTTGAGGGCAAAGACTGGATTCATTGCCCTGGCAGCTGCTGCAGCAGCTTGACTTGGAACCTTGCAATCCCTCAAGCCTATCACATCACCGAGTACATACAACTGCTCTGCTCCACAGCGATACCAAAACTGTCACACAACAAGCACAGAACAACAGTGTTGTGAACAAGCAGTTAATCCCATGCAAGCAGGAACTAACCATTCTTCTGCACAGCTGCAATACACCTGCCCTATCAAGATCTGTAGGTCCAAAGTCTCCAAAAACACTGTAGATATGCACTGGGTTTACAAAGTGGCAGGAAAGTCACACAGCTCTCCCCTAACACTAAAAGGATCTAAACTACCAACCAAATATTGTCAATGGTCATAATAAATGGTTGATTTGGAAAATAGCGTTTTCTTTAGTTAAATCTCTTTACGTCTCACATTTGAGATTTACGGTTTTTGTCTTGAAAGGTTTGATACTGTCCAGGAACTTAGGAGACCACACCATTCATTGCAGAGTTTTGACCAATGCAGCTAAACTTCTGTTGTATTCCTCATCTCTAAGGTGCAGAAGATGATTGGTAACATCTAAATATCTACCACACTTAAAAAGAGATAGAAAATATAGTTTCAATAAATTTATAACTGGAGAAATACAATATGGAAGAAAAAAGTCTAAAGCAAGTTCTAAATTGCAAATGTCTGTCTGCAAGTTTTTCTGAGACCAGAACTGAACTTAGTCATCATTTTCTTTATGAACACTGCAGGATAGAAAAATATTGCAGTACATTAGCTTTGTGTCTAATATCACAGTGAGGATTACTAAGTTGTTCTACAGTAGTTAGTATGCAGATATTCACCACTGCTTCAGAGTGAAGCTGCGGTAAATTCTAGGGTAACACATAAGATACCTTTTATTATCTCCTCATAAATGCCAGGCACATTGGAACAGTCAAATCTCACCTCCAGTACTCTAATGCCACAAAGCTAGTTTCACAAATTCCTTATTAAAGGATATACTGGTGCAGCTCTGGTGCATGTCATAATAAATATGCTGCCTTGTTTAATTCTGGTATCTCACAGGAAAAGCCAGATCATTGAATAATCAGATTTAGCTATCAGCACAGCAGGAGATCTCTGTTTTAAACCCATTTAAGGACTGCAGCTACCATATGCCAGCTGACAAAATCAAGCAACATAATTGATTCAAACGCTATCCTCTTCTGTTCGGCTGTTGTTTATTGCAGGACAATCTATGAACTTGCCCTACAAGAGCAGCCACAGCTCCTTCTGTCAGAGTTCACTCCCCTGACAGACTCATTAAAATGCCTTTGTACACAATTGCATGGAGAAGTGAAGCTTAGTATTTAACAGTTTGATAATGTTTGTGGAGAGATAAGTCTAAGGAAGTAGGAGGAATGAGAGAACACTCTTTAGCATATAAAAATTTCTGGTTCTTTTCACCAAGAGACTGTGTATGAGTTTCTCCATTGCATGTTTACTCCATTCCCATTGCTAAAATAGGGGTTTAGTCTTCTGTTCGTTGCCTCTAGTTCCATGCACCAAAGGCAGCTTACCAGGGAGGAGGAAAAGAAGAGGCTGCTGTAAGGAGTGGTCAGAACCTGAGCTGCTATGGCTAGAGAACAGTCTCCAGCTGGCTTAATGCTAGATCAGTATGTGTAAGGAACTGCAGCCACAGTTCTGCCTGCATTGCAGACACACCAGGAGCTTTCATCAGTACAACCCCCTGGAAACTTAGAGAGAAATACTGGAGAGAACACAAGCACTGCTGTGACTGCCACCACTTCTGAGCTTTTGAGTCTGTGGATTTCAGTAAGACAATCAGAAATCTCTAAATTACTCAACAAGTATTTCACATGAAAGGTATTCCCTAAACTCCTCTATGCCTTCTGACAAGCAATTACAGCCTCTCACTGCACTGCTTCTGTTTGAAACTGGCAGGCATAAGAAGGGGTAAAGAGGAAACAGATTGGCTTTTTGCAGTTTTGTTGGTTTTGTTGTGGTTTTTTTGGTTGGTTGAGTAGTTTGGAGATATTTTATTTTTTAAATATGGCCATCCAGCATTTTGCACAGACTAGTGTGCTTTCATGGTAATCTGCAAATTCTATGCTCTGCATTTCTACAAGTATTTTAAGATCTTTTGCACAGTGCAAGTCCAAATTATTCACTTTTACAGGATAACAGAAAATTCACTCTTCTGCAGGGAATTAGACTGAAACAGAGAGCTCAAAATATATAGTTCAAGAAAGTCACCTTCCAAAAATATATGACCCACACCCTTCAGCACACAGTGTAAGTACCTCTTCAAATGTTACCCATTTCTATATACAAAGAAACAGACTAGGACTTCTTTCCATTTACACTGCAGTTACATCAGCTGAAGAAAGATCAGAATAAGACCTTGCTCACCTTTGAGTTCATATTCATCACTGTAATCATCTTTCTATCAGCATAGCATATAACTAAATTAATTTCCTTACAGCACAGCAATGAAATATTATTTATGGCATGAATGGAAAGAATAAAATGCTACCACGCCAAATTCATCTTCTGCAAGCGGTGGACATTCTGGTTTTAATATGGCCATTGAGACAGTTTAACTGATATATACTACCAGCTATCATGGAAAACTATAACAAGCAATAAAGTACAAGGCAGTAGTTTCTTAAGTATCTTCTTATACTAAAATCATACAATGAGTATATGAACGATTGAATAGTAATGTCAAACTCATCTTGCTGCTGACTGAAGTGGATCCATACTGCATCCTTTACAAGTACAACCATGAGTTTAAAAAAGCCCAAAACCTTACAAACACTGGACTGCACCAAACTAAATACTGACAATAGCAATTATAAGATGAACACACACATTTGCTGATTTTGTGTGCATTCTTAACATGTGATGTGAGACTAGAAAGCTGTATGAGAAAAACAATACACAACTGCATAACTAAAAAGACTGCCTATGCTCATACAGAGAGGCTGAGTGCACTTGCACAGACAAGAAATGGCCTTTCAATTTTTAAGCACTAGATTTTGCCATCTCAGTAAAGACATTTTCGGAATAAGAACTTCCCCCCAGCTTCCAGCCCCTTTTTAATGTAGTTTTATTAAGATTATATTAAAAGGACAAATAAAACTCATGATTGTATATAGGATTTATTGTAACTGACAGTAAACAGTAGCATAGGCAGTACAGTAAAGTGACCAGGAAGCGCAGACACAGACTGCCACAGCCAAGGGCCATGTCATGGAACTATTCTAGAACTTTGCTCATTCTTGGCACTCTTGCATTTAGCTTGTCTCCAGCCTTTCAAACATCTTTTCTGAAGCCTGGAGCCCCATGCAGCATACATTTCATTTCACCCATTACTTGGTATCTTCTGAGCCAGACAAGTACTGCATATAGCTGCTTATAAAGCCAATGGCAATGTTTTCCAACAAGATGTCGTTCCCAGTTAGTGTTCGGCTGGAATCAACTACAACTTCAAAATTCTTTTATTCAGACCTGCTTAGCTATCAACTCTTTCCCATGTGATACTTGACTATTTTTCCCAGCTCCACGCTTACCTTTTACAATGTTACAAGAAGAAAACCTCAATTTTAATCTGTTCTCAAACACAGATTTCAGCTCTAATACATTTTGCTGAACAGATCTTAATTAGTATTTCTTCTTGTTCACAGCATTAGTATCAATTAGCAGCGGACTTCAGAGAAGTTACTACAAAATAAGGAAATTGTCTGCAGCCAAAAACAAACTACCCAACCATACACTAAATTTGGTTCTCTACTTTGTAGAAAAATTCCACTAGTTAGTATTTTTTACACTCTGTTCACAGGAGCATTAGAAAAGGGTCAAAATCTTTCCTACAGTCAAGCTATATCAAATTTATTTCTCCCATATCCAGCAGGCATGTTGCTCTGTCACAGAAGGAGGGCAAATTGATTCAAAGTGACTTGTCTTTGCCAAGTCTGTGTGTTGTTGCTTATCACATCTCACTTTCTTTCAAATGCTTGCAAATTGTTTTTTTCAGCATTTCTCCAGGAATTAATCTGCCTGGCCTGAAGTTCTGTTAGTCATTCTGGCCTGTGGTTCTATACTTTCACCCCTAATCCCCTTAGAAATAGGCATTAAGTTGGTCTTTCTTTGGTTTTCCAGGATTTCAGTTATCTTCTGTTCATTCTCAAATAAGGTCCCTAATAGCATCAACCCATTTTAGTCATTTGCCTAAACTTTCTATCTGCTGTAAGAGCATTTAGGAAAGGACCCCAAGCTATAGCCTCTGTGTATGTATGCTTGGCTGTGTCCTGGTGTCTTAGGCCTCATGCTTGTCCGTTCACAGCTAATCCTGATCAGTAAAAATGGTGCTTACAACCTCTTTAGCAACATCTGTTGTTAACTTTCTCATCTTTCTCCTAACAGACAAGTTTTTTCTTTAGTGATTTTCCTTGCTACTAACATATTTACAGAATGTTTTCTTGCTGTAGCATTGCCAGCTCTTTCTTGTTTTGTACCAAGTCCTTCTGATAATGTCTCTACACACGAGTACTATTCTTTTTAAAGACATGTTCAAAAGCTGACCTAGTACCCCTTTTTTCATGGCTCCTTCAGTTTCTAACTAATGAATAACTTGTAATTAGGCAGCAGCAATTATGGCTATCTATTCTTCCCAAAGAAACAGCTTGTACTTGTGCCCTTATAGCATGTCTTCAAGAAACCACTAAATATTCTGTCCTTAGACATTGAAAAATTCTTTGATTTTCTGAAGTATTCTTTCCAGACCATTGCTTAATAGCTACTTTCATCCAATTTACCACCCTTCTCCATCCCTTTCTTTTAGTCAGAAGCAAATACAGAAGATATTCACTATGAGTTCCTTTCAGCCTTGCTCATCAAAAGAAACGATGGAATTTTATTACACTTTGCATGTTAAAATACCATTTTCTGTAATTTTCCAGAGCAGTTAACTGTACCCTGTATTTGGGAAGACATATAAATAAGAAACAGCCTACTTGAGGAGCCTAAAGAGAACTAGCATCACTTTTTTTTTCTTCATTGTATCTTTAGAGATACAGCACTTCTTTTTTTCAGCACTTCTGTGGGATTAAGATATCTTTAACACACAATTTCTCCTCTTCCCTGTCCTTGGTTTTCCTTTAGCAAACTAAATATTCAACACTTCAGTCATAAAAATTACTGCACTTAACTGAATGGCCAACAGGTGATTCCTCCCCTCTGCTCTCATGAGACCTCACCTGGAGTACTGCATCCAGATCTGGAGTCCCCAGCATGGGAAAGGCATAAATATCTTAGAGCAGGCCCAAAGGAGGGCCACAAAAATTATCAGAGGGATGGAACACCTCTCCTGTAGAGAAGGACTGAGCCTGGAAAAGAGATGGCTCCAGGGAGAGTTCATTGCAGCTTCTTAATATGTAAAGGGGGAAAGTAATAAAGAGGAAGAGAGACTTTTTACTAGGGCCTGTAATGATAGGAGAATGGGAAACAGCTTTAAATTGAAAGAGGGTAAGTTTAGGGTCACAAGGAAAACATTTTCTTACAATGTGGCTGGTGAAGCACTGGAACAGGTTGCCCAGAGAATTTGTGGATGCCTCATCCCTGAAAGTGTTCAAGGCCAGGTTGGATGGAGCGGTGAGCAACTTGGTCTAGTGAAAGATGTCATTGCCTGTGGCATGGGAGATGGACTAGATGATCTTTAAAGGCCCCTTTTAAAGCCCAAAAATTCTATGATTATGCTAAATCAAGTACAACTTTGATTTACAAGTATATTCCATTCCTCTCATTTCAAACAGATAAACCTATAATTTCTGCAATTTAAGCAGAATCCTCATGTCCTAGATTCCAGGCTGAAACAGGAAGGTATTTGGTCTCTTTACTACCACCTAATATGAATAGCAACACTTACTGTGATATGATGAAAGTGGAGTATTGTAATGGGAGACTTTAGCTCCCTTCCTTTCAGTCTAAATCACAAACATCCCATCATACCAGGATGTGACTTTGTTTTGCAATAAATCAGTGCCTGTTTCAGAGAGCAGCTGGTTAGGAAGCCCACTAAAGAAAACACAATCATTGATTTAGTCCTAAATATAGAGTAGCTCTTCAGCTACAAGATTATGAAAACTCCTGCATGCAGTAGCTTCCAAATAGGAGCTATGGAGGTGAAAAATAAACTTATAGTTGCATCCAGCTTCAGAGTGTGAAGTGTGAGAAGGAATCTTGCTATGAAAAATCTGAAAGGGTTAGAGAAAGACTTTAAATCTTTACAGGCACTGTGGAGCTTACGAACAGAGATGACAAAGACAGGGCAGGTACACATTTCCTATTAAGTAGAACTTGAGAAAGGAATAAAGGAAACCAGAATGATTAGAACAGTAGTGTAGGAATGAGCTCCAAAAAGCTGAAGCCAAGACACAATAGGAAAACATGGCTCAAGATTTCATAATTAAGTCTGGCAAATTAAATGTAAAAGCACACCAAGGCAGGCAAAACAAACAAAAGATATGACGAACAACTGGAAGAGACTAATGATAAATGCTTTTTCAAGCACATCAGGAACAGGAAAACTGCCAGAAACTCCAGGAGGCAACTAATCATCAAAATAGTAAAGGAGGACTCAGAAGATAAAAGCATTACAGAAAATACAACAATCAGACAGATTCACTGCAGCGACGGTGACAGTACAAAATGCTGGGGAGTCTCTGTAAAGAAACTTGATAGAAATATGAACATTGGTATGAATGGAGAATAATGTTAATGCTTGAGCACGAAACACTGGGGGAAAAAAAAGACCAGAGGAGGGAATATAGTAATGGTATTTCTTGATGGTACTTACATTAGCAAGTCAACAAACTGCAGCACATTTACTGCAGTGTTTCAGGATACTCAAATCCAGAGAAGAAGTCTTAAAAAAGGAGACTGAAACTAATTTGAAATGATCAGACATGAGAAAGGATGGAAGGATTAATCACACACCTGCCAGAAGAAGGGTCCAAAAGTTTCAATGAGAACTCAACAGCTGGGTTCCTTTATCTTCCATATCACTGCAAGGAATCCTGGACCAATAATGTGGATACACACACCTTAATGCCTAAATCCTAATCTGCATGGACAGAAGTATCTTTGTTCTTGTAAATACAGAGGTGTGAGAGAGTGGAATGAAACCAATTTTGCATTAAAATAAAATCAATTCACTTTTTCCTCCTATAAAGTCTTTTTTTGTCACATTATTGGTAGAATCTTGCAACACTATTTCTCGGAATTCCCCTACCAGGACCCTTCTTTGCAGGGGACTCCACGATGTGTTTGAAATTGCAATGACTGTATGAGCAGGGACAAACAAAACAAATGCTAACAGCTCATGGGGACCAGACAGCACTCATCCCAGAGATCCTAGAGGAACTCAAGCATGAAATCAGAGAATTACTAACACAATGATGTGTCACCTCTCAACTAAACTCTCTTGGTAGTAGAGGACTGTGTAGTGGAAAAGGTGACAGGCTTTTATGAGACTATGAGCAAGACATTAAACCTGAGATTTGTACTGCACATACTAATAAAAACTGCAATGAAGAATGGAATTAGGAGCTACCTGGATAAATATACTCTTGTTAGGAAGAGTCAGCATGGCTTTTGTAATGGAATGTCCTGACTTAAAAGCCTATTGGAGTTCTAGCCACAAACCAGTGCAGAAGGCTAATCCAGGTCCCCTCCTTCAAAAGACTTTCAAAGACCTTCAAGGTCTCAAGGTAATAAATGAAAAAAAAGCAAACTACAGAAGCATGTTGTGTTTGACTGGGATATCTTAATTTTCTCCACAGTACCTAATATGGGGCTATGTTTTGGATTTGTGCTGGACACAGTGTTGATAATCCAGGAGTGTTTTAGATGTTGCTGCACAGTGTTTACACTGAGACAAGGTCTTTATTGCCTCTCACCCCACCAGCAAAGGGGCTGAGGGTGCACAAGAAGTTGTGAGGGGACAAAGCCGTCACAGTTGATCCCAACTGGCTGAGGGGATATTCCACACCATACAGTGTCATGCTCAGCATACAAACCTAGGGGAACGTTGACAGTGGGTCTCTGCTCAGGGACTAGCTAGACATCATTTGGTGGTGAGCAATCATTTTCATTCACATTACTTGTCTTTCTTGGGGTTTATTTTCCTTTTCCTTCTGTTATTTTCCTTTTTATTACCATTACTATATTTTAATTATTAAGCTGTTCCTATCTCAACCCACAAGTTTTCTTACTTTTACCCTTCCAATTCTCTTCCAGGGAGGAGGGAGATGGAGCAAGTTGTTCTGTGGTGATCTAGTTGCCAGCTGGGCTTAAACCAAGACAAGTAAAAAAAAAAAGGTTTTATGACAAATTACTCAATAGACAATAAAAGAGCAGGTAACATCCAGTGTAGTTAAATCATGCACACAGGAAAAACAACACTAACTTCAGAAAGACAACTGTGAGCTTGAGTATACAATTACCTGTTAGCTGCAAGATCTAGACAGATAAACAGATGCATGAAAATATTGGTAACCTGCTCAGCAAGCAGTTAAAATAGGAAATAAAGTGTCAGGAATCATTAGCAAAGAAATTTCAATAAACATCTAACAGAGTTTCAGAAGAACAAAGGACAGTTTAATCTCCAGAATAAAATGAGGACTGGTGGACACTCAGAACTGCTTGAAGGAAACCTTTCAGAAACTTCATCCAGAAAGACTGGGTTACCACAATACCTTCTCTTATACTCACTATGCAAAAACGGAGCATAATCTAGCTTTTACCAGATTTGCCCTCCCTACCTTTGTCTCTCACTATGGCCAGCGAAACTTCTGAAACTATAAGCAAGATAGCTGCAGAAAAGCATCTGCTTTAGCATCATTCCCCAAGTCTTACAGAACAGAAACACTTAATAGGGATTGTTATATTGATCTGTCTGTATGCATTTTCCTATCACAAGACAAACAGAAAAAATAATTACATCAACATGTCCTGTGCTCTGACAATTGCTTTTTACTGTGGGTTAACAAATGTAATTAGATGTTCATAGGCCAGAAAAACTACCAAAAAATCTAATTCTTTTGTTGTCAATTTTTTTTTGAGACACAGTCACAATGAATAAAAAGTGAAACTCTGAAACTCCACTGAAACTGAAACTTCACCCTACTAGCTATTATTTTTCCACTGGAAGAAAAAATTTTCCAGCTTTTTTATTGCATAAAAAAATAACAAGACAACATTAACCTGCATTCTCTTCTGTTATACCCAGTTTTGAGAGGTCTGTTTTAAAGCATGTAAAAAAAAATTCCCTACACATAACAACAACAAAACCAAAATCAAATAACTTCTGCGTAAGTAATTAAATCAAAAAGTTCCTACAACACTGTTAAATCAATGTGCCCAAAATCCACAAGTTTAAAAAAAAAAAAAGAAAGTCTTTATTGGTTAAAATGGTCAGTAAAAGAGTATGTGGATAAAATGTTGTCAACCAGATTTCTAGATTTTTTTTTCTGAAGTGTAATATCAAGAAACTTAGAAGAAAAAAAAAAAGGCAATAGAGATTCTGACAAGAGTTCTGAAGCCACATTTTCAAGACCGACAACTACCACAAAATTAAGGACTGAAAAATCAGAGCTGCCATCATTACAATTAAACACCTCCAAACTGTTCATTTTGTTTAAAATTCCTGAGCAAACAGCATCTTTGGTTTGCTCTTCTAACCCTGAAACTGTGTCACACTCAGCTGCTGTGGGCGTGCTGACATGGTTGTTATGTAAGTCCCTCACTCTCATGAGAGATTTTGTTTTAAAAAAAAAACAAAAAACAAAAAACACACAAAACAAACCCCCCAAAACAGGAAACCACAGTTCTCAGGTAGGTTATGCTCCTCAAAGAGCTCTATTATGACATTGGTTGATATGGATTCCCAGGTAGCAGAGATTCCCAGCCCCTTTCTCTTCCTTTTGCTTCTAGTGCTGTCCAGTGCCCTGTATGTCCTCCAGCACCAGTGTGGTGATGTTCTGTCCCAGATGTGGTTTTCCATGATGCAAACATCTGCATGTACTGTGGTTACTACAAGCTCCATTTCATAAAAGAACAATCCAACCTTGCAGATACAGTTCATCTCACCTTACAAAAGATCACAAGTCATGCCTCAGAAATGCCTGTGCCTTTTCACTAACAGTCTAGACAATTAGCTTAAGGAGAGGAGGATGCAAACATCTGAAATGAAGCAAATGAATGTCACCTGAAGACACAAGCTCATGCTGTGAAAAGCTCCTTCCCTTCCTATTCAGGGATGGGTTGCCTTAGCTCCTGTTTGCATTCCCCTTAAGTCTCCCACATGTGTCAGTTCTCAGCCTACAGATCCTGGGAACTGAATTTAAACTCTTAATTATCAACTTGATGAAAACAGACATACACAGCTTCATAAAAATTCCAAGTTGTTAATAATTAGAAAGAATCAAGTAAAAAAAAGGAAGGTAATATCCATGGCAGAATTAAATTATAAGTTTCCCAATTAGAAAGAGACCTTTAAATAGAGATTTAAGTGAATGAATTTGCTGACCTATGCTGTCACTTGTCATAGTCTTCCCCAAATGGGTAACTTCATCTTAGCAAGCAAACCAAGTCCAGTCCCACAAAAAGAGCATAAATACAGAATGTCATCTAGGGGGTTTTGCCGGTTTTAAGTCAACACTATCTTGCCACCATCCCACGCTTTGGAGCATTTCAAAAGTTACCAGACTGAAGTAAAAATCTGACACTATGTAGAACTTTGTCAGGGAATTCAAAAAGAATAGGACTTTTTTTGCATTGGAAAAGGGTAAATCCAGTAACAGCAGGGGAAAATACCTCCAAGCAAAATAGAATACTCCTTTCCTGAGTGAACATGGTGTCCCCAATCAGCTGTATCCTTTCAAGCATCAGCAAGAAAGTAATTCTATTGTGAAGAAAGGGGCAGAGTTTCATTGTCTCCTCCACATCCTTTTAAAGACTCAGTCATCCAACAGATATGGAGGTTTATCCAGCTCTCTATTCTTATCTGAGTAAAATCCAAAACCACCCAATTCCTATCTTCTACTCCTTTTCAATTCTTTCTTGTCTCAGTCAAACATCACACAGAGCTTAGTCTCGTTAACTAGTATCAAACTTCAGAAAATTTCTCTCAACACTTCTCTTGTTTCACTATTTCTGAATTTCATCATTTCACCATTTTCTCTCATGTGCTTGTCAAAACCACAAACTCTGTCTTCCACTGCAGCACCTGCTTTGTTTATAAGCTTTTTGTGCCCTCTCTAATTCTCTTTCTATCCACCCTCTGATACAGTAGACAATACCACTAATTGCCACTATAATTTTCCCCTTTATGATGTAAAAAACTTCAATATTCAAAACAGAATTTTGAATTCTATTCCAAATGTCAGAAAGATTAACTTCACCTTTGTTAGTTCCTGGCCTGAACAGTCCTTTCCCTCTTGCCCAGGATTGCAGGAGCTATACTCCCCTTGCTAGGTGTGAGGCTGTACCAAAAGCACATCAATTAAATGCCAAAGTTAATCAGTACCCCATTCTCAATGCCATCACTTTTACAGCTGTAAAAGATCATTTCTGTCAACTTCAACATAGATACATTTTCTACATTTTTACAGACACTGTAGGTACTGCTGAGGTTTCAGAGTACAAACTGATGGTATTACAGCACAGACACACTATTACGTCCTGAGAATTTGCTCCACTGCTACAGAAACACAGTAAGTGAAATCAGCAAAATTACTCTACCATAGTAGGGATGGCTTGTCTTATTTAAGGCTTAGAAGAGCAGCATGGGATCTATTTTCAACATTTTTACCCCCTTTTATGTTTCAATAGCATATATACAAACAGCAAGAAGCAGGAACCCATATGGTTTGCTAGCTCTCCACAAAGGCTGCCGTTACTGGAGCTCTGACTCAGAAGGGCAGATGCTAATGGCACAAGCAGATGCACCAGCCTTCCGCCAGCTGGTACAGAGGGAGAACAGATACCCCAAGAGCTGGCCTGCCACAGCTGTGCCAATGCCCTTTACCCCACCAGTTGCTGCTCAGAAACAAAAGTGATTTTCCACAAAGATCAGCACGAAGCATTAACAAAGTCATAGTTCCCAAAAACTACCTGAAAATTTACTCAACTTTGCTATATATCTAAGTAAACCATGAGTCTCATCCGATTCATTTCTCTACCCAAAGAGTATTATTACCTGAAACCAAAAGCAAATCATCTTCGGCTGGAAAACATCATAACCTAGCACCACATTTTCGGCCGTAATACAATAAATTTTTCTGAACTCCTTAAAAAAAAACTTTGCTGGAAAACAAGTGTACTGGAAAATGTTAGGAAGAGCTTCTATCTTTTAAGAACTTCTGACTATCATATATGGCACCTGCAGACCTATGCAGTCATCTATATTGTACCTTATCCTCAGCCAATGAGACTCCTAGATGTGCTTCAGCCATCCATGCTCTGGTTCTGCATTTATTGTTTCCACTACCTTGAATTCCAATGACACCAAAATATCTAGTAAAGCAAGTTTTGTGCCGCAAGCAACAAAAGAAACAGCAAAACCTGTTCAAAAGTAATAAATAATACAAAGACAGAAAGGAATTATGGTGAACGTGTGCTTCTTGGCAGCTTACAATTCTCTCTCTCCTTTTCAAGAGCAATGGCAGCATGTCCACAGGAATTTTAATTTTACAAAGCAGTGCCAGAACGCTAAGTCATCCATCTAGTCTTAACATGTTGATATAGACACAAAACAGATTCTAATACACAGACTATTCCAATACAGACTTAGATCTAAGTACAACCTTATGCTAAGGAAATGCATATTGAATCTGAGGGTTTTCAAGTAAGTGGATGAAAACAGAAAACAAACAAAAAAATAAATTAAAAATGATAAACAATCAAATCTTGTACAGAAATGGGCCTTATGCAAACACAGTAAACTGCAAACCTCATATTTTTATCTCCACAATATTTAAAATCATTGGCTTCACTCAAATTTGACAAAGAAGCAGAGGTCTCATCTATTTCACACATCTCCTCATGGTATGATACTGTAAGTAGAGAAAGAAAGATATAAAAATGACTCCTGGGAGAATGAGGCTGCACAGGAGCTTACCACAATTTAGCAGGCAAAGCTGCACTGCCAAGACAGATTACAGACAAGCACTGAAAAGCCTTGAGCAGTTGTTTTGTTGCTTTCCAAATTTATTCACCACACAAAGCTAGCTTTCCCTTTTGATTTATCTTTCCTTACTTTCTAACACAACAAAGTAAAATTTACTTAAAATATTTGTTTTCATTAACCTGAAAAGTACAGGACTCCATGATTTCTATTATTCTGTACCTTTAAAACAGTCATAAAAAAAACAAACAAACAAAAA